>WKFP01012610.1:0-10902 GCA_011057875.1 Pterocles orientalis | reverse complement strand
TATCTTCTGGGGAAAGCTGGTTTTTCCTTCTCCCGTTTCCTTATTGCTCCGGTTTCTTGGCACAAAGTTGAGTGGAGAGTGGCCAGAGACGTAAATCATCCAGAGCTCCCAGGAAAGCAAGCCAGACCGGAGGGATTGCTGGAGCAGCAGTTCCTTCTCCCCAAAAACCCCGCTTGCACTCGCGAGGTGTATTCGGGACGCGTGGCTGCGCTGGAAAAGTGCCGTTCCACGGGCTTGCTGCTGGCCAGGGCGTTGATCTCGGGGAAATTTGCCATCCTTGATGTTGAAGTTGTGGAGGGTGTGGGCAAAATAACGTAAGAACACTTTTTCTTGTGTGATTTCTCATCTCAGACAGTTAAAATCTGGTAGAGACGCGGTGAGTGAAGTGGTTTTTTTTTTTTTTTTTAAAGCAAAACTGCGTTTCTAACAAGAAAACGCTTGCGTGTAATAAAATAAAAACTCAGCGGCTAAGCGCAGGTTGCTGTTCGTTCATTCTCTATTCCCTTGCTTCCAGAATGTTTTCAGCTGCAATTGTAACCGGCCGTTGTCTTGCAAAGAGTGAAACCACCTCTGCAGGGCTGTCCCCGTCGTCGCGGTGGTGAGGAAGGTGGAGGGATGGGAAGAGGGGAGATGGAGATGAGATCTTGGGAAGAAATGTTTTCCTGTGCGGGGGGTGAGGCAGTGGCCCAGGTTGCCCAGAGAAGCTGTGGATGCCCCATCCCTGGAGGGGTTCAAGGCCAGGCTGGATGAGGCTTTGGGCAACCTGGGCTAGTGGGAGGTGGCCCTGCCCATGGCAGATGGTGGCACTGGGTGGGCTTTAAGGTCCTTTCCAACCCAAACCAGTCTATTCTGTGAAAGCTGGTCATCTTCAGAGCTTGCTGTCCTTCTTTACGCTGTAGGATTTAAAGGAGTTTTGTGTCTTTCAAAGCTGTGGGATATCAGATTTCAGACAAAGGAAGATTAAGGTTTGTCCCAGGTACGTGAAAATTAAATTGTCCCCATGGTGTCTTTCCTCTTCTTGGGGCTGGTGCAGACCGTGGGGCCGTGGATACAGGCACCAGAAATTGCACAACCCAACACCTTTGGCACGTAGTCGACCTGTTTGGTGCTGGAAAACCCCTTTGCTCGGAGCTGGAAACTGTGAGCCATCCCCTGTGGCAATGGGAATAAGTAGCTTGGGGGAAAACCAGTGGATTTTAATAATCTGAATGAGTTTAGCCTGGAGTTCTCGGGCCGTTTGTAACAGACAGGGTGACCGAAAAGTGCTGCTCAAAGAAATCACACGAGGTTTTTGTTCTTTATGACCTCTTTCACTTCTAAGCATCCTTTCTTCTGGCGTCGCTGCAGGGATGGAAGCGTGAAGGAAGTGAAATGCGAGTAGAGAGCAGGGAAAATAAAAATAAATGTTCCTGATGCTTAAAGCTTCAAAGTCGCGGTGCCGGCTGTGGTTTCACGTGCGCAACTGGCACCTCGGGTAACTCGTATGGATGGAGGCAGGAGGTTTAGAGGAGGCAGGAGAGGCTCCGAAGGCAGGGAGGAGACGGAGCTGAACTTGTCCTTTTGCTGCCACGCGTCGAGGTGACCGGTGACGCTGCTGAATCGTAGGGCTCCTTACCGGTAACCGCGGGTTGTGGCAGCGTGCCTTCGAGTGGAACTGATTGGCCTCTGTAAGAAAATAAACATGAAAAACCATCGGTCCCAAATATCAGAGGCTATTTACGATGCAAAATTCCGCTTGCAAATATTTCAGAAGAATTCACACCTGATGCCTCGACCGAGCGGAGCGGTGATTTCTGTGCTCGCTGCTCGCAAAGCTCTTGGTGAAGGAAAAAAAAATAAATTCAAGGTTGTTAATCTTATTTTTAAAAAGCACCCTTTGTCACAAAATATTGGTGAGCTGTTTCCTCAAAGATGGATTCTTGGTAGCAGAGCTGGATGATTTTTTTTTTTCTTTTTTTAAGTATACGCAACTGTGGTCTTACCATTTTCCCTCCAATTCAGAATATCCTCTCGGGAGAGGTTCTTCACCTGGCAGGATAGATGTAGATGAGTCTCCAAAAGTAAAGAGAAGATGTGGCAGAGATCCTTAGAAGGCAGGAACTTGCTTTCTGGTGATGACCACTGGAGATGCATGTAGATAAATATACAACTTTATTTTTCCCTGGGACATTCCAGCTTTCTGCTTTTTCTGTCACATCGGGGCAGGATGCTCATGGCTGCTTGTGTCCCTACGCTTGTAAAAATATTTTCAGGAAAATATTTTTAGCTGGAAAACTAATTTGCACAAGCTTGTTGATTTTAAAAGAAATTTAATAAAGGGGTTTTATTTTTTTTTAAGGCTAAATGTTTGCCAGGAAAAAACCACTCAACCCTGCACACAGGCTAGCCATCTGTTGGCGGTGATGTTCAGCTGGGATTTTGGGAGATCAGGCTGTGAAGTTGTATCCTAACAATTATTTTTTTTTTTTAATTACTGCAGTGGAGATCCAACCCTGAAGTGGTGGGTGGCCCTGCACGAGGCTGAGGGAATGGGAACTCGACCCTGGAACAGGCAAATCCCCCGTGGCCGGTCTGATGGCTGGGCGCTCGCTCGCTCTCCAGATTTGAAAGGTTTTGTGTGTATGGGGGTTTTTTTAAATTATTTTTGTCCCAATGCAGAATAGGCAAAATGCTTTAAATCACTTTTCATTCTGACCAAAGAAACAATTTCCTACGAGCTCAACCCCTGAACAATAGAGCCTTGATCTTGATAGGGGGCTCTGGATGTTACTGTAATGCTAATACGCGGCGCGGCTGGCCTTTGTGCTTCTGGCACATTTCAGGCACTATATAGGGAGTCTGTAATCAGCTGCAGAAAAATTCCCTTCTGCCTCTCTCCTAGCAACCCCTTTTGAACCGATATTTGACAATCAGCTTGCTTTCCGTATCATCATCTAAATATTTTCGACACTTTACCGTCATTAAAATTCTCTTAATAGTCTTGGGACTGAGATAATTCGTCTTCGGGTCCTCAGGACTCCCTTCCAGCTTCTGTGGTCTTAAGGTAAAGCTTTTGAACTTCTTATCTCTTAGAAACCTGACTTGGATCCAGATTTTGCTCTTTTCTCTCGACTTTTACGCTGCCTATATTTGACACAAAGCCCAGTGAGTACACCGAGATGATGAGGAGATAAAAGCAGCAGGGCCCTAAGTCCCATCGACTAGTAGGAGCAAGCTGAGAGCCTTGAAGGGGATTTGGTTGTATTTTCATTAAATATTTTAGCACAGGTGATGTGCTACAGGCTGGTTTTGTACCTCTAATCCTGACCCTCTCAGGCTGCTGCTCTGAACGGTCTGGTCACCTTAATTGTGGGAATCTTGCTTCAAATTCTTGATGCTCTTTTCCTGCGGCTTCCTGAAGCTGTACTCTGTTTTCTGAAGACTTTGGAGCATTTCTGCTTCCTGGGAGCTCCTCGGGCTTGCAGCAGGATCTGGCACCAGCCCCTGCCTAGCTCTGAACGCAGAGAGGGGCTTCGTTGCGCCCGAGGCACAACTGGGTTCCTTCAGTCTCGTGGATCTCCAAACTGGCAAATCTTTCTTGGATCTGAGACAGCTGAGGAATTGCTGGCGTGTTTGGAACGAGATTCACTTGGGATTTGGTTGTAAGACTTCTGCCTTATGGAAAAAATCTGAGCTGAGAAAACAGTTGGGTCCGAGCCCACGTTCTTTTTGTGGAGATCCATCGCCCTCAGCCGCGGCGGAGCTTTCTCTGGGAACAGAGGACAGTCCTCCAAACAGGTCGAGTCCCTTCTGCTGTCCTCCCATGCTTTAGAGGGTTCCCTGGTACGGCTTTGTGGGATGGAGAAGCCTTGAGGTCTTCCTGGGCTTCCCGGTTCTCCTGGAGTCCCAGCTTCCGCAATAAATGTTTTCTGGAGCCGGAGAGACCTTATAGGATGGCAATGTTCTTCATTGCTCCGTGTGCTTCTCCCGCTAATGCTTCCAGTCATTTTATCAGTGGGATTTCAAGGTTTCAAATTCCTGGGAATCTCCCTTCAGAGAAAACCCGGAGGAAGGGGGAAGGCGGTTCACCCCACTTGTGTTAGGAAGTGGGGGCTCCTGTAGAATTCACTTTGTGCCCAGGACAAGAGGGGCTTCCCCAGCTTCCTCTGTCCTCCTCGTGCGTTTCCAGAGATTTCCCCTCTGTCGATGGCTCTTTAGGAATTTATTTGAAAGGTCTTTATTGCTGAAATTCCCTTTGTGGCCAGCCTGTCCCCAGACTCTTGTACATGATGCGGTTGTTCCCAAACACGGCGTCCGCTTCCAAACAAATCCCCTTTTTGTGAACCTAATGCTTTTTAAATTTTTTTTTTGGTAGGAATTTTAGGTCCTTGCCACATCAGGAAGAATAATCACTTATGTCACCACATTGCTTATTAACAGTTTTTGGAACTTGGGAACACGAGGACTGGGTCTGAGTGCAGAAAGCTCTGCTTTCATTTACGGTTGGTATTAACTGGCGGAGCCGGGGAGCGTATGAGCTGCAGCTGCTCGGGAGCTGGCTCTGAAGATCAGGCTGGGGGAGCTGGTTTTTATTAAATGGGGCTTGATTTAGTCCTAAGTAAAACCATTTGTGTTTGACCTGATCCGCGAAGCTGCTCTAAGCGTTAACGGTATTAAACGTTTCGCTCTCGCGCATCATCGTACCCAGCGGGTTTGTGTAAGAGCCCGTTTCTGAAGATGGATTAATTAGTTATCCATCAGATGAACGTGTACATTTCCAAAAGAACTTAAACTCAGTCAAGCCGACATTTAAAACTTATTGTCACGGCACTGGGTGACGTGGAAAGATCTGGTGACAAGTGTCCCTTGACATCAGGTCTGAAGCAAGCTGGGTGTGAGCTGTTCTCCGCAAACCTGCGAGGATGCAGCCTTGCGTTGGCTTTTGGCGGAGAAATCGCTCGCGGTTGGGGCAGCGAGGCATCGATCCGCCCTTGGTGAGCGGCTCTTGGGTGGCTGCCAGCTTTGGCGAGCTACTTGCTATTTAACTGAACCAAGAAAAACTCGCTGAGCCAAAACAAACGCCTGTCGACTTTTCTCCCTCCCCATGAGAACGAGGGGAAGAGGGTTGTTGTGTCCAAACTCTTTTGGAGCTGGCGCTGTGGGAAAGCTCTGTCCGGTCTGGGAGGCGTTGGACTTGAGGAACTGGAATAAATCCTGACGGACCCCCTGGGTGGGACTGGGATCTCCTGCGTATGAGTACGCGCGCGGGCTGCCGGGATTGAGTTGGCGGTTCTGGATCCAGGAGCCTCTTAAAGTAGTTGGTGCGACTCACCTTCAGCAGGCTTCGTGGATCGTAATCCTCCATTTGGGATCCGACCTGAGCTGGGAATTCTTTGTTTCCTGGTGGGTCAGGAATATTTGAGTGAGTGTGCGCCAAGGCACGTGGGTGCCCGTTTATCCAGCACGAGGGGATCAGCGTAACTTTAGCAAAGCAGAGAGCTTCCCGGGCAAAGGTTGTGCCTTGAAAGCAAGAAAACCTTTTGCATCAGAGTGAAGGATCTTGGTTGTAAAAGAGGGACCTGGCTTCGGTTCCTCTTAGCCTAAGCGTTTCTGCCAAGCTCACGCTGTGATGTTCAGGATCTTTCATTAGATACTCTGCGCTTCCCTTTGCAGTGCGGGGCTGAAGCAGCATGAGGTTCAGGTGGGAATAAACCTTTGATTTTTTTTTTTAATATTTTTTTTCTCCTGCTCTTTGTTTTTTTTTTCCAGTGCTTCCCTCATAATTCATATGAAGATTATTGATTAAAGGTAATTGCTGTAGGATATTATTCCCAATCTGTTAACCCTGATTTATAGCAGGAATTCTTCAGGAAGCTTCGGTGCCGGAGCATCACCATTAATTGTCTTGACCAAACCTTACTTGAAATGCAGATTTCTTGCCTTTCCGTTTGTGTTCTCCCCAAAGCGCTGGTGCTTTGATTCTTTCCTTTAAACCTTGAGAAATCCAGTTGTTCTTTCCACACCGTAACCACGCCTCATCATCTCGCCCTTCTGCCGTCTCTCCGAAGACGCCGAGATTTTTCGGTCTTGCCAGTCCAATTAAGGTGAGATTGCCGTCGTTTGCGTCGGAGCTGTGGGAGGCCATCTGACAGCGCCAACGGCGGCCAAGGAGAATTGAATTCATCAGCTCTCGCGTTCATTAGCGCAGGGACTGGGGTGAGTTCTGCTCCTCTAATCTGGGCAGGAGAGGATAAACATTTAACGGGAGTGGCTGGCAAGGGCGATTTTCTGCTTCATGGCTCATCTCCCACGCCAAGGAGAGATCTCTCGAGTCGTGGTCTCACCTTTGCCCCTGGGGTTCATGTCTGTGCGGTGAGGCTTCAGAGCTGGTGCTGCTTCTGGATTTTAGCTGGTAGCGACTCAGTGTTTTCGTAAATTGGAGCTGACGCTCTGCAGACGTGAAAACAACGAACGCTAAACAGCTGGGAGGGGAAGGGAGGTGTCATCAAGATTGCTCAGCGCAGGGGAGGGATTCTTGGGTTGGCTTTTACTGATGTCGTCGTGGTGGTGCGGTCACGTAGGTGTGTCAAGACGCTTCAATTGCATGTTGTAGGATATTTGGTTTTCAGCTATTTGGTTGTGACAAGTTTGTGGCAGGTTACGCGTGTCTGAGTAAATGGGTTTTGTTCCCCGGATTCGATGGTTTTCCTTTACTTGCTGTTATCAGTATTGAGAGCAAACATGAAGTCACAATCTTAGGAGGACTCAACGAATTTGTTGTGAAGTTTTATGGACCACAAGGAAGTAAGTATACGACCCAACCCTTCTATAAAAACAAAACTAACGGCTGATGGTGGGGAGCACTGAAATGACACGCTCTTCGGGAGTGGAGGAAGAGATGAGCACGTCCAGTGGGGTGAGGAATCAAAGGGCGGCAGCGTTCGAAGGCTGCTCTCGTACGGGCGGGGAGGTGAGCAGGTGAACCACCTCCCTTGGAGCTGAGCAGAGCTGCCTTCAGACAACCCAGCCCTCTGCTATGCCCCCAGCACTGGTTTTAGCTTTTCTAGACCTGGCTCATAAGTTTTCCATCAGTCATCTGAATTTTTTTTGCGGAGTTTGTAATTAAGATGGCTTTTCCTAGTGACTAGATCATCAGCCAGGTCTCCAGCGTGCCTAAATTTAGTAACATCTCGAAAGGTAAGTAGATTATTCCACAGTCTCTGTTTTCAATAACGCTCTTGTGCTGAGAACCTCGGCAGTATCAGTTAAAATTATATATTTCTTGTCAGACAGCACAAGAAAGAGGCTTTTACCGTAGGAGGTTTGATATGAAATCTCACCTCCCGATGGAACTAAGTATTCTTCCCAAGCTGTGTTTTGCTTCATGCTGCAGTTCTGTTTGTTCTCTCCCGAGTTACGAAGTGTCTAACACCTGCGTTTCTTTCCTTGCAGCACCGTATGAAGGTGGAGTATGGAAAGTTAGAGTCGACCTTCCTGATAAATACCCTTTCAAATCCCCGTCTATAGGTAACCAATAATCACTTTCAATCAAAATCCTTTTGCTGTTTGGGCAGGAGAGGTGTTAGTGCTTGCAGCAGTGTTGCAGGTGATGTTGTACAAACCCTCAGTGCGGTGATAAGTTCTTTATTTCAACTCTGCAGAGAGCTTTTACCGTAGAATTCCAGATATCTTGTGCAAAGCAGAGGGAAATTTGGTCTTTCTGGCTGAAGGGCTAGGAGCTGGGAACGTGGTTAGTTCGTGTGGCCACGTGTTGATGAACTTGGTGTCCCTACCGTGTGGTTTTTAATAACCTGGCAACTCGTGGGTGACGTGCAGGATACCAGAGCGAGTGCTGGAGCCTGTTTGTACCAAATGACTCATTTACTACGGAGAGCAAAGTGTGTGTTCCTGCGCTTGGAAGGAACTTGGCTTTTGGGTGGAAGCGAAGGGCAGGAGCTGAAACCTCCGTCCTCTTGGGCTGGGTGATGCCTATGGGGAAGAACGTAGAAGCAGGGACCTATCACCAGAAAAACTGCAGCTGGCTAGACTGGTCAGACTGGTTTAACCTTCAAATAGGAAGTTTGATAAGAAAATGTTCTTTAGGCTGTGTCCGTCCTATCTCTGTCCTTGGGTAACGGTGATCTAACTCCCATGTTCTTCTGGTACCTAACTTTGTTCCCATCACCGAAGCTATAAATGGAATAACCAATATTTCTGGAAAAACTGGAATAGATTTGCGACGTCTCTGTTCTGGCTTATGAAATAAGTGCTGGTAACTCGGTGGCACGGCGCTTCTCCGTCAGAAGGGTGTGCTTGTGGCTCAGACCGCCGGAGGACCCTGGAGCAAACTGCCCAAGGAGAACTGAGGTGGAAATGTGACTGTGAGGGTTGGATGAGATGGGTCCCTTCCCCTCTCAGCATCCTGATCTGGAGTTGATAAGTATTGACTTCAAAGAGACTCTTACGCTAAGAGTGCCTTCTATTTCAGATCTCTCTCTGGTTTGAGAAATAATCTGAGTTCCAAATGGGAACCGTTGGGAAAGAGCGATGCTGTTTTTACGCTGTCCTTTACCTTTTTTTTTTTTTCCGGTTGAAACCTTAACTGAACCGTAGAAATGTGCACGCAGCTGAGTAACAATGCAGTGTGGCGGCAGCTATTTCTCTTTCCTCTTGAGTCAGCTCTAAATCTCAGTATAAATCTTTCAGCTTAGAGACTGGTTACGAGAGACACGCTCTGTTGTTTGGTGCCATTTTCCCCTCCCCGCTTCTCAAGTGCCACAAATGGGGATTGTCACGTTGGTAATCTTAAATGTGTGGCTGCAGACAGCTCTCAGAAATCACATAAAACCCAGTTTCCTTGTTGTTAATTGCTTTGGTGCGAATTTTCAAGATTATTTTTCTCTCTCCTGATGTTCTTCCAGTGGATCAGAAATCAAGGTTGCTGGTTTAAAGGAAAAACAAACTTTTTGTGAAGCCGGTGCAGCGAAATGTTGGCCAGGCTTTTGGATATTCGCAGTGCTGTTGGTTTAGGCTCCGGTTAGCTGCGTGGAAGGTGGTGGGTTTGATTTTTTTGGTGGCTTGGCTTGGAGGCTGGTTGGGATAAGCGGGAGGAAAAGGCAGCCCGGGGTCAGAGTCAGCCCCGCTGCGTTTTCAGACCTGACGCCACGAGGATGGCCTCTCTCCTTGGGTACTCAGGGTGGGGTGGGTGGCTATGCAGGGAGGTTTTTCTGCTCGAATCGCCGAGTTTGCTCTGTCCCTTCTAACGCTGCTTCTGCCATCTCCCTTTTAGCACAGCCTCTTTCCGTCCATCGGCTTGCTTCTTACACCTGCTGTGCTGCGACTCTTTTATTCCAGACTCATCAGACCTTCTCACATGCTTCCCTTGCCCTACAAGTCTTCGGTCAAGTGGCTGGTACCCATCTCTTCTCTTGCTGAGCTCCCCAAAAAGCTGCTTCTTGCTCTAGGTCCTTGCTGTTTGTCGGGTGAGAGCTTCAGGTGGAGTAAACAGTCAATGCTAGATGAGAGCTGGTTTAGCAAAGCAGGGCTGAGCTCTGCCGCGGGGAGGAAAGAGCTGGAGAGTGGAAGTGCCTCGAGGAGCGCTAGGACCTGCAGAAACTCCCAGCCGGCTGCAGGAAGAGGTTTGCTTTTGTCTGGTTCCCATTTCTGCTGCCCCAGCCCAGCTTATCTGGGCAGCCAGGGCTGAGCGACGTCTCGAGCCTTTCCTCGGGGCCAGCCCCGTGTCTGCACCGTGCTCTCATCGGTGTGCGGCGCCTGATACCGCTGCTTTGGGCTTTACAGATAGCTCCAGAGCAAGCCTTCATCCCAGCTGTGAACCAGGAGCGTTGTGAACAAGATGAGATCCTGTTCTCGCCCAGATCTGCCCGTTGCAGCGATCACAAGTGTCCTAACCCAGCAGTCCTCAGCCAGCCTGAGCTCCGGATAGCACCGGGGGAACGATTAGGAGGGAAGAAATTTACCGTGACGATCTCTGATCTGTAAAGAGGGTGGAAGCGAAGGATTTCAGAGATGGTAGAGCCCATAAATGGACAGAAGGTCACCTAGAGCACACGTGTAGCTTGTTTGCAGCCCCGCATAGCTCCCGCGGCGGTGATGACGTGCAGAGTTCAGATTGTCCGTGGAAGTAGGATCCAGCAGTTTCTCTTCCTTTCATCAACGACACTTTTATGCCGAAGCTTAAAGCCAAAATGCTGTCCTTGCAGCTTTCCTTGTTCCTCTCGTACTGGAGGCTAAAATTTTCTTCCCATCTTAGAAAAAAATCTTAATGCAGTCTTGAACGTGGCACGGGCTTTTTGCAGCAAATAACATGATGGCTTGAAGCGTATCCATGCGTTCTAGAGAGCTGCTTCTGCAAAATTACTGCTAATAGTTGCTTTCTAATCTGTTCAAATCGCTTTTATCCCAGCACGGCTCTGAGTATAAGGTACATGGAAACTCGGCGTTCGCTTCTAAAGGGCGACTGACAAACCTGAACAGAAAAGGTTTTTGAAGTGGGTTCCAGATCTGTCATCCAGCAAGGTGCAGAGCTGTAAAACCGGAGTGAGTGGTGATCCTCTTCAGCTTGGGAAGAGCCTTTCCTGGGAGAGCTTCCAGCGTTTCCCGGTGTCCTGCAGCACCTGTCCGGTGTTCCTGGCACCGCCTGTTCCTTGCTCGCTCTTTGCTGTGTAATCGGACAGATCCCGTATCGATGCAGGATGATTTTTCCTAGATGCAGGATGATTTTTCCCAGCAAGAGCTGTACAACACGCAGTAAAAAGGGAAACGTGGATCCTAGAAGAGCAGGAATCTAAAAGGAACCAGATGCAGGGCTGTCGTGGTGGCTCTGAGCTCGAGTTTCCCGTTGAGATGAACTAACTCTGCTTGTGATCCCTAAATATCCGCATCTTCAGGGTTGAAACAAACCTC
>WKFP01012608.1:12127-54523 GCA_011057875.1 Pterocles orientalis | reverse complement strand
GGGGGGGGAAAGGCCTTGGGAGAGCGAACGCAGGCTCCCCAAAGCGAGACGAATCCGGAAGTGGAAAGACAGCTCTCCTAGAAGAGTCTTCTCCTATATACTGGGTATGACGTGCATGGGATGGAATAATTGGTCAGTCTGCTTCTCAATCTTGACTTAAAAGCAAATCCCAAGCTAGAAGCCAGGCTCTCTCTCTGTCTATTGAGAGGAGAGAGGCTGAATGTATCTCGTCCTTGAGAACAAATAGCAACATCCTAGCAATAACTATAAAGGTTCTTCTCTTATCAGTTCTCTCCTGAGCAGGAATCCAAAACATAGCTTCTTGCTAGCTATTTATGAAGAGAAGGGAAAAGGGAAAAAAATTAATTCTGCTCTGCTTAACCCACAACACCCTTGGTGCAGAAAGAGCATGGAATCCTGCCCCTGGCAGGGTGAACAGGGTTCCCAAGGGCAGCAGGGTATGTATGAGTTTTTGGATCCAGTCACTTGAAATTTTTTGTCTAGAGATGTGAGGAAAGTTTTGTGCATGCCTGTGCTTGTACATATAGTCACAAAAGTTATGGTGAGGTTGCCATTGCTCAGCTGAGTAACTGAAATGCTGAAGAGCTGGTAACCTTATTTGCAAGGAACATCAGCCCCACCAACACGCTCCCTTTGCATCAGCATTTTTCAGTCCTTAATAAAGATGGGATGGGAAGGTAGCTCATCCAAATAGCTATGTGCTGTTCCAGTTGGTGGGGTTTCCTATTGGCAAATAGGTCAAGACTGGGCGTTTGAGTGGTGCACAGTTGGGGGAAGCACAATTGTAGAAAGCAGAGCAATTGTCCCACCTCCACGGAGCTCTGGGCTCCTGTGTCCCTGCTGGGTAAGCCCCAGCACCCTCTGTGCCATCACTGTGAAGCAGCAGCCGCAGAGGGAGCTGCTTTGAAAGTACTGAGTTTGCTGATGCATTGCACAAAATGTGGGACATGTACAGAGGAGAAGCGACTGTAGATTTTTAGCAGCCTTGTAGGCTTAAATCCCCTGGGTGTTACAGTGGAGACACGAGTACTTGGGGGAAGCATACATTCGAGACATTCAGGGCTATAAATAAAATTCACATCAGACTCAGCACTTGCCTCAATGAAACATTTATGCACTAAACATGATGAAGTTGCATGTGTTGCCACACTGCCTAGTCTTTGAGATAAATTAGTCTTCCTCAGATTAATTTGCTTGCAATGTTTTGCACACAAATTTAGCAGCAACAATCTGCTGCTGACCTGGGCAGTAGGTGTGGAAGAGTTTGATCAGGTTGAACTCTGCTGCTGGCAGCATACGACTATTTATGCAAAGCTGGGTGAACATACAGCTTTCTTATGACATTGAATCACATGAGAAAAAAGTCACAATTTTTACCTGAAATGGCTAGAAAAAAGTCTCATTTGATAAAATGGCAGGTCAATCACCTTAACACTGGAGAAGAAGGGCTTCCCATGCAGAGCCTGGCATGGTGCTGCCAGCCACGGCAGCCTTCGAGAACATCCCGCACCCCTGTGGCGTGGCGGGGAGAAGCAGTGGAGCTTCGCTGGGGCACAGCCCCCAGCTCCTCTGCTTCCTGCAAAGGGCTTGGGTCATTAGAGCCTCTCATATGAGTAACTGGGCTCTGGAATAGGTTTATTCGTTAGTCTGATCTTTTTAATTGTGAGTTCTGTCTTTTGGAATCCAGATTCTTTAATAAGGATTCGGCAGCCGCCTGTTTGGCTTTGCTTGTGCAGGAGTTCACGGCATGACAGCTCTGGGCTCTGTCCTTGAGCATGTAGGCACCTTCCTCGCTCACCGCTCAGACCCCCTCCAGGCTGCCCACTTTTTCACACCTTAAACCAAATCATCTTTTTCTCTTTGAAGCAGGAAACGTAGAAAATTATCTTCCCCACCCCCAACAGCTAACAGCAACTATAATACAGAAAGAAATAATAGAAGTTGAGAAACAGAAGGAGCTGATGAGGGGGAGGGAAGCGTCTAGAGAAGCAGACGGAGTTGGGGGGGAAACCCCTGGATCTATCAAATAAATAGAGCAGAAATCTTTCTTGCTTGGCCTTTGTGGTGTTATTATTAGAACAACCATGCCTGAGTGCACTAAAGCCGCACAACCTCCAAGCATCCACATCCAGCTCTGCTATGGCAGGATCCTTTTTCTGCTTTGCTAAAGGAGGGAGGGAGAGTGAGTGAGAAGATGTGAAGATAAGAAGGGTCTATGAATGATAAATATGATCAACTTCGATAAAACAGCTATTTGGAAACCTTCAAAAATCTCCTCATGAGAACACCCATTAGTCTATGTCTGTTTGATGCTGGTTGTCAGGAAACCAGCCAACATTAATGGATCCACAGAATGTAATGGAGTATCCACTTAAATGGTCTCTTGTCGTTTTGTCATCCCACAAGACAAAAAAAACAATTACTTTAACTTGGGAATGAAATGAACATGATGGTTTATATGATTCACTTGCATATTCTAAATTGATCAAAGCGCACACTAAAAATATATTAAAAATCTATGCCTGATGCCTGAAATGCAGCATTTCCCATATCTGTACAGGCTTTTTTCTCATTCGCTGTGGTGTCCAATTGTTAATAATTTAAAGACTGTGGTTTTACAGTTTCTGTATTGCTTTATTTATTATGCATATTATGATGATGCGGAGGGTCTGCAGCCACTCGAAGGCTCGGGACTGTAAAAACAGCCTGCAGTGTAAAACATCGAGTGAAGGGAAGTGCTGCCTGGAAGAGAGACTTTATCCCCATTTTACAGAACCGAGGCATAGGGAGTGTTAATATTGAACCCAGGCTCCTAGTACAAATATATGGCAAAGCTTTGACTGAACAGTTCCTCTAGATATCAGCCCAGTGGTCTTTGAATTACCCTGCCACAGGGCTGGCTTCTTTCTTTTTAGTGAAGGTAAGAGATTCAACCCTGTGCAGACAATTAGACATTCAGTGGTTCTGAAAGCTCAGAGGCCACTCCTCTGGCTTCAGCTCCCAGCAGTGGTGCCCAGCTCCCCAAGGCCCATGACCAAAGAGCGAGGGCCAGAGAGATGTCATTGCAGGAGCACAGGCAATGTGCAAAGGACATGGAAGGGCACGTGCAAAGGACAATGTGCAAACAATGAAATGGAAGCAGGTCCCTCTCTTGGCAGGCAATCACACCCTTCAGAAGTGGTGCAGGCTCACTCATTTACCAGTGAACTTCTTCGCTCTCTTTCCCCTTTCCGGGAGGTTTTTCCAGAGCTTCGCTGCTCTGAGGTTGGGATGCTCTTCTTCAAACATTCAGTCTAATGGCATTTGTGGTGGATTTATGCTTATTTCTCCTTGGGCCAGCATTGTCCTCTACCCTACCCAGTGCTTCTCCCTCCCTCTGAGCTCTCCCACCACCACAGGCTGAGAACATTCATCCCCTCGTGGCTTTTTTTGACAGCTCTTCCAGTTTCTGTTCTGGAGTGCCTCGAAAATCCACCCCAGCTTTTGAGCATTTTAAAGGACAGTTCAGCGAGCATTGTGCAATATTTCTGCTTTCTTGGTGTCAGTGGGGCATATTCCCTGACACGGCGAATAAGAGTTCTTCAGGGAAAGGCGTGAAGATACAGGCTGGGGCCAATGCACAGGGTACTGTAAGCTTCTTGGTGCCCTATCATTTGAAGATAAATAAAGTATGTGTGCTTTATTTTTCTTGTCGCACAGCACTATGCACAGCTCTGCCAGGCTTGCAAGCTAAGGGAGGCTTGTTGAAAGGCTAAGAGGTCATGCTGTTTTATCAGTGAACAGCAACATGTGCCTACAACAGCAAGTGCGTAGCAGAACTGTACTAGCTCGGTTTCATTTTTGTGTCTCATGCAAAGTATATTAATCCAACTCCTACTCTTCTTATTTGAAAAACACTGCTGCCAAAGCCAGAAAAGCTTCCTACAAGTTAAATTTTGCAGTGAAATCTATTCTAGTCTAATGAAATGTCTGAACATTTCATAAGGAGGTAAAACTTTCCACTTGCTTATTGAGCTCCGTCATAGACAACTACTAGAGCTGCAGTCTAGACAGTTTTTTTCTGGGAGTAGGAAGGAACTGCTTGTGCCTGCTGTTTCATTCGCCTCCAGGGTACAATTTGTGATCATGCATATCACATATCCTCAGCAATATAAAGAATGGGTGGGGTATCATTACTATCACTTACAAATTTTTGTCCTGAGATGAGCTTCCCAAGGAGGCAGTGCAGCTCAGAACAGGACTGGGGCAAGTTACTTTGTGTCTTGGTACCGCATGTGTAAAATAGACATAGTGCTTCCTTACCCTCAAGGGGTAAAGGAAATAAGAAAATCAGCTCATGGTAGTGAGATATTCACTTACTGTAGTGATGACAGACAGACACGCCATCAAAAATTCTGCTTGCAATTTGCAACATTATGTTATTACAATGTCAATAATTTAACTAGCAAATCCTCATGATGAACACCTAAAGGTTGCCTTCATTTATCCTGCAAACCCTTCCACTATCAATCTTTTTTTTTTTTTTGCACCCTGGTGCCATTCCTTGCACAGACATCATAGCCAGTTGCATGGAGCAGCACCACAAACATACTGTAAACTGAGTGAAACCTTGCCTACAAAAACCCCTGAGAAGCAAAGCAAGGCTGCCTGCTGGATACAGTGTTCAGGCTCCTTTCAGTGGTGCTGAAGCCCTGAGAACCTGAACTTCAGCAGGTCTGTTACCGTATTATATCACCACTTCCACAATGACACCCACAAAATTTTGTGAACTGTGTTTTTTTTCTTATCAAAGAAACTGATAAAATCTGTCAGCATCCCACGCGTGTCAACATGGTTCCTGGGTTTCTCCCCTTGTGTCTGCTCCCTCCTTCTTCTCCAACTGTACTTCCCCAGTTCTTTTCTCTATACAAAGCACTGGTATGCCTTCAGTCTGAGTGACTGTTGTTTGGCATTAAAGAAAGAAACAAAACCAGAAAGAGCAAAGCATCTCCACCAGAGAGCAGCTCTCTGACACATTGCACTGACTCCCCTTCATAATAGGACAACTTCTCCTGCAAGTTGTAGAGTGCAAAAGCACAGAAGGTAGATGGGAGCCCTGAAATGTGCTAGTTCCTTGTCTAGAGACAACATACTGCTGTGGATGTCCTGCCACCAAACCCTTTCCCCAGCTTGACCTCCCCCTCAGTGGTGTCCCACAGCTGAAGCATGGGGAAAAAGGAGAAGAGCCCACGACCTATGGGTGGGACCAACCCAAGGCATGCTGGCTGTTTGACTCCTGGCTGGGAAGGGAACTCCAGGAGGTACCTCCACCACCCTTCCTCCTGTGCATGGGGGAGTCTGCCTGCATCTCACAGCCTTGTTCTGTAAGCAAAACAGCTGTGGCCGCTCCTTGACATTACAAGAGGAGATGACCATTTGCATCAATGCCTGTAGAAGAAGGAGCAATCCCAGTGCTATAGCTGAGGACATGCCACGTGCTCTGCTGTTTTATGTGGGCTGCTGAGCACAGGCAGGACAAGCCTGCTCCATGCAGCCGGCAGGGACAGAGCGCTGGCACCCCCCATGGCCCTCCTCTCCTGCTTCTGCCCTTGGAAAGCTAGCTACTGCGTACGCTGAGGTTGAATACATCTCCCCTGAGTCCCAGTGTTCCTGAGAAATTCTCTCAAACCTTTGGTGGACTTGGTTCATGTAACTTCCAGAGGCAGATTTCTGGGATTTTTCTATAGAAGAACTGAAGTTTTCCTGTCTATTAAGGGAACCTCTTTAGATAGGTGACAGTTAAAGTTACTCAGCGGGGCAGGCAGTCAATCTCAGTCATTACATGCTGGAAGGCAGCGAGCTAACAACCTGTGTGAAATTAGTTGTGCGTAATGTGATGTAGGGAAAGAGCATATATGCAATGCAAATGGGTAAATGGGGGACCCATTCCTCTCTTTGCTGTTGCTCAAAATGTCACTGTGGGAAGGTTGCTTAGCTTCTCTGTGTTTTCATTTTGCTATCTATAAAATTACTATCTCTTTAGGGGGCAGTAATTAGGGATAGGGATATTTAACAACGATATAGTATCATTGTACCTACTTGCCTCCATACAGCCATTTGCTATCTGGCAAAAAGGCATTGTCTAAATGCTAAGCGGTATGATGTGGTACTGAAACACAGAGAAGATAATGGTTGCTGTTATTTGGTGAGAGGAGAGGTGCTACAACATTCCCAGTGCTCATTCTTGGCTCTGCTTTTCCAACTGAGAGCCTTTGCTTTTCATCTAGGTTGATGTAAGAGAGGCTGGGAGTCTTACCTTGCATGCTGTTTTTATCCTACAGCTGTCTCCAACCTGGATGCAGAGAGCAAATTGAGTGTCTATTACCGAGCACCTTGGCATCAGCAAAGAAACATCTTCCTCCCCTCCACCAGACCGCCTTGCGTGGAGGAGCTGCACCACCACGCCAAGCAGCACCTGCGAGCCTTGCGCAGAGGTAGGTGCTCACGCATGCTCCCGCTCCGTCTCCACGCACGTGGCGCCTCACCACAGTCCCCTCCAGGCAGTGCTGGGGTGCTGAGGCACAGGCACAGAGCTGTGGGCACTGGCCTCCACTGGGACTTAGGTACTCAGGCTAAGAAATAAAGCTGAAGATGTAATTCTAGCAGCAGAAAAGGCTTGTGCCCCCTTTGGATTGTTTATGATTGCTAGAGTACAGCTGAAAAGGACTTTTTACTTTTCCTTTTTACCTTCTTTGTTTATATGTATTTCTATTAAAGTGAATATGTGTGAACTGTGTGAGCAAATCTGTTCATTGACCCCAAAAGGATGGAGGCACTGTTTCAATAAGGCTATCTTGTCTCCGTCCACTAAGCAGATGTTGAACAATGCCTCAGCTCCAAGACAGATAAGATTTAACTTTCCAAGGGTTGAAATTGGAGCCCAGTGGTATTACAGAATCTCCACAGAAACGTAGCTGTCTACATAGGGTTTCCAAGCACAATACTGTAGGAGACCTTCGTCCTTCAAGGGTGGCAGCTGAAAGCCAGGTGATACCCCAGACAGCTTGGAAGTGTTGGGCAGATGTGCCATCTCCAGGCCAGGGAACACCTCCTGACATTGTCTAACAAAATGGATCCTGTAGCCTCAAAACCAGATCACAGGATGCAGGGAGGGAGCAGGAGCTATCAAGGTCATATCCAGGCTCCTGGATCCCTGCCATAAAGGGAATTTACTAGGTGCAAATGTCTGGATGGTCCTACAGCAGCACACTACAGGGAAGGCAAAAGATGAGGAAAGGTCACTTTTCACTGGAAATCTAACCAAGGGAAAATTCTTACCAGGAAGCAAGTAAAAGCAGGTAAACAAGCCTGTCTTTCTTCTGTGCTGTAAAGGAGAAGATCTGTGCAGGTCACTCTTAAACTGCTTAGCAGCAGCCTCCTGTGTTGGAAGTGTTTTGCACCAATAGCTATCATTGCCTTGCTCATTTATTATTGTTATTAGGCTATAATAATAATCAACTACTTGGATCTGCAGAGCATCTGTTAGCTGGATAAAATGTTCCAATTAATTACTGCATTTGACTCTTTCTGCAGATTTTAGCTCAGGAGCACTCTGTGGGTGCAGTATGTCTTCATAGCACTGCAAAGAGTGATACAGCTGAATTGCAATCACGGTAGTTTTGGAGTGGAGCAGAAGTTGGTTTTTCTGTTCTCCGCAGCTCTGCTTTGCAGTTGTCCCAGGACCAGGCTGATCTCTGCCTGCCATCTTGTGGGCAGGAGAGGTGCTGACGGCAGCTGTCAGAAAATGCCTCATCATTTTAAAGTTACAAATCTCAGTTTTGGCAGTTTTGCCCTTGGCATTTAATAGCAGCGGGCAGCTTGGCATGTACTGCTTTATTTTACTTTCCAAATAACTGCATATATTGGAGTGAAACTGTAATTGGAAATTTACCCTAAACATGTTTATTGTGCCTCATCTATTTATTCTATCATAATTTCATTATCTCTTTATCTATTTAACTAGAAGGAATGAAAACTAAAAGTTAGACCAGATAACAGCTATGCTAGCAGCAAACATTGTTAGCTGGATGGTAGCTATGTGCATCAGGTGAATCCCTTACAGCAGCACTCCATGCAAACAGTAATTATCTGACTGTCACCTAAAATTAGAGATGGGAAGTCCATGAACATTCTCCCATTCACTTGGAAGGGTTTGGAGACTTGGGACTGATGCTGAAAGAGGACTGAATATTGTGAGCCCATGGTGAAGGAAGACTCCTTTGGACCAGGGGTGGAGAGATCTTGACTTTTCCAGGATGATCTCCTCTATGCCAGGACGCAGAGGTGCTGCTGCAGCAACCTTTGTGATGTCAAGCCAGTGCTCAGGACTTGGTGCTGCCATGCAGCCAGGGAAGGAAGTCCTACCTGAGGCTGTGTTTCCTTCTTTCCCCTCAGAGGAATGTATTTTATATCAATAGAATGCAGGTGCCACTGCCTCTCAATGTTTCAAGGCAACAGGAGCTGTAGGTTCCCATTGCAAATCAGGCCTTGGGTCCCAAGCGCCTAGAAGGTAGCTCCTTTGTCACTTGGGATAAAGGATATAAATCCCATTTGTGGAGAATTCAGCTTCAGTGCACACACTGAGGTATGATGTATGCGCATTGCTCTTCCAGGGGCTTTGATGTCCAGCAAGTGCTTCTCCCCTTCAGTTGCAATAGGGATCATAGGTACCGGTCAGTGAGGAAGAGGAGAACCTTCATCTTTGGAGTTCACATCCTGTTCGTGTCTCTGTTCTGCTGTTAAGAGAGATATTTATATGTTTTTAACACTATAAAAGACTCATGTTTTCTTTCCACTCCAAAACAGAACATCGAAGCCGAGGTGATAAGAGAGAGCAAAAAGTCCAAGGCCCAATCGCTGTGGTGGCTCCCCCCTTTCCTACCTTCCCTACAACCTGCAGTCAAAAGAGGCAAGCGATAAAGGACCGGCACTTGCTACCTGTAAGTCTTTCACTACAGCTATCACACACAAACATGTTATGAGCATTGTGGGACCTAAGTATGACAGTGCTTTACAGGTGCCCTGCCTTGAGTCTGTGCAGGTACAACACAGCTGACCTTAAAGACTGAGCAGTAGCATAACTCAGGTCACAGCTGCCAGCAGCCAGCTCCAGGGTTGACGTTTCCATTGAGAAACCTCTTCTTTTCACATGTGGCCAGCACATACATGCACTCATTCACACACTCCTCCACAGTCCTTCACATTCTCTGCTCCTGCTTCAGGTAGCACTTCCAGAACCCTCCTGTAATTTCAGAAAGTGCTGTAATTTCAGCCCTGGCATTAGCATTGCCAGGAGCCAAGAGCTCAAGGGCTTTGAGTGCTGGCTGGAGGCTCAAGTGGGTGCAGAGAGGCTTAGCAGCACTTCTCCAGCTATGAGGAACTACAGTTTCCACATATGTGTGGGCAATGGTCCTCTTCTGCAGTGTCCACCTACAGTTTTTTTCAGATGCTTCATGTCTCACACATGTCACTGCAGCCAACCAAGCAGGAACTCCAGCTGAAGATCTGGTCCTGTATGTCTCTGCTGACTTGTCCTTGCCACACTAATCTGAAATCAAATTAGTTTTGACAATATTATATTTATTATTGTTAAAGGAAATTCACACAAATCCAGAACTTTAACTCCGACTGTGTCCCTAGTTTCCACTGGTTTCAGCAGGACTTTGGTACATCTGTGGCTTGGGGTGTTTGACCCACAACAGTGCCATAGTAGCTAAATTCTGCCCTGTGCTAAGAGCCACTGCATTCCTCAAACCAGTTTTAACTCCACAGCTCAGACCTGGATTTGACTTGTAAGTGATGCATATGCCTAATGCCATCCCTCAGTGTAGCGATAGATCTGTCCTGCATCGGCAGATGCAGACATTGGCATCTACAGAGATGCTACACCCATGAGCATATTATAAGTGTGTAGCTACTGAATCGTCACCTATTTAGCTTCAAAATCCAAGTATATTCATCCTAATCCATTATACTAACCAGGTGGAAATACTGTAGTGGTAACAGAGTCACAGTGTAAAGCACCTGTTCAGGGGCCAAAACATCAGCTAGCCAGTCCATAGGCAGGGCTTTGTTTCTCATTTAAAAGCATGAAGTGCATGATAAGGTTTTGATTAGCTTGATTATTCTGGCTTTTTGGCTGCTTATCTGGATAATTTCAAGGAAAGCATCACCACCACTGCAGGATTTGAACTGATTAAATTTGCAGGCCTTAAGGTTCAGCTGAAAGAAGACACCCTGATGGAAAGGGGCAACATAGAAAAGAGTTGGAAGACAGAAAGGAGAAACAGGCTTACCTGTTTTTTCTTTGTAAGTCATCATAAAAGCTAGTGCTGTTGTAGGGTCGTTGAAAGGTAAAGGAGAGGTGGCCCCACATTGTGGATCAGAACTAGTTACAGATGATAGTTTGGACACTATATTGAACGTAAAGCTCTCTTAGTTAGTATCAGATGGAGAATGAGGCATGTCTTTTGAAACTGCATACTCAGTGGTGAAAGGCCTGAATCTTTGCTGTGTTTGGAAAACAACCAGTGCATTTTAGACATTACTTCCATTTGTGGAACACAAAATAATAATAAATGGTGAGCGACCCTCTGAGTCCTGTATTAGTTGGCAAAACTAAGTCATGCTGAATGTAGATGTCTTGGCTTTTTCAGCAAGTCCACCTTTTTCTTTTCAAGAGGGAAAATATTAAGTTTTGTGCCCACCCATATTGGGCCTTTTTTTTTGGAAGATGACCAGGTTTGGTGTTCCCCTAAGGAGGAGCAAACAAGAGCTTCTTGGAGGTTGTTGTCCTATTGATTTCAAGGCATCTGGCAATGTTCCGGTTTGGTAATTGCAAGTACTCCAAGGCCAGAGTACTTCAAAGTGCTTTGACCCATTTCTTAGAAAAATCTTTGTTCATGGGGCAACTGTAAAAAGAGAGAACAAGGCAAGATGAAGCTGCACATGAATGCTCTCTCTCTGGCAGAAGGTTAATCAGAGTTTTTTACACGACACTGCAACAATGAATAACTAATTAATATTGTGCCAGCCTTCATGACTCAATTATATCATTACAAGACAAAGTTGAGAATACTGTTATTGGCTAGCTTGCCCTTTTTGGCATAAGCTTTTTGGCATCTGCAAATGCATATCTGCTTCAGAGGCTGTCAGTAATGTTTTGATACCTGATTCCACTCGATTTTATCATCTATTCGTCAATGAACTAAAGATGTTAAATCCCACAAGAATTTGTATTCATGGCAGAGCAGTCTGTTCTGTATTCCACTTTTCTGATGCATTGGAAAGGTGGTGGTGAAAGCAATACGAAACAACAATAAAAGCGCCTTTCTGTGTTTCTTATAAATTCGTAAAGTGATCAACAATAACCTAGGGAAAGTTTAAGAGTTACAGGATATGACTTTTCCAAATGCATGCATTAAGGCACTGAAATAAGTGGCTTGATTTTGAGAAATGTTCACATTGTCACTGTGAGGACTGGGAAAACTATCACCACTGAAAGCTACTGAAAAACAGGTCACCTATGCCTGAGACCAGCCAAGGCTTCCACATTTGTGTATTTTGGCTGCTGGTTTTTTTGCTACCCATTAGGTGGCTATGAGCTTTTACAAAGATCTTGCGTATTGCATAGTAAAGCTAGAGAAAATCAACGACAGCAGATGAAGACTGACTTTCAAAACTATTTTTACAGGGAGGAAGATGTCAAAGTCCCACAAATTCCAAGAAAGACCAAATTCATTCCAGTCCAAAGTGACTAATCCCAGTGTAAATGGGTCTGGAAGGATATTTGGGACTGTTCCATCGCAAGATCATTTTGTCATGGAGAAGAAATAGAGAACTAGAAATGGCATGGGATCTTTTGTGTCCCAGGCAAGACAAGTTTGGAATTAGCTTTATAGTCTGCTCTTGTTACAGGAACTGCCGTGATCTATCTGATGAAAAGTTCACTTAGCCCAGAGGCCAGAAGGTCATCCTTCAGGAAAGGGTATAAGAACAAGGCATGGTTTATGATGTTTATTGTCCCATGATTTCTCCTTCCAGCTTCACACCAAAATTGGATCATTGCTCCTAAGCCAGAGATCAAACACCAAATTATATCCACCCAAGGAACCTGTCTACATTGATTTTGAGACTTGTTTAATCCATTTTTTTAGGAAATTTGTACCTTTGGCATACTTAGTCTCTCTCTGCACAGAAGAGACAGACAACTATACAACCAGCACATTTATAAGTATCATTCATTCAGGCATTTTTACCAATGAAGGAAAAAAGAACCACCCAAAAATAATCTGAGGAGAGTATGAGGAAAATGAGGGAAATGTTCCTTATACATGTTCCCATGACAACCCTGCTTGTAGCACTGCTGAGGCCAGTCACTGAGTGTGAAGATGCTGTGTCATTCCAACTGCATTTCAGCCTTCTCTTTCATTTTCTCTGCATTTTTTTCTTTCTCTGGTTTCCCCAAGTCCATTCAGCCAGGCTCCAAAATCTTGGTGCTCAATTCAGAATATCATGGGACTGCACTTTCTCAAACCCCTTGTGGTACATCTGTTATAATAAAACAAGGGAGATGGAGCAAGGACTCCATAATATTTGGAAATTCATACTCACAATTGCACAAAGTTCAGTGACAGTTTGTTCATTATCATAATCTGAGCAGAAATCTAAGAGACAAAAAGCAGGAGGTTGTTTTCCCGCCAGGCTTTGCCTCTTGCTGAGACCTCAGCTAGAGCAAATGTGAAGGGAAAATAATGCATCAGGTAATTTTATTCCGTCTCACTGCAGTTTCAAAAATATTTCCCATGGTCTGCCTTAGCATGCTTTGTACAGCACAGGGAAACACAGATGAATATACTGACTTTCACACAGTTTTGTGCTGAAGCCATACAAAGCCTCAGTAAAATATACCCGAGTTAAGGGCCACCCCGAGCTGCGCTATGCACTTTCTGTGTGCAAATCCTGCCAGTAGCTGTTAGAAACAAAACGTACCTGGCATTATTAATCAGAATAAACTTGTGTAGTATATTTGTGCAGTGAGCCTAATACCTACTACTCTGTATTGTGGGATTTTTATTTTGTACCTTTGTCTGCTGGAATGCCATGTGTGGTATGACTTCTGTCAGAAAACACATCTTATTTTTGTCTTTATCTTGTCAAAACATTGGAGCAGTACATTAATCATTGAAGTATTGTCAGTACTTTAACAGATCACATTTGTGATGCTCCAAAAGAAAAGAAAACACACACAAGCAGATAAATAAAACACTTGAGGAGAATGAAACATACGGAAATATGAATGTTGGGAGCAGGCAGGTGAGCTGGGCTGCATTTTGCAGCAGAAATAGCACGGTCAGAAGTATTCCCCTTGTTTTCTCTTCAGCATCAGTTGCCTGCATAAGAAAGCTGCTATATAGATACAAATTTTAATTTCTAATTAAGCAGTCAACTGTGCTCAAAAACACTGTAAAGCTGCTAACCTTTTATTAGTATTTCTTCTCCTTTTACCAGACCTTTAATTTTTCCAACATGTAAATCAATAGCAGTTTGCTTAACTCCTGCAAGTTAATGAAGCAGGAGGAAACAGGTACAGGGAGGTTTCACTCAGGGCCACAGGAGGAGTCGGTACTTGACTCACAGGAATGTGGCATTAAACACTAGTTCACGCTTATTCTACATGTTACCTTTCCAGTATGTGAATGATTGCTTTCAAATATGAAGTCATGATGTATTGTTAATAGCTACATGTTATTTCTGTGCTTATGCAGAGTGGATGCATCCTGCATATATATGTTCTGTTCAGTGCTGGAAAGGGACCGTATTTGAAGCTTGCAGATGCTGAAGCTACATGCTGATGCTCTGCTTGGGTGGTTATCAACCATTTCATTCATAACGTCATTGTGAGAAGGAAATTACATCCACCTGGTGCTATAGAAGCCTGAAGTCAGAAATAATGTAACATAATACTTTTTGTTAGCTGCAACTTTTAGGCAGCAGGAGTAAAAAATAATCCTTTGGAGAACATGGCTGTGCTACTATCTGCCTCCTGCCCTTGCCAAGGCTGTGTTGGCACTGCCAGCGCCAGCTCTGTGCTGCTGGGGGTTGTGACGCAGCCACCAAGATGTTCTTTGAGATATCTCCTTACCTACATGGTCAAACACAGCTGAGGGGGAATGAATCAACTCAGCTATACCTACATTTGACAAACATGTTGAGGATAAATGCTCTTGATGAGGCTTTAGCATTCTCATGACATCTTTAGTTACCTGAAGAAAAAAATCACTATTCTTGGGTTTATGTTTTTCTCCTCCCCGTTGCACTGTGTTCAATATGCTCTGTGCACTAACTTTGCAATCCCAGTATCTCCAGTAATGCTCTCGCTATAGGTAAGACAGGCTAGGTATATGACTTAACACAGATTATGGTTCTTGCACTAGTCTTCCCTTATATCAAGAAGAACCCAAACAACAGTGGTATCTTTGGGGGCTGGAAAACAGAAGAGGAGCTGTTTTGCCAATCGATGGGGATAGCACAGAGGACACAGGCACCAAAAAAAGTAAACTTATTTTTACTGATGTCCAAAGTGACAAAGTAAGTAATGAGGAAAATAGTACAGAGAAAATAAAGCAAGATAGGTAAAGCAGCAAGACAACAAGCAAACTACTATAGCAAGCACAAAATAAGGTCACGCACCTAGTCATTACTACAGAGTTAGCGATAGTGATTAAGAAAGATACATCACCAATTGCCCTATATTACCATCATCCAGATCCGCAGTCGCTGGGGAGCCCGTTTACAGCAAAGGATTTGGAGAACTCATCCCGGCAACTGGGAAATCTCTATACAGTGCGTCCACTGTATAGAGGAGGCTTCCAAATTTCCCTGAAAACAGTCCCCGCTTTTATACAGTTAAATAAACAACTTTCTATCTTAAGCTGCGAAAAACATCTGGTGTAGGTCTTTTTTTCCTTGTCAACTTTTTCCCGCGCTTGGCCAGAACCCGAGAAAAAGTTAAGAAGAAGCAAAGGTATCTGGTTATCTTTGATTATGCGTCTCTAAACAGAGCTGTCACCGCCCTGCTATCTTGTCACTTAGAGGTCTGTTGGAAGGTTTGAGATAGGTTTATCTCTCTTTGGAAAGTGGGGCTGCCGTTGCACAACTATTATCTTAGAGCAAGCATCACAGCAATGCTCTATAAGCGTTACAACAAAAGGTTTTATAAATTGGCATATATTCCTAAGGTTATAAATTGCATATGTGATCAATATTATACATACTAGGTATATTGTTAGGTTGCGAGGTTTACCTGGAGGCCAACTTTGGTTCAGGGCCTCACTGCTCAGGCCCTAGTATTTCAGGGGCTTAAGTGGCATGTTTGTCCTGTTACCGGCCCATTCATTTCCTCCTCTGGATCCCTGCTCTGGGACAATAAATGGAGCAGGACCATCAATGTTGTTGATTGCTAAATTGCTTCTTTGTCACTGCCAGATGGAGCTTGAGATTTTCATTTGTTAAAAGAGTGAATTGTGTGTCCTGACTTAGGTACCTGCAAGTAACACTAAGCTCTTCCTAAAATCAGCAAGAAGAGTGTTCAGGGGTGCTTCATCTCACCCCAAGTTACGTTCTGAAGGAAGGTGAGCTGAATTGCCCTGTGGAAGTGCTGCTTTCTCTTTCTCTATAGGAGAAGCCTTTTTGACTAGTTCAGACTTAAATGTCTGACTTTTTTGCTGTAGTGCACAGAAACCAAAGACTTCCACATTGAAGAGAGGCAGAGCACTGAGAAATCTGATCACATGCATATGCAACCAAGATTTTTACTGCAAAGCAGTTTCACGAGCACAATGGCACCTCTGCCACTGAAGTTGATGGCATAGCTCAGAAAATAAAGATGCTCAAATTTGTCAGTGACTACAGAATAAATCCCCATTCAAGCAGTTATGCACTAGTTTGGTTTCAAATCAATCTTAGCCCATTAAAGAAAAATGCCTATTTAAAGTATTCTGGCTTTGTATTTAACAGATTGATTATCGCCATTAGTGTTTGCCAAGCACACCCACACAAAACAAATTCACTTTGAAAACTGCCTAACTGCAGATTTGCCCATCACACCACAACAGACTTGGGTATCTAATAATAATTTCTTCCTTAATTACGTGTTTACTCAGGACATTTAGAGATATTCTGGTCTTCTGAGTGAATGAGAACATTTGAAGAGTGGCAGCTCTCTCTCTCCCCAGGCATGGAAGTGTCGAAATATTGAGGCTGCTGCTCTATGCCAGCATGCATTGGCTGCCCAATGGTGGGCCCTGCATGGGAAAAGGCAGTAGGTGACCGGGGGACCCCTTGGTGAGGTAGCGGTGGGACTGGCTTTCTCAGGGACACAGTTGTGACAGCAGGAGCTGAAATTTTGGTGTTCACCTCCATTTTTGTCCTACCTCTTCATGGTAGGAACCCATGCAGGAAGTTTGTCCTGTCATGCTTAAACAGGGACCTGTGACTTCAGCACATCAAATGATGGCTGTGGGTACACATAACCTGATGGGTGCTTTCTTGGAGGCATCAGGCAGAGCAGCATGTGGGGGAGGTGGGAAAGCTCTGCACTGACAGGACAGACAGTTGGGCAGTCAGGCATTGCTTGAAGGCAAAGTCAAGGTCCCCCTATTTCTCCTGGAGAGTTTTGTCCCTGAGTAGTTTGTGCATGTAGGTGTGCTCAGAGCTCAGGGCGGGAGGTCCCTCCTGTCCTCCTTGTGCACTGACTAGGACCATCACAGGCCTTTCCAGGACATTGCTAAGAGTTTCATATCCTGAACTCTTGTCACCTCATCAGTGTTTGTCTCCCCCTGTCTCGACCCTCCCCAGAGATCCTCCAACACCTTTCATGGGGAAGCTGGATTTCAGTTCAAGCCCTGATCCGGTTAACTGCAGTCAATCTGCTCAGAGCAGGTGACTGGAAACTTGGCTGAAGGAGCCAGGGTGAAATCACCCTTGTGTATCTGAAGAGTAGACTTAACTGGTTGCATTCAGTATCTCTGTAACCTTCGTTGCATGAACAGAGGTGTTCCCCAGGGATCAATTTTGAGGCCTGTCCTGTTTAACATCCTTATCAATGACCTGGATGAAGGGATTGAGTGCTCCCTCAGTAAGCTTGCTGATGATACCAAATTGAGCAGGTGTGTTGATCTCCTTGAGGGTAGGGAGGCTTTGCAGAAGTATCTGGACAGGCTGGACCGATGGGCTGAGGCCAACTGTATGAGGTTCAATAAAGCCAAGTGCCAGGTCCTGCACTTTGGTCACAACAACCCCCTGCAATGCTACAGGCTCGGGGGTGAGTGGCTGGAAAGCTGCCAAGCAGAGAAGGACCTGGGGGTGCTGGTCAACACCGGCTGAACATGAGCCAGCAGTGTGCCCAGGTGGCCAAAAAGGCCAACGGCATCCTGGCTGGTATCAGAAATAGTGTGGCCAGCAGGACTAGGGAAGTGATTGTGCCCCTGTACTCGGCCCTGGTGAGGCCGCATCTTGAATCCTGTGTTCAGTTTTGGGCCCCTCACCACAAGAAGGACATTGAGGTGCTGGAGCAGGTCCAGAGAAGGGCAACGAAGCTGGTGAAGGGTCTGGAGCACAGGTCTTACGAGGAGCAGCTGAGGGAGCTGGGGTTGTTTAGTCTAGAGAAGAGGAGACTGAGGGGAGACCTTATCACTCTCTACAACTACCTGAAAGGAGGGTGTAGTGAGGTGAGCGCTGGCCTCTTCTCTAAAGTAACAAGTGATAGGACAAGAGGAAATGGCCTCAAGTTGCGCCAGGGGAGGTTTAGGCTGGATATTAGAAAAAATTTCTTCACTGAAAGAGTGATCAGGCATTGGAACAGGCTGTCCAGGGAGGTGGTGGAGTCACCATCCCTGGAGGCGTTCAAGAAACGTGTAGATGTGGTGCTCAGGGACATGGTTTAGTGGGTTAGGTGGTGTTGGGTATTGATGGTTGGACTTGATCATAGAATCATAGAATCATTAAGGTTGGAAAAAGACCTCAAGGATCATCAACCTTGAGGATCTTGATCAACCTTGATCATCAACCAAGGATCATCCTTGAGGTCTTTTTCCAACCTTAATGATTCTATGATTCTATGATTGTCCTGCCACAAGGATTTTTCCCAGCTTGGGACAACTGTTTTTGCACTGTCCTGGATAGAAACTAACCTGCTGGAAATGTTAACTGGGAACAGTCCTCTTATGATTTCCCCCCTCTGCTCTCCTGTAAGGCTGATGGGCAGCTCATTTGGAGCTTCCCTTGCTTTTAGTCCTGCACATGGGACCAGAGCAAAGCAGGAGGTGTTGCGTATGTAGGAAGAGAGTAGGACAAGATGGAGAATTAGACCTTTTGAGACTCACCACAGATTTTTTTTTTTTTGAGAGAAGACCATATAATGCAGTCTTTCAAACTGAGATTTGTGGTTCATCCACCACAGCAGCATTGATAATGGTTGGGAGGAGAAACGCTCATAGGATTATTTGGCAGGTCTGCTAACTAATGCAGGGGGAGCTAATAACCCCCACTGCGAAACACATGCTAGAGCTTTCCAGTGTGATCAACAGACCTGTTTTCTTTATCTCCTTTTTTGTTTTATTTCTTATTTCAGAAGAAGTCATCCTTCACTCTTTGGTTTTGAAAATAGGACAGACATTGCAACAAACAAACCAGAGTTTTTGCCAGAAGAGGATTTCAGAGGTGCAGGGATTCAGTGAGACCCAGGGTTTTGTGGGCATCACTGTTTGTCCTTTGAAGCATTACAAAAAGTGTCAAAAAGCTGACTGGTCATTGTCACCCTGTCACAATGATTGCAACCTTAGAGATGTAATAATATCAGAAAACCTTGGCAATCAATCTATTTGTTAAATCACCCTCAGGACCAGCATTACTTATATCCATTGCTTAAATACCTCATGAAAAAAAAAATCCTTATATTATGAAACAGATTGTTTATAATGTAATTGGATAAGTACCTTGCACTGCTTCAGCTCCAGGCAGTACACAGTTTGAGTTGCTGAATCAATATGAGGCATTCTTGGGACAATTTAAGCATGTCTGTACAAGGAGGTTGAACCAATTTCACTGCATTTTTGTCTAATCTGAGTAAGCAAAATCAGCACAGACTTCACAGGGGTCCGAACCACTCTGTGGGCACAGATGCTTGAGCTGCATTTTGCAGAGAAGTAGTTTGTTCTGGGGAATAAACCCATCAGTAGAGAAAATAGGGTGGAAATCTCAGCTTGTTTTGCCTCTGATGCTAGTTTATCCAAACAAAAACTATGTGCTTTTACCATTTTGTGTATGTGTTTAATTTTTTTTTTTTTTTTTTACATTTCACATTTATAGTTTAACAGCACCCGTTCGCCCTCCCCAATTGAGTGTTGCCACATGACCCCCTGGAGTAGAAAGGTACTGGAAAAACAAGCAATCCTCAACTAACAGCCCTGTCTCACTCTTCTCCCTTCCAGATCCTAACCTTTCCTCTTGCTTGCTTTTCACTTGCTAACTTTACTGTGCTAAAAGAAGCCTTTTCTGTTTTTCTCTTGTCAGTAAGACACAATAATGACTTTTTTTCCCCTCCCCCTTCTTTCATTCTTCACCATGGATGGGTTTCAGGAGCCTGTGGCCACGAGGCCACCTCCTCCTATCGCGTCCTTTAAAAGGCCTGAACGGGACAGACACGATAGCATTAGCAACTGCATTTCATTCTCTTGCAATGCTTTTGCAGAACTGCCCTTTTTCTTTTTTTTTTTTTTTTTCCTAAACGGTAAGAAATGGTGTGGGCAATGCCAGTGGGTATTTATTCTTTGGCCATTTGGTGATGCCGCTGTTTGGAGAGGAGGAGCTCCAGCAGCCAGGGTCACTTTGCCCGCTTTGTGCAGCGCTTCATTGTCATCCAGGGGAGGAATCAGCAACAAATGCAGCCTCCGTGTGCGTGTGTCCCCCTGTGTGTGTGTGTCCTTGTGTCTGTGCGTGTGTGTAGGGGTTTGGGGTTTTCTGCATGCATGCATCAAACTTTTGAGGGAGGGGGGAGTTACCTAGGAAACAAAGTCTTTTGTGCTTGAAGTTTATATGAGCTATCACGTCTGCCATGATCGGCACAAAAGCTGCAGGCAGAAGGAAGGCTGCGATGTTTGACTGAAATCCTACGTGGGAAAAAGGGGGTTTTCTGCGGGTGGGAGGAGGAGGAGGAAACGTGTGTTGTCTCAGGCCTGGGGGTGCTGCAGGAGGTGACGCTGGTGAGGTAAGTAAGTGCCCTCCAACAGTTTAAATAGTAGCTGCTGAGTTAAGATCTTAAATGCTTTTGGGGCCGGGGCATAAATGCTGTTTGGCAAGCTTGAGACAGTTAATTCCCCCGGGATTTGCGAGGAGCCTGGGTGGAGGAGTGGCAGAAGTACAATGGCAGCCCAGGCGTGATCCTGCGGTGTTCAACACCCGCCTGCTCAATGCCCTGCCAAGGAGCAATATTTTCTCTTCACCGTATTTGCTACTGAAACTAAAACTGGCAAATGAAGTGTAAACAGCAGGCATGAGGGGAAAGGCTGGTAGTTAAGCAGCTGGGAATTCAGGACTGAAGAGAAAGCCAGCCTGAAAGGGGATTGCACTTCCATTTTTAAAAAACAAGAGGCAGGCGGATGTCCTGGCTGGTTGAAGAGTTGTCACAGCTTATAGAAGAATGTATTAATGGAAAAAGGGAGGTATAATAGGCCAAAAAAAGGTAAGTGCTTCTCCTGTTTGTCCCTTCCAAACAAAACAAAAACTTTTTTTTGCAAAGAAAGAGACCCCCAAACCTGAGTTGGTAGCCAGCACCACATGAAAATGCACCTTATTTATTTCCATTTTACTAGATGAAATTATAGCGATTTTGCAAGACGGGGTGTTGTTGGGGAATTTGTTATCTCTTCCAAAAGAAAACAAACCATCTGTGTTTCATCCACATAGCTTACTTTTCTCTCTGTTTCTTTATCTTCCGTATCTAGTGCTTCTCATAGCATGCTGTAAAAATGTGCATGGTTTCTAAATAACCCTTTGAATTTCTTCTGGTGGTGGCTACTCTTCTCTTTGGCCACTGTCCCCCTTCCCCGGCGCTGTTAACACCTGCCACTTCCCACCGCATAGCTGCTGGGTGGCTGTAACTTCAGTCTGCTCGTGTTCTGTGATTGTAAAAATGAAATGTAAATGGTGTTCTGAATTACAGAGGGGTCTTTTTAAAAAAAAAAATTAAAATCTTCTGATGCTTGTCCTCAAATGAATGGTTATATGGAGCCAGTCCTCGCTAGTAATCAGCAGGCTCGGGTGTTCAAAAGCTTGCAGATGCAAATGAGGCCCCACATGTCTAACACTGATGGTAATTGAGGGCATGCTTGCAACGGCTGCCCACTAATGCAGGACGTGCCCCTTCTGACGGAGGACATGTCCTGTAAATGTCACTGTAAATACGCTGACTTGTCTCCAGTGTGCTGAGGTATTTTTTTCCTATTAGCAGACTGTTATTTTTCCCTTGGAGAATAGCTTGTGCTGTGTGACTTAGCTAGAACGATTCCTCCTCACATCCCTGTAATTGATTTCTGATCTGTGTGTCTGCTTTGTTTCAAAATTAGCCTTGTGTGCCTGAGCGAGAGACACTGATTTTGAATGTATTCATTTGCAGTCCCATCTACCAGAGGACGAAGATACAGATGTCATGTTAGGGCAGAGGCCGAAAAATCCAATACATAATATCCCTTCTACACTGGATAAACAAACCAATTGGAGTAAAGCACTACCTCTCCCAACTCCAGAGGAGAAAATGAAACAAGACGCCCAAGTGATTTCTTCTTGCATTATCCCCATCAATGTCACTGGTACAAATCTCTTCTATTTCTTTTTGTATTTATTGCATGGTTCAAGGGAGGTGAAGTACTTATTTTGCTTAATTTATTTGAAGTCACAGGATCGTGCAGTCTATGGGCAAAGACACTAGCTTGAGGATTTAGTTTCTGGAAGAGCGTGGACTAAATTTATCCCTCATGCGTGGCCACTGGAGTCACTGAAGCTGCATCTAGGATTTGGCCCTTATTTTCAGTCATATATTCCCCGTATAAACAATGTACTTCTGTTGTGTATATAACTTACAGTCTGTATTTGCAAAGACCTCAAATAACTTTTTGAATGTAGCTGACTGAAATAATGCAGAAAGCCACCAAAATTAATCATATGATTATCATGTGTAGCAGGAGAAGAGAAACTAGAGAATGCAGGCTACTATTTGCAGTGCTTTAAACATGCGCGGCATGACTGTGTAGCATGCAAACTATCGCTCCGAGATCTCTTTACATGCAGCTATGCTGAAGGTATAGTAATGGCATTTTCTTTTACTTATATAACATTTGGATACATTTGGCTAGATTTATTTGAAGGAGAACTTGTTTATAGAAGCAGCAGGTATATCACTTATTAAATGTGACAACTTATTTCCAGAATCAAAAATCAGGCTGTTTTTCTTTCTCTTTTTCTCTTTCTCTCCTTCCAGAGGGCTATGGTTAACATAAACTTTGAGTTTTCCTCAATAATATTTTGCGACAAGTTTTGATTAATGTAAGACCATAAAGTGGGCTAACTTCCACAGTTATAGACTTGAATATAAACCTTCAGGAAAAAACCAGGGAGCTTTCAGTTAGCCTTCGTTCCTCAGAGAAAACACTTGTATTTAATTTTATTTTCCCAGTAACTGGTGGGCTGGTGGGGAGGTCGCAGCCCCTCACATCCGATTGCTCTTTCCCATCAGCAGTGCCCCACCTTCCTGCACAACAGGCTGCAGGATTCACCACAGTGACAAGGAGAGCTGTATGCCCACGGTCCAGCTCCAGCCCTGGGCATTTGCAGCCCACTTGCTGACTAAGGGGCTCTGGGCTTTTGGGCTTGCAGCACATCTGTCCTACAGCATCACAGTGACAAGTCCTTATCTGCTCCACCATCTTCTTCAGGAATCTGGCTGATGATGGCAACGCAGTCCAGGTTCCCCTCTGCCCTGGCAGCAGAGGTGACACTGCACCGTGCTGCCAGCTCTGCCCACCCGGGGAGGTGGCAGCCAGGAATGGGTGTTCCCGCCACCAGGACGGTGCTTCTGGCCAGCCAGGGCCACACGGGAGGAAAGGCAGTGGGCTGGCAGGCTGGGAACTGGCTGCTGGAGGTTGCAGGTTGGGCACTGCTGATAGAAATCACTGCGGAAAGTTGTAGATAGTGTTGCACCTTTCCACAACATAAAGCCAGTGTTAAAATTATGCTCTTTCTAAATACAGTATAGGACCCTAACTGGTGTAGGCTTTCTAACATGGCTAATGTCACCTAATGCAGTTAGCAGGAGAGTTAGGTCTGGGACCAATGTTAACTTTTCCAGTAATAGCCCTTTTTGCCTAGACTCCACCTGCCATACATTGGAACCAAATTTCCACTGATCAGTTTTACAGATCAAGAATGGTATGTAATCTTCTGGATGTTTATGTGTATCATTCTCATTAGCACTAATGGGAATAATTTGTATGCGTCACGGGGAGGATATACCCTCTTCCACTTTCCTCTCAGAGATAACCCCCATGCATCTGGCACACAGAGCATGTTCAGCTAACTCACAGTTGCTGGAAAACCAGCTATGATGCTGATTGGTTTTTCATTTTAAAGAGTTTGCTTTCATTTCTCTGTTTTTGTTTTTTTAAGCTTCTCCTAACCCTGAGAAATGTTCACTTTTTTGAAAATGACTGTTATTGGAGTTTACAGCACTTTCATTCTATATTAAAGAAAGTTCTTCCTCTGCTTATTTCAGGGGCATTGGTGGTTACAGGACATCTGTCTGAAGCCTCTATTTCACTGTAGTAGATTTCAAGAAGAACTTTTACAAGAAAGTTACTTTTTAATGTTTTACATTGTTATGTAGTGTAATATGTATGTGTATGTCTGTGTATAATTATGTTTTCTATAATTATACGCTATTAAAATAGAGCTTCTTATCAGGATTTTTTTTGCCTTTTGTTTGGTTTAGTTTGTTCGTTTTTCTTAAGATTACAAACCACTGTACCAGTGATCCTTATGTTAGCATTTTTATGGACCTGGCACATTTTTTCCAACCTGTCCCACGTCAACTTTAGAGAGTGTGAGTGTACAGCTGTGCAAAAAGCCAGCACAGAGGAGAATGGTCTTCTGGCAGGCCCCCTTTTAACTCTATTTTGACAACACAGTGTAAAAAAACAAAATGAAAGACACTTTCCTGTGCTAATGCTATGGAAACAAAGAAAACAAGGAATTCGGTATGACTGTGGTTATAAATAAAAATGCCCATGAACTTGGGCTCCTAAATCCAAACTGAGGATCTTGATTGACTGCGTGACCTGGTTCCCAGAGTGGACTCCATGCATCCTGCCATGTGCTGAGCACTTGCGAAAATCAAGCCCCTTACTGATGCATGCAAATAAATAGCAGCTGCCCGTTTATGTCATCCTTGGCTATGTGTCATCGTCACGAAGAATGCTCTCTAAACTTGCACAAGGACTTGGCCCCATTTTAGCTGTTTCCTTCCTTTTTGAAATGTTAGCCCCCTTGGCATATTGGTCTCCTAAGAAGTGCCCAACTACTGCAATATGGCATTATAACCTTAAATTGTTTTTTCTTGATTAGTTGCTTAAAATAAGTCAATCTATAGCTGAACAGATTACTCTTTGCAGACCAGTTACTGTCACTGTCCCTATGACAGATGGATAAATAGCTATAAGATGCCCTGTTACCAAGAGCTCTCAACTCTATTTTCCTTCCTGAATTTCTTTTCTTTTCTTTTCTTTTTTCTTTTTTTTTTCTTTTTTTTTTTACTCCTTCTGTTATTTTTGGCAGACCAGGCTGCTGAGGGGGAGCTGAAATTAGATGTAAAACTGTGATATACTGTGATGTAATTTACATAAGAGCTACATAAGGGCTACCTTATGTTTATTCACAGGCTTAATCCAAGCTCACATACCTCCACTGTGTTCCAGCCATGAAAATTTGTTTACTATTTCTAAAGGCTAATGAGACCTATTTATGGGTTGCAGGAGTTGGTTTTGACAGAGAGGCTAGTATACGCTGCTCTCTTGTTCATTCACAATCTGTACTACAACGGAGACGAAAGTTGAGGAGGAGGAAAACCATCTCTGGCATCCCCAGAAGAGTGCAACAAGAAATAGGTGTAGTATAAATACAAATCTTCCATAGATAGCTTTCTAACCAACTTAAATTGCAGGGATATGAGCTGGTAGCTAGCCTTCCAAAGAAACAAAACCTTGAAATTGTAAATGCTTGTGGAGTTTGGGAATGACGTCGTTTGTTTTTTTTTTTTATTTACTACAGTAAGCAAAGCTATATTACTCCATATGGCCTTGATGGACCTGGGGGCCTTACTGAGTAATATAGATGTACGTGTTCAGCTCTTATTGTGTAAATGTTAATCTTTTTCTTTTTTCCATTTTATTTCTGTTATGAACCCATAGTTACGTACATAAAAAGTAACTAGATTAAGTGAAAGTTTTTTCTTGTGTGAGGGGAGCTTAAGGTAAAGAACTGACAGATGTTGCTCAGCAAAGTGATGATGAGCTGTCACAGCATCCGGATAACTCACTCAGATGAGCAGTTGGATATCCGCCTTAGAGACAGCTGCTGGTACCCTACGGGAAACTTTGCTAAACATTCCTTTTATTTATCACGCTCATCCGTGATTCCCTTTCATTCTTTATCACCAAGGATATTTGCCTGAAATCGAGTGGCTTACCTCACTTTTTGTCCCAGGTAAATTAGCAGCAACCCTGTTTAGGGCAAATCCAGTGTAAAATTGGTATTAACTCAAACCAAGACTAACAGGATCATTATTTCTTAATGTTCATCTTGCACCTGAAGATGTCTCTGGTATCTCAGTCTGTTGCCGTGAAACTTGATGGGAAGCAGAAGGAATGTGTTTATCATAGGGAATAAGCAACCAGAGAACCTATGATCCTGTTGCCTTGCAAATATTCTTGGTAGTAAAGAAGCAGATAGTGTAAATTCTGAACAGACAGACAGTCAAAACAGAATTCTTTTTAGAAGCTCATGGAGTGTTTTGTCCAGTAGCCACTCCCAAAAACTGCCTTTAACTAGTTGAAACAGAAGACAAAATCTGAAAATATTTATCTTAACATTTACCACAGCAAGATCAGCTTCATGTGAGATCACATTGCAGAAATAGGAGAACTGAGATCACATTTCAGGACTAGGAGAATTTCCCCACCTCACCAGGATGAGGTCTGCCTTATGTACTCTCTATAGCAAAGTTAAATTTGGTCCAATGCTCAGCAAGATCAAAAAAGAAATAATATAGCAGATAATGCTTCTTGGGTTGCTCTGCGGGTCGTTTCGCGCCAGGGAAGGTGGAGCTGTCTCCCACTCACCCAACTTTCCATGTGTCCTAGATTCAGATGAGTCGCCGGTGGCGAGGGAGCGCAATGTGATTGTGCACGCAAACCCGGACTTCTCTGGCTCTGGCAGCAGGAGGTCAGGGACCCGGGACTCCGAGTGCCAGACAGAAGAAATCCTGATAGCCGCTCCCTCGCGGAGGCGGATTCGCGCCCAGAGGGGGCAGAGCGTTGTCGCCTCCCTCTCCCACTCTGCTGGCAACATCTTGGTGCTGGCGGACAACGGGGATGCCGTCTTTGCTGCCGCTGTCAGCAACCGCATCCGCTCACGCAGCCTTCCTCGCGAGGGTGGCCGGGCCAGTGAGAGTCATCAGGATACTGCCACCAAGAGTACAGCGTATGAAGCGGAGCACTTCATAGCCAGCCAGGAGAGGATCCCAAAAAATGGGAAGCAGGTCTTGAGTAAGCAGGGTTCACAAGAGCACCAGCCCATTGGTTTCACTTGTCCTCAGCACCTGCACAGCCCTGAACACAGCATTGGCGAGAGGGGGAGGTCACGGCTGTCAAGGATGGCTGATTCAGGCAGCTGTGAGATTTCGTCCAATTCAGACACCTTTGGGAGCCCCATTCACTCTATCTCCACGGCAGGAGTCCTGCTCAGCAGCCACATGGACCAGAAAGATGACCACCAGTCCTCCAGCGGCAACTGGAGTGGGAGCAGCTCCACATGTCCCTCCCAGACGTCTGAAACCATTCCTCCCGCTGCCTCTCCTCCACTGACAGGCTCTTCGCACTGTGACTCCGAGCTGTCGCTCAACACCACTCCCAACGCCAATGAGGACTCCAGTGTCTTCATCACAGAGCAGTTTGGTGACCATGCGGACAAGGTCAGGGGCCACAGGGCAAGCTCCTTCACCTCCACCGTGGCAGATTTACTGGATGACCCCAACAACAGCAACACGAGCGACAGTGAGTGGAACTACCTGCACCATCACCATGATGCCTCCTGTCGCCAAGATTTCAGCCCTGAGCGCCCAAAGGCTGACAGCCTGGGATGCCCCAGCTTCACCAGCATGGCCACCTACGACAGCTTCCTTGAAAAGACCCCCTCTGACAAGGCAGACACTAGCTCACACTTTTCTGTGGATACTGAAGGATACTATACCTCCATGCACTTTGACTGCGGTCTCAAGGGTAATAAAAGCTATATTTGCAACTATGCAGCCACAGGGTCCGAGAGCGGCCAGATGGGGAGCGTGACCTCCAGCCTGGCTGACTGTGCCTGGCAGGAGTGCATGAGCCACAGGAGGCAGGGACGGCAGAGCATCTCGCTGAAGAAACCAAAGGCAAAGCCAGCCCCACCAAAACGCAGCTCGTCTTTGAGGAAATCGGAGGGCAGCACTGACCTTCCTGACAAGAAAGAACCAAAGATCGGCAGCGGGCAGCACATCTCTCACACTGCCAGGGAGATGAAGCTGTCCCTTGAGTTTTCAAACACACCTTCCCGAGTGGAAGGCCCCAACCTGCCAGCCAAGCAGGAGCTCCCCTGGGTGAACCAGGGTGATGGTGGGTTAAAGGACACTCCGTTCGACACCACCGATATCCCCTCCTTTAAAGATGAAGGTGCTGAACAACCTCACTATGCAGACCTCTGGCTTCTGAATGACTTGAAATCCAGTGATCCTTACAGGTCCTTGTCCAATTCGAGCACCGCTACGGGTACTACAGTCATAGAGTGCATCAAGTCACCGGAGAGCTCTGAATCCCAGACGTCCCAGTCTGGGTCACGAGCCACCACCCCATCTCTCCCCTCTGTTGATAACGAGTTTAAGCTGGCATCCCCTGAGAAGCTGGCGGGGTTAGCCTCACCCTCCAGCGGGTACTCCAGCCAGTCGGAGACACCCACCTCTTCTTTTCCAACTGCTTTCTTTTCGGGACCCCTGTCTCCAGGTGGGAGCAAGAGGAAACCAAAAGTACCAGAGAGGAAGTCATCGCTGCAGCAGCCACTCTTGAAGGACGGCACCATCTCGGTGAGCAAAGACCTCGAACTTCCAATTATACCTCCTACTCACCTCGACCTAAGTGCTCTTCACAACGTCTTGAGCAAGCCCTTTGCTCACAGGCACCAGCTGCATGCCTTCAGCCACAGCAAGCAGAGCGCAGTCGGGGAAGCCCTGCATCCCAGCCCTCCCTCCCCCCTCGCCATCACACCCTCCGTTCTCAAGTCTGTCCACCTCCGGGCAATCAACAAGCCTGAAGGAGGGAGACAGAAAGGCAGCACCCCAGACCTGCTCTGCATACAGGAGACCGCCTTGATGGCAACTGATGTTTCTCCAGGCAAAATGAGGCCTCTCTTCGCTAAGAAACCAGTATCACACCAATGCTCCACAGAGGAGACCATAATGTTGTACATTGACACTTCCCCAGCAGAAGCAGGCCCCAGAAAGCTGCCTTTAGAGAAAAGCTCCTCTTTCAGTGGGCAGAATAGCTGTGAGCGAGAAGCTGTAACTTCAGCAAGCATGGGTCTGGTTGAAATCAAACCCGGGAAGGACCAAACACACCTGGCCACTGAGCACTTGCCAGAAAGCACCCTGAATCAGACAGGTGCCGTCTCCACGGACGGATTTCAGAAGGGTTCAGCTGTTCTCACAGGTGATGACGAAGCAAAGAAACCTGGCCAGGGAGCAGAAACAGAGCATGACCTTCAACAAGTGCAGGCTCAGCAAGAGCTCTCTGCAGGCAATGAGGGGAAGCTGGAAGCTGGGTCTGCAGGTGAAAGCCCAGGTCAGGCTGAGGGAGCAGCCATCAGCAATCAGCATAAGCACCAACCTGATATAAGCCACCATGTGCCTGGGAATATCAGCTACAAAGTGGGCACGGCAGCAGTGAATTCACTTGGTGAAGTGAGTTGCAAGCAGGAAAATGATATTGCATCAGGTATCCCAACCAAAAGTGCCTCCGATGATGGCAGGGCAGACGAGGCGGTGGGCAGCGTGGACGAGCCTTCACTGAAAGGTCAGTTGTGAACTCTTTCTGCGTTATACCCCATCATGCGGCTTTTGACATGACTAGTGGTGGAGTCAAAAAGCAGGCTGGAGGTGCAAATTGGCATGCCTCTGTAGGTTTAAGTACAGAGCCCCCCCAATCTGTTAGCTGGCCAGCCAGCCCAAAGATATTTTAATTTTTTTCAGTGTATTCAGACTATTTATCTGATATTCCTCCCTTGTGCTGCATTTCAGCTGAATAAAGAAAAGGGAGGAGTGCTAACCCTGGGTACAGAGGAAACTTATTATCACAGCTGTACAGTAAACAGGAGATCTCAGTTTCAGGCCCTATCAGTGCCCCCTTCTGGGCTCCAACCTACAAAGTACATGATGTTTAGATTAGAGGATAAGTCTGTATGGTGGTATTGGCCACTCGGTTGTGAACCAAGCTGGTGCCTTGCATTGGCGGTGCCGTCACAAAGCGTGGTGGGGTCTGACTTATGGCATGGCCTCTTTCCTTGTTCAAGAGTCTTCTCCAAGCGATGAGTCCATCGTGTCTCCACTCAGTGAGGAGCTGCAGGGTGATGCTGAGGATGTCTTTGTGTCTCCAAACAAACCCCGCACTACCGAGGATCTGTTTGCAGTCATTCACAGGTGACCTAACCTTGCATCAATGGGGAATGGTAACATGCAGCCCTGCGCAGTGGCCTACTAACAATAGCTGCAGGATGGTTATTCAGTGGTTAAGTCTTGTCCTGAAACTACCTGCTTTGGTTTATTGAGTCTAGTTTTCTAAAAGGCAGCTTTTAAAAGATGCTTTATTACGGTCTGGTGTGCACTCTGATTATCTTTACGGCATGTGTAGGATGCTTTAAGATAACAGTATCAGGCTGTTCTCTCTAACAAACATACGTGTCTCCAAAGAAAACTGAACTACTCACAGTGGTTCCTGCCTTCTGCCCACCAGCTCTATTATGGTGAGTGAACTGTTGTAGCAAGAATGATGAGAAGGCATCTCTTCAGTATTAGAATATTTTGTATTCATCAGAGATCTACGATCACAACTGAAATTACAGATTTCTGATATTGATTAGGTTACACTATTATTACCTAAGGCTCTGTATGCATGGTCATCTTTATAAAGAGCTGGCTGTGCATACATTGTTTTGGAAGCAGTGGGTGAGGTTGAGAGGGACTCTGTGGCATGGGTGCCTCGTTCATTACGCAAGAGTTATCACGGCTTAAAGTGCTGTCAGTCACTGCTAGCCTCCAATATTTGATAGAGGGATTACGAGAACTCTAGCTAACATGAAAGCATGGTCAATCTGTGAAACTCCAGACTAGCGGTAAGTGTTATTCTACAAAGACAATGTATGAAAGAGTGTTCCTTTGTGTTTTTACAGATCAAAAAGGAAAGTTCTTGGGAGAAAAGATTCTGGAGATGTTTCTGTGAGAAACAGATTGAGAGCTTCGTCTGGGAGTAGCAGCCAGCCCCCCACCAGCAGCACGCTGCCTTCCAGCAACATGCCACCGGCCAGCAGTGTGGGCACTCCCATAAGCAGTCAGAGATCCCCTGGGCTCATATATAGGAATGCCAAAAAGTCCAACACATCCAATGAGGAGTTTAAACTACTGCTCCTTAAAAAGGGCAGCCGATCCGATTCCAGCTACAGGATGTCTGCCACAGAAATTCTGAAAAGTCCTATTTTGCCCAAGTCCCCTGGAGAGCTGACGGCAGATGCCCCTCAAAGCCTGGAGGAGTCTCCCCCCGCAGCAGGCCCCGATGCATTGTCCCCACTCTCCCCCTGCTCCCCCAGGGTCAACGCAGAAGGATTCTCCTCCAAGAGCTTTCCCATGTCTGCATCTTCAAGAATGGGGCGCTCACGGGCACCTCCAGCAGCCAGCAGCAGCCGGTACAGTGTGCGCTGCAGGCTGTACAACACACCGATGCAGGCCATCTCCGAAGGAGAGACGGAGAACTCGGACGGCAGCCCCCACGACGATCGGTCTTCTCAGAGCTCAACGTAGGCTGTGTGGGTGCCAGGGTCAGGCTGCCAACACCACTGGGGCTCTGTAAGAATGTGAATATAAGAGGCCAATGCTGTAGCAGTCAAAAAAAAATAAATTGCAGGGCAATATCAATGCTTAAATGTGCTTGTGTTTGTAAGATGCTGGGAAACAGAGGACTACAGCTGTAGCTATTTATTATGTTACATTTTCTAAAAGGAGGAAGATACACTATGTCTGTTTTGTTTTCCTTTGGCTTCATTTGGTTTATCCCAGTCTCATTTCCTTTGTCACTGTAGATTTCAAGGCTACACACCTTCCATAGAGTTAAAAGTGACTTTTTTTTTCCAGAAGCTGCCCATCTAGAAACAAAGCCCTCATTGTAGTGCTTCCCTAGGGAATTAAAAAAAAAAAATGCTGTTGAGGATTGGTATTTTTCTACGCTAAAATGAGCTGAAACAAAATTTAGAAGAAATAAACAAAACATATGTAAATACCATATTTTTGATAAAAATTTGTAAATAGAATTATCAAAAAGTGGACATGGCAAATGATTTAGTGCATAACAACTTTGTTTATAGAGGACAGAAGAAGTCAAATGTAATAACTGTATTCTGTGAATACCATTTTCATATCAAACATAAAAAATTCACATGGCCACCGATAACCACTTTCAGTGCAACAAGCCTGAAGGATGACATTGAACAGTGGAAAGGAGGAATTCTCTGCCTTAGCTAAGGAGATGGAAAGGCTGACTGACTGCAATGGGATTAAAGTCACCATTTGTCTTTTTTAAGGCAGCTCCAAAGAAGCTAACTGGAAAGCGCAGCTGGGAGGGTTACCGTGAGGATCGGTGGGGAAGACGAGTGTGCTTCTGACAGAACAGAGTTGTGTCTGATGCAAAGTCCCAAAGGGTCCCATCCCACAGCCTCCCCTGGGCCTTTAGTCTAGCAGGGATCACTTCAGAGAGGAGAGATGTGAGAAGAAATAGTTACTTAATTTTCATATTCGTATTGGGCTATTGGGATACATAACGCAGTCATAACCTGGTAACTATAATCTTTAAACATGATTAGTTTCTGGTTCATAAAGGAAACAAATAAATTATAAGCATGCAAGAAGCGCTTTCGATTTATCAGTACATATCTGTGATGAGTTTTCAGTGAAGCTTTCTCTTTGTGCTGATGAGATTCATGCTACCTAAATATTTACAAAAGTGACACTGTGAAAACATAGCTGGGAAATAGGTATGTGTATGCATTATTTATATTCATTGCTGAGCTGGGAAGGGGAAAGCTCTGGTTCATTGTGCCAGCCACATACAGTTGGGATCTTGTCCAGGTTTACCAGAAATGCGGAACAGGGTGGGGGACTGGGGTGGGAAAGGAGACAAAGCAGCTGCTTTGATACAAATGAAGGCAGGGAAATAAAAGCTGAATTACTTGAAGTTACTTGAATTTTCTTGTCTTAAAACTGCAAGAACATGTATTTTTAAAACTTAACCCACGAGTCGCTTTATACTTTTGATTTTTAAACAGAATATACCCAACAGGCCTGATTCTCCTTTGGGCCACCAGAGTTTCCACTAGTGTGGCCCCATCCATGGTACTTGGAGAAAAGGGCCTTCTTTATCCCAAATTGATGCAGGTGGTGTTGGTTTCCTGTAGGATATGGTTTGGAATAGAGGAAAGGTTAGTGCAGAGAAAATAGTGGGAGGAGGAATGTGGTGTGCAGTAGGACAGGTCAAGTAGGATGGCAGAAAGAGCATACTTTGGTACTAAAGAAATCAGCTAAAAGCTGGCTTTAAGCATAAGTAAATGACAGGGAAGCAGGATGTGTGAAATGGGTTTTTACTAGTTTTTTGCTTTTAATCATGTAATGCATAAAGCTAAGAGTTTTTTAAAGAGGGCAGAGCATGTTTTAAAGAGGAAGGTTCTACCTAAAACTGCTTCAATTTTAAAGAGTCTGAGCAAGTCAGAATGATTTAACAAATCCTCAGTGTTTTTCCCCATAAGGTTCACGTCTGATTTCATCTAGCGCTTACCACGAGAAAGGTACCATTCAGGGTTTCCTACTGTCCTCCTGTGTAGCCTGGTTGCATTTGGTCACTGTGCATGTGGTATGTGTGTCGGGAAGAGGGGTGGTCCCTCAGCTGAATGGCTGCAAAATTGGGAAATCTAAAATAGTTTTCAGAAAGGTAATGGGAGCAAGCTTTTGGAAGTAAAAGGCTAGTCACATTAGTAGCTTAGTTAAAAAGTATGAACATAAGTGAATTGAATAAATTAGGATGTTTTAATAGGAAACTAGCATATAAGAAACCACTTTCTGGTGAACATGAGTAAAGGGGGTTTAGATATTGGGCAGAAAATCCTTAGTTTGTCATCTTAAGTCATTTCCTTTAAAAATTTTACAAGGAGCACTTCTATAAAATGTTTATCCTGAGTTAAATGGTCATTCAAAACTATGAAGAGAAAACAGCTGAATTGGCTTTGATGAGATTGCTTTTTATTAATAATCAACAATTTCATAGAGACCATAAATAAACATATATACACTGAAAAATTATTTTTTACTGGAATGGTGAGGCAATACTTCACATATGAAACAGCCACAGAACAATCCCATTAAAATATAGTCTTACCTATTTTGTTTAAAAGAGGGGGTTTTTTTCCTCGTTTATATTTAGCAAATTGAAACACAAATAAAAAGATATTTTAAATCCACTATGGAGAAAAGAGTTTGTAACAAACCTGGGAATCAGGGGAGAATGAATGGCAAGGACCCCTGTGGTGCTGCAGGCGTGCCTTTAAGGCACTGGACCACAAGCTGTAGAGTGAAGGGAACATCACTCACCTCTTGAAACAGGGTACAGTACATGCATCAGGTAGCTGCTGAACTGTCATTTCAACCTATTGTTCCATTGTTTGCACTGATGTTATGGAAATGATTTCTGGAGTTATACAGCTGTGCATTCTGAAAAATAACGTTTTCCCCCTTTTTTTCTCTTTTTTTTTTTTTTGTTTTTGTTGTTGTTGCGGCAGCATATAGAGGACATGGAATAGTTGTAGCAAATAAAGCAAATGTTTGCTTTGCAAAAGGTCAGTGATTGAGTGCATTTGCTGCAGTGGTGGCAGATAGAGAAATACTGTAGGTTATGACTTAAAGAATTTTAAAAAAAAATTAAGAAGGTTACAGTGTAACTATTTTGGTACTAGCACCAGTTCATGCTGGCAGAAAAGACAATGGTTTATGGACTTGCATCCATTTTGTATTTTTGTAATATTTGTAAATACAAACTTTTTAAATTGTTGCAAAGATGGTTTCTTTTGTAAAATGTTTTCCAAGTTTACATTAAATCCAAGCCTTTGTATATTTTAGAGCTGTGCAACACTTTAAGTCTTGTATTTATTTTTAGTAAAAACAGTGACAGTTTCATTGTGAACCCCTCTCAAAAAATGTGTTGGAAAAGTTTGATTACCTAGAAAGTGTGTATAGAAAATGCAAATAAACGTGACTGCAATTAAAACACACCTGCTCTTTAGTTTCTTGTAATGAAATGTGAAATCTAATCTACAGACTACAAATATGCTATTCCCAAAGGTAATCTTTAGCACATTACATAGTTCAAACCATTTCATCATATATTCTTTTCAACTTAATTTTTTTCAGACTCTGTAAGGGGAAACCTGTATCCAAACTGTCATTGACTTTAAGTGGAATTTTTCCAACAAATACAATTTTGCCAGAATATAAAGATGGCTGGATTTGCCTGAAGTCCTTTACAGGGAAGAAAAAGGTAACTGGTTGAGAAAGGAAGCTGGGATGAAAAATAGTGGGAAAGCCACCATTTTATCTTCAGCTGGAAAACAAAAAAAAATTGCAACACTTCAGACCCAAGGCAGAGAGAATCCAGTGACTGAACCTTATCAGCTAAAGCAAGCTGTGGGCAAAAGGCAGGCCATAAATTACAAACACAAACTTAGAAGTGCAAAGGCTATTTTAAATCAGTTTTGTTATGGAGGTTGAGAAGTCAGGACGTGGAAGCTAAGTGGTTTAAATGATAGCCCCTGCACATCTCTTTGAAAATTGCATACCTGCAGGAAAAGGAGAGGGGAAGATGCTTATGGAGAAACTTTGGTTTCAGCTGTAATTTTGTCAGTAGCTTTGCAACACCATACTTGGTATTTGAAAAATGCGTGTGGAAAAAAAGCTGAAATGTTCAGGTCTGGTGCCTCAGAGCACATGGAAAAAATCAGCTTTGGGGAATGCTGCTGGGCTGTCTGCAGTCATGGTTTGCAAGGATATGAGAATTGCCTTGATGAGTGTGGTCCTAGAGTAGTCTCTGAGTGGGAAACAGTTTGCATAACATTTGTTTTAACCAGATGGTTGAGCAGTTAATGTAGATGATTTCCTGTCGGATGGTGTGCCTTTCCCAATCCAGAAATACAGATAAGCAAGATCTGTTGGAAGAGCTTAGCCGTTAGAGGCAGGCACACACTGGTTTTCATCTGCCCACTGTATACCTGTGTATTTTTTTCATGCTCAGTGGAAGAGAAGATGAAACATTAGACTACACAAAATATACCCTTTTTTTATATATGCAAAGTGAAGTCGTTGTAACTGTTTACACCATATGTGAAGACAGTGAGTTTTGTAAGTCTCCAAGTTCCAGGCTTCAGGGTGTACCTTTGGGTATGTGTACATGGCAGCAAACACCACACAGCCACTTGCTCGCCCTCCCCCCTCCCAGGGATCGTGGAGAGAATTAAAGGGGTAAAGAGAAAAGAGACTTGTGGGTTGAGATATGAACAATTTAATAACTAAACTACAATAATATTGGAAATAATAATAATGATACTGATGATGATAATAATAGTAATGAGTGACAAATGAGTGACACACAGTGATACTGCTCACCACCCAATGACCAAGGCTCAGCTTGTTCCCAGCTAAAGATCCTGGAGCAGAGGGAGTCCCGAAATTGCAATGCCAGAAAAGATATAAGATCCTAAGAACCTGAGAGACCGAAAGCTGACAGAGAGAGAGACTGAACTTTGGGACAGACCCTCATCTATCTACAGGGCATGACGTGCATGATATGGAATACACTGTTGGCCAATTTGATTCTCAGTCCTAAACCTAAGGTCAAATCCTAGGCTAGTAATTGGGGCTGTGCTCCCTCCCAGCTTCTCCTGCCCCTGCAGACACTGACACAGCAGAGAAGTTGAAGAGTCCTTGACTGTCCCAACAGCAACTGTAAACATCAGCATGTTATCAGCCTTCTCCTCAGCACAAATCCAAAACACAGCCTCAAACTAGCTACTATGAAGAAAGTTAACTCTGTCCTAGCCAAACCCAGGACAATAAGGAACATATATAACCATGCATGGGAAGAGTTACAGGTTTGGGGGGGTGGGGGAGGGATTTGGAGAATAAAGCACATGGGTGTTAAAATTCTCCAACATAAGCTCCAGGTCAGGACAACACAACACATAAGCAACTGAATACAGGCTTTACCACTAGAAATGGGAAAGAAATGGCATTGCCATTTAAACTTCCTCAGAGTGGGGAAATCAGAAGACCAATCTGAATGTTAAGAGAACTTATCCTATAACACGTCAGCATTCTCAGTGAAGCTGACATCAAGATAAATTTAAAAGCTTTGCAAAACAGTGATGGCAGTGACAGCATCATGGATAGATGTGAGAGCTTTCATGCACTTTCACTCTAAATTGGTAGCTGCCAATTTTATTTTTTTAACTGAAGATTATCAAGCTCTGACACAAATACTTATTACTATTCGCATTTCACAAAAAGGCTGTAAACCACTGTCGCGACGCAGCTCATAGAACCACCCTGGGTGGGATGAGTGGGGTTCGAGGAGGTTCTATGTATGTATATTCCCTTGGGGCAAATTAAGGTGAGACGGCACCAAAGAATTGCATACTGGCTTATAATTTTAATGCATACAATTGTTTAGGGAAAAAGGGAAAATGTGGGGTATACAACAGAATCAAGGGAAAAGGAAAATTACTTGGGAAAGACAATCCATGACAACACTACCAACCGCCAACACCACCAAATCTTACAGCAATGTGATAGTGACAGCATAATTTCCAACAATACCAAGAAACCCGCAGCCGCTCACAAAACTTGCAATCACTTAACCCGCAACCATTCACAACACTTGCAATCACTTTTCAGTATTAAAATAAACAACCTACAGAAAACCTGCTAAACAAGCCCCAAAAGTAGCTGGCATAAAACTTATAAGGTGTTGCCATATGTGCCAGAGAGAGAATTCAAAAGATACTTGAAGAGAAAAAAGAAAGGAAAAGGAGAGAAGAGAGAGAAAAGTTTTCACCACTCTTTGGATCCTTGGAGGAAAATGTCGACATCTTGGGGGGGAGGGGGGGGTTGCTCGATCAGTCTGTCAGCACCTCAGGAGTCCTCAGGTGGTGGGCGCAAGCACCCCTTCTCTTGCTTATTCATCTTTTATAGACAGAGGCAGGGCTTTACTCAGCAAGGGTTTGCTACTTTGTTGTAAGAGCAAGACGGAGTCCATTGGGGTTTGCTGTCCATCCTTGATGGCCTTACTGAGTCCATTGTTAGACTCAGCAGGGGTTTGCCAGTCTGTGGAGTAAGGCCTTTGGTGTATTCTTCCCTATCTTCTTATCTACAACTGGAATGCTTTGAGACATCACCAGGCTTTGGGAGGCTTCAAGGCTTCGCCTTATCAGAGCCTCGACTACTGAGTTCATTGTTAGTAAGGGGAGTAAGGCCTTTGGCGCATTCCTGGCCATCTTCTTGTCTACAACTGGAATGTTTTGAGACACCTCGAGTCATGGAGCCTGGACAGTCTATTTGCAGTCTCTGCAAAACTGCATTAATAGTCCTCTACAACCATAAGCTATTCCTGTGAGGAAACAACTGCCCTGACATTTTCCTTTTTAGTTCACTGGCATCTTCAGCTGGGGTAAGAGGAGAGGCAGGAACTGCTCCCTCAGTCCCAAGAGAAGAATAGCAAAGGCCAAGGAAATGCCATGTCTTGATCAACTCATAGATTAATTCAGATTGTTCATCCATATTATAGCAACATTCTATGTACCTAGCAGTCAGGTACTAACACGGCAGAAAAATAAGCCCTTCTGCTAATGGCACCTGAAAAAATAAGAGAAACTTTGCCAAAACTTTGTTTTTGTGATAGTTCTGATTTGATGTTAGGCTGCTTTCTTTTTGTATCACTCAAAAACTACACAAAATAAGCAATCATCCAATGAGTTGCCGGTGGAAATTCACACTATGTTTTTCACTGAGACTGAGAAAATCAAGCAACATGACTGAACCTGTGGCTTCATCAGTCTGTTAACAAGTCATACTCAGTCTAGGTTGGGTGGCTTCATTCTACCACAAACCTCCAAAGCTGAAAAATTAAATCATCAGATAAAAACATTTTTATGAGTAAAGAACATTCAAAATATGTAGGAACATGGCATTCAGTTCCTAAGCGACCAAGTTTCTTTATATATTTAAAAGGCTGGCACAGGACTATTATATTATTACTAGTATTTGGTGTTTATCCTTCAATGCTCTCTTTTTAAAAAAGTACCTCCTTTTGGTATTCATTAAAGGCTTACTCAGCAGCAGTCAGACATACCTTACATAGTTTCTTCATTATGAGTAATAAAAAAAAATGGCTTTATGCCCATTTAAGAATGGGAGAGCCTCAAAAATTAACCCTGTAGATTGGGCTTCACACTGTCACTGTTCTGTTGGGTTTGGTAGATAATTAAAGAGCTGACCCAAAGAAAAGTGAATTAAATACAGGCCGCCCCCCCTCTGAGTAGTGATACTAAACCATGTTATGCTAATACTGTGATTTGTTTCTGTGCATTTCACTTTGCCAAGCCAGCTGAACCATGAAACAAATCCTGAAAATGTAAATTTAGGCTGAGATTTCTCTTACTTTCCTTAACTCAATGCACAAAACAAGTTTTGGGATCTATGAAGACTTGTGTGTAACTGGAATTAGCCCACAACTTCACTTGTAATTTGAAATGTCCAACACTACAAAATACCAAGCTTCAAACCCCAAATTAAGACATTACAAAAGATAAAGTAGATAAACTTATATTTTTATTTTATTGGATCCAATAACCGTAAGTACCATGAAAGGTGGCCAACAAATTAATTTCAGGAAATTTCCTATGAAAACTGATCCAAGAAAAATAAATTCTTTGTAGATCAGGTTTCTCCACTCCTTCTGAAACTATGATTCTGCATTCAAATGCATTAACTATTAGCTCACTCCTTTCCCTATAACAAACTCCCGCCTACCTCCACTTCCTTCAGTTTTCTTTTCAAATCCATCTTGCCTTCTACATGATTAGTAAGCCACTGAAACAATATTTGTAGAAATACAGAGGAATGCCTACCACTTTATACCTTCAAGAGAAAGCTTTCTAAAACAGCATGCTGTAACTCAGAACAGAGTTGTTACGGCCTTTACTGTATCAGATCATTCCTTTTAATTTAGCTTCACTTCCTAAAGATTGTACTCCTCTTAGCCCTACCTTAAGTAGCTCCTCCAAATTGCCCCATAAGACTATGGAAATCAGATATCCAACAAACTTTTCCAACCCATTTCCTTTCACACCCAGCATTTCTTTATCCTTGCCCTCAGTACTTCCTTCCCACTGTCAGCAGTATCCCGTCACTTGCTCTGCTACTTCCCTTCTTAGTCTGTGTCTTGGTACCCCACTGAGCCTCTGTGGCCTCCCAAGACCTAGTTGTTCATAAATCTTTCTTTTCAGGGACTGCTTCCTCACATCCACACAAGATGTTGCCTTATCATAAAAAAAGTTCATCAGTTTCTGCAGAAAAAAATATAGGGTAGATAAAAGCTGATTTTGAAGACAGCATTGTTGGCTGGGCTCCCTATTACCCAGGCATTCTCCCATGGTCTCAGGCTTTATGGGCAAGTGAAACAGATTACTCAATGTTCTTTCAGCTCAGTACATTAACTGAAAAACACAAGAAATTCTGATGTGTTTTGGTGAAGAAACTTGTGCAAGAAGCTGGATGTTGCCCCCTCCCACCCCCCACCTCGAGTCCAAAAGGTGCTCTAGCATTGCCTGGGCAGGGTGTTTGTTCCTCTGAGTCCTTAATTTAGGTTCCCACCTGTCTTTGTGCCCCCAGGCTCCCCTGGGCATGTAGAGATGGGCCTCTGACAGGTCAGGAATGGGCCTGGGAATAGCCAGGACAGGGTGTGAATTGGATTCCCCCTGCCATTGTGTCCCCCTGTGCTTTTGTGGGTGTGTAGATGTGCTTTTAGAAGGGGAGTATCAGGTTATGGGATAAAAGACACAACCAGAGAGGAGCACACCATCCTCTCTCCTTGCACAGCACTTCCCAGACACCTCTTTCACCTCCTGGTAGGCCTCTTGGCTGGACCTGCACGGATTGCCTTTCTGTTGCCTTACTTTATTATCTCCATGGTGCTGCTGAGCTGTGCTTTGGTCCTGCAGGCTGCGGTAGGGCACATTGTTGCCCCAGGCCATGCACACATCAGGTCCCATTCACCATCCTGGATCTTTTTCTAATCCCTCCCAAACATACTCCCCCAGAGAGGTCTCTGTGCTAGGGCACATTGTTGCCCCAGGCCATGAACACATCAGGTCCCAATCACCATCCTGGATCTTTTTCTAATCCCTCCCAAACATACTCCCCCAGAGAGGTCTCTGTGCCTCCAGAGGGGAGTGTAAGCAACATCCAGGGTATAGCTGGGCAGGGTGTCCTGGCCTTCCAGTCTCCAACTCACAAAAATAAAAAAAAGGGGGTGGGGGGGGTTGGCATATAGAGACAAAAAGCACAGAATTGTTAATATAGGTAGGTGAGGCTGAATTGTCTACATTTTGTCTCTCCCAAAGGCCCATAGTGTTTCTGCATTAACTGGAGCCCTGATACTTTATTTCATACAGTTAGAAATTATGAAGACAACCTTTTAAAGCCGTTAACACCCTCTTGTAACTGGATTCCTCCCATTCCAACAAGTAATTTGCGAAGAACCAAAACCGAATCTGATGGTGCGGCAAGACAACCAGACATTATTGCATTCTGAAACCTGGGGCCATGGGATGGCACCCACAAGATGCTCTGCAGTTTAAGAACCGTGGAGGCCAGACCTGAAGTCACCCATGCCTTTGCCCTCCTGCAGAGCCTCTGAGAGCAGCTTGGCAGCCCTCCATCTTCCTGGGCACAGATAAGCCTGCGTGAAATCGAACCCACAGTCCTCAGGCAGGCCTCTGCTACTAGGGAGCATGACAGTGCCACGGGACCAAGACGAGCAGTCGGGTCACTTTCCGTAAGGCAACAGCCGGAACCCTTCATCGCACTTCCGGCGCGGCAGCCGACGGACGGGCGGGCAGCTGAAGGAACGGGCGGCACCGTCTCCCCTTCGCCAAGCGCGTCCCCGTGCGCAGCGCGCAGCCGCACTGCTTCAAAACAGTTCGCTGTTCACGTCGGAGAAGCCGCTTCCGTTTCCAACGCTGCATTCCGGCCACACCTGCCTGTGCCGGAGCGCCGGCTCGCTCCGCAGCTCTACCCGCCCGAGGAGGACCCCGCGCTTCGCCGCCCCAGCAAGCCATGTCTGACGAGGGTAAGGCTCCCGGCCGCCCCCGCCCTGACGATCCCCCGAGGGAGGGGAGACGGGACGCGGAAAACCGCCGGAACGCGGAGAACGCTCCCTTATCGTTCGCAACAGCCCCAACGCTCTCGTCCGAGCCGGCCTAGCCACGCCCACCGCGCGCTCCGCTATTCGCCGATTCCCTCGCGGCAAGCCGCCGCCATTGGGTTTCGCTACTGCCCGTCGCTCGCGTCAGTGGCAGCGGGGGCTCGAGGCGCGGGGGGTTGGAGGCGCTGCGCGGGGGTGGGGAGGG
>WKFP01012597.1:198562-264743 GCA_011057875.1 Pterocles orientalis | reverse complement strand
ATCTCTTGCAAAAAAAGCTTGCCAGTGCCTCTCCTCTCCGCAGCACGGGAACCAGCTCTTTCTTGGGCCAGGGGTAGCCCCCTCCACTCAACACCTACTCCCAGCCCTGCTCCAAACAGGGCTCTGCACATCCCGTGCCCACTCCTCACTTTGCCACCTCCTCAGGGAGGCACTTGCCTCAACCTCTTTGCAAAACCTCTGCCAGGGTTTAGCCATTGCCATCACAATCATCTCTTTGGCCCCTGTCTCCTCAGCACTTTCCACCTTCCATCCCGCTTTAGACCCACTGACCATCAGCTCCAGACGGAGTCCTCAGTACAAGGACGACACGGACCTGGTGCAGCAGGTCCCGAGGAGGGCCGCAAACACCATCAGAGGTTTCAAACACATTTTTGTACCAGCTATTGTAGGACAACACAGACGATACGAATCCTTATGTTTTGTTTTGTTCAGACTTACTCTTGTATTTAATCATAGAATCACAGAATAATTAGGTTGGAGAAGGCCCCAAGGATTATCAAGTCTAACCGTCAACCCAGCACCACCTAACTCATTATAACCACGTCCCTAAGAACTACATCGACATGTTTCTTGAACACCTCCAGTGATGGTGACTCCACCACTTCCCTGGACAGCTTCTTCCATTGCCTGATGACTCTTCCAGTCAATAAATTATTTCTAATATCCAGCCTAAACCTCCCGTGGCGCAACTTGAGGCCATTTCCTCTTGTCCTCTCATTTGTTACTTTAGAGAAGAGGGCAGCACCCACCTCACTACACCCTCCTTTCATGTAGTTGTAGAGAGTGATAAGGTCTCCTCTTCGCCTCTTCTCTAAACTAAACAACCTCAGCTCTCTCAGGTTTCCTTGTAAGACCTGTGCTCCTGACCCTCCACCAGCTTCATTGCCCTTCTCTGGACGTGCTCCAGAACCTCACTGTCCTTCTCATGGTGAAGGGGCCCAAAAATGAACACACTGTTCAAGGTGTTGCCTCACCAGGGCCAAGTACAGGGGCACAATCACTTCCCTATTCCTGTTGGCGACACTATTGCTGATGCAGGCCAGGATGCCGTTGGCCTTCTTGGCCACCTGGGCACACTGCTGACTCATGTTCAGCCGACTGTCGACCAGCACCCCCAGGTCCCTCTCTGCTGGGCAGCTTTCCAGCCACTCTGCCCCGAGCTGGGAGCGTTGCAGGGGGTTGTTGTGACCAAAGTGCAGGACTGAACACTTGGCTTTATTGAACCTCATACAGTTGGCCTCCGCCCATCGGTCCAGCCTGTCCAGATCCCTCTGCAAAGCCTCCCGACCCTCCAGGATATCTACACACCCGCTCAATTTGGTATCATCAACCAACTTACTGAGGGAGTACTCCATCCCCTCATCCAGGTCATTGATAAAGATGTTAAATAGGACAGGCCCCAAAACCGATCCCTGGGGAACACCACTGGTGACCAGCCACCACCTGGACTTAACTCCATTCACCACGACTCTCTGGGCTCAGCCAGTTTTTTATCCAGCAAAGGGTGTTCCTGTCTAAGCCATGAGCCACTAGCTTTTCTAGGAGGATGCTGTGGGACACGGTGTCGAAGGCCTTGCTGAAGTCCAAGGAGATGACATCCACGGCATTTCCCTCATCCACTAGGTGGGTCACCTGGTCATAGAAGGAGATCAGGTTGGTCAAGCATGATCTTCCTTTCATGAACCCAAACTGGCTGGGCTTGATCCCCTGGGTGTCCTGTACATGCTGTATGAGCACACTCAAGACAAGCTGTTCCATAATCTTCCCTGGTATCATGATCAGGCTGACAGGCCTGTAGTTCCCTGGGTCCTCCTTACGGCCCTTCTTGTACACGGGTGTCACATTGGGCAGTTTCAAAAATCTTTTTCTTCGTGTTCTTTACTGTTTTTGTTTGAGAAGTATCAACTGATTTTTTTCTGTGCATCTGCTGTCACTACATGTAAATAATGTCAATAATTCTCAGCTCTTTGCTGCTCCTGAGCAAAACCTCCCTGTGAAGAGGCAGGCTCTGCCCCGGCTCCTCCATGGCACTGTGGTATGTGGCTACATGGAAAAAAGCACTTGTACCCAGAGTGGAGAAATAAACTGAGGAAACATGGGAAGTGCAGACTAGTAAAAGTTCAACAGCACTCCTAGAAAACATTTTGTCTACTACCAAAGTAATTATATGTATTGGATTTTTGTGGCAAGGTTTTAGTACAGGCGAGGCTACAGGGGTGGCTTCTGTGCTACGGTGCTAGAAGCTTCCCCCTTGCCCCATAGAGCTAGTGCCAGCCAGCTCCAAGACAGACCTACTGCTGGCCAAAGCCAAGCCAATCAGCGTCTCTAAGATAACGTATTTAAGGAGGAAAAAAGAAGCAGCAGCCAGAGAGAGGAGCAAGAATACGTGAGAGAAACAACTCTGCAGACACCAAGGTCAGTGAAGAAGGAGAGGGAGGAGGTGCTCCAGGTGCCAGAGCAGAGATTCCCCTGCAGCTTGTGGTGAAGACTGTGGTGAGGCAGGCATGCCCCTGCAGCCCTGAAGGGTAATGGCAGAGCACACCTCCACCTGCAGCCCACAGAGGACCCCAGGCCAGCCCAAAGGAGGCTGTAATCCCATAGGAAGCCCACACTGGAGCAGGTTCCTGGCAGGATATGTAGACCCATGGAGAGAGGAGCCCATGCTGGAGCAGGTTTGTTGGCAGGACTTGTGAGCCCATGGGGGACCCATGCGGGAACAGAGTGTTCCTGAAAGACTGCATACCATGGAAGTGATCCACGCTGGAGCAGTTTATGAAGAACTGCAGCCTATGGGAAGGACTCATGCTGGAGAAGTTTGTGGAAGACAGTCTCCTGTGGGAGGGACCCCATACTGGAGCTGGGGAAGGGTGCGAGGAGGAAGGAACAGCAGAGACAACTATGACGAACTGACCGCAATCCCCATTCCTCACCCCCCTGTGCCACTCAGGGGGAGGAGGCAGACAAAATCAGGAGTGATACTGAGCCTGGGAAGAAAGGAGGGAGGGGAAGTGTTTTTAAGATTTGGTTTCATTTCTCAGTATCCTACTCTGATTTAATTGGTAATAAATTACACTAATTTCCTCAAGTCAAGTCTGTTTTGCCTCTGAGAGTAGTTGGCAAGTGATGTCCCTCATCGTTATCTTGACTACGAGCCTTTCATTATAATTTTTCTCTCCCTTGTCCAGCTGAGGAAGGGGAGTGACATAGCAGCTTGGTGGGCACCTGGCATCCAGAGAGGATCAACCCACCACACGATGTCTCACCTGGCCCCAGAACTGCAAATACCAAAGTATTTTGCTGCTCTGAAAATATTCCTGTTCATTTCAGTTGACAGTTCTTCCAAGGATCATGCCTTCATCAGATAGCTAAAATCTTCATTAATGTGCTGAACTTTGTTTTTTTAATTCAGGATGTGCAGTTGGAGAGGGTTTTGTCTGGGATATCCTTGTACTCACCCCTTCCACTATCTGACTCTGGCTGTCCCCAGACTCCGCATGGAAGATCTGGTACTGACATGGACCTTTAATTATGGCATTCAACCAGTGATATTTCTTTTCCAGATCACTGCTTATTGCTCTATTTCTGCCTCTAAGGATACACTGCACCACTTAATCCTGTGGCTTTACTCAGCTATGTGTTAACAAACTTTCTCTCCAAGCTCCTTATCCTAGTTTTCTGAAAACAAAATCCTTTACCTTTCTGCAGTCTAGGCTGAGGCTCTTGTCTGGGAGCTCAGCATCTCTAATACATTATTTACATACTGAACCCAGGAAAGAAAGAAAACTTCATATATTCTCTCTCCTGCAGCTCACCTGCATTTGTTGCCATGATGCATATGCAAAGATCTCTACCTATAAGCATCTCCAAAACCTGTCAGATGCACCTACCAGCTGCCAGTTGGTGTACTTGCTGTTCAACCCTACCTCTTGGTACAAGAAAACATTCACACTCTGATTTCAACTAGATTTGACAAGATGTCATACTGTTGCTACAACAATTAAAAATTTCTCCACTCAGAAGCACAGAGCACACTTGCTTCTATGTACAGAATCTGCAGATGGATGAATGCATGATACAACAGTTGCTCTATATCAGTTTACACCACCTAGAGAAACTGTTTGTGGATATGTAAAAAACCAGAGTATAGAACATATGAATAAGCTCTTAATCACCATTAAATGAACTAATTTCTATTGCAAAAATGATCAACACTGAAGATAACTTGTTTAAAACTAAATAAGCCAAGCCATTTACTCACCATTGGCAGCCTGGATTGAAGCATCTGGATATCATCGTAACCATAAATCTGCTTAAAGACAGAAAAAAGTACAGCATCACTATAACACTTTTCTCTGACACTGACCAAGTTGGGGCTTCAAACAGAGTTTGACCTAGGCTCACTCTCTTTTAAAGGTGTACAGCTGTTAAGTCACACAGTGCCATCACAGCACACTGTAGCATTTTAAGGCTAGAAGAGCTTAGCTTATAATGGCTTGTCACTCTAATGTTGTTGCTTGGTGACAGCAGTCCTCTAAGGAGAGTTTGACTGTCCCATCTTCAATACTGTTTTCACAGATGCATCATTCATCAACTCGTGAAAAATCTACAGAGAATTCAGATTTGGGAGTAAGAGCAACAGTCTTCTTTAAGGCAATCATTACTTCTGAGAATACCAGGATTTCAGATTTCATTACTAGACCACAAAGCAACCTATGGCATCTCCTCGCTTTCAGAGTGATACATGAAAGATGATTAGAATAAAATTTCTGATTCAAAAAACAGATAGCCAAAAACATGTTGCTCCTGCTCAGACATCTAAAAGCTATGTGCAATCTTTCAAGGTATGGCAGACAGGACACATGGCACATTTCAACCACTAATATATTAAATCTGTTCCAGTAACACAAACCTGAATGAGTCTAATTTCACTCAAAGTGCCTAAAACCTGATACCCCTGAAAACCATAGTAATACGTATGTTTAGCTTCAAGAGTAGCAAAATCAGGTCTGTACCAACAGTTCTGCAGTGTAGTACCAACAGTAAAACCCCACTGAATATATTTCCTATATTCTTCAGCATTTGGATCAAGAATTCCACACGCAACATGTGCCAACAGAAATGCCTTTGCATAGACAGCAGCAGGTCTGGAGGGCCCACTCGCACCAAGGGTTAAGCAATCAAGGACAGGAACAATTAAATTGCTTACTGGGTAGGCAGGCAGAAGTCCTCCCGGCCCCACAATATACTGGTTATGCAACAAGGGTGGTACACCTTGGGGCAGGTTTGGCGGAGCCTTGCCTGTAGAATCAAAATACGGACACTTTAACAAGCTTTTAGAACATAAAAGGCTTCAGCATTGAGACAAGATAGCTCACAAGTCCCGGTGGCTGCACTGTCATAGCTTGTAAAGAGCAGAACTACGCAGAAGAATTTTGTCTTGGTTGATGAAAATGCTCAAAAAACCCTGAAGAGTTTAACCGCACCTCAAGGAAGGGAAAGCACAGGTTACTTAAGACTGAAAACAGTCCCACTAGAGAACAGTCTAATTTTGTAATTTACTTTGTCCAAGAGGATTACAAGAATTACAGAACTTCTCCTTTCCTCAGTCCTCTCCTGAAGGCAAAATTTATATTGTTCTCAATCTAAGAGAGCAAATTTTCTCCTTTTATTTTCTGCTCTGTCAACACATTCCCCCTTATCGCCAGCAATAGACTGGAAAGCACTGAAAGTTGCCACCATACTTTTTGTGGGTGATTTACTGCAGCTGACAATAGCAAAGAGAAGACTGAAACAGTTTCAATTGCCTCCCTGAAGCAGTGCTAGGAAGCAGAAGAGTAAAAAAATGTGCTTTGGCCAGTCAGACACTTAATTTACAAGGTATGGGAATAAGAAATGAGAAATCCTTTTGTACGTAAGTTTGACGGTAATATTTAAATCATTCACCTCCCTCCACAGAGCCTCCTTTTATCAGTTCAGGTTGATTACAGAAGCAAGGGAGAATTCAGCATTGCTTCCACTTCACTGTAAGAAGCCTCCCCACCTTCTCTCTCTGTGGACCCTTCTTTTGAGGTGCTATTTGCTGTGGAATGACCCAAACATCAGATGCTTTTTTCCTTTCTATAGATGTGGCATATGACAATGACTACACTGCAGTATATTTTGATACTTCCAAATGAATTCAAGTCACAGAAGACCGAAATTAAAACTAACATGAACTCACAGCCAAGAGCTGATCACAACCTGGAGTACAAACTGGGCAAATCTCCTACCCCAAAATTTCCAAAGTCAGAACTGCACTGGTGCCTATTTATAAAGCTCTTTGGGGATGGAATGTTCTATATACATGCCACACAACACCCTAACAAATATTTCAAATACAGAAAACCAGGCACCTTTATTTTATACACCAGCAAATAAAGCATGCTGAAAATCCTAGTCAAGAGTGTAGATTTCTTAGTGTAGTTATGGCTCGTGAGATGCTCAACTGACAGCCCTGCTGACTGAAGTCCTCTGTCTATCCACATGATCTGTTAATATTGCGAACCTGAAGACACTAAGGGAGCTGCCCGTGTGGTAGCAGCTGGTATAGACACATTGGCAACGCCCAGGCCAAGGCTGTTTGTAGTGTTCATACTGCTTGCCATGCTGACAACCGAAGAGGTGGTGCTAGTGGCTGAGGTTGAAGCAGTTGAAAGGGTTGTTGAGGGCTGGAGCGAAGTTGTGTTCTCAACACTAGTGTGCTAGAAAGGAGACAAAAAGAATGAAGATCACAGAGCAAATAAACCACAGTGGAAGATGCAGGGAAAAAAAAAAACAAACAACAAAACCAACAATCTTTTAAGTAACAGCAGTACATGCAAAAGAAAAAGATATGCATCATCATCTATGCATCAAGCAAGCAACTAAGTTGCATGCTTGTGGTTTTTAAGTATCCAAACAAAATTATCACAAGAGCTAAACTCAAACCACTATATCATCACAAAATTATGCCATAGTAACTCAAATGTCACACCACTGCACTATTTTTTGCCCTTTGCTTGTATGTGTCTTTAAGATAGCACTTATGTTAAATAAACTCCTATATTCTTCCAAAAGACAGTATTTGTTTTCAAAATACAGGACACTGCTATCATGATTTCCTCAATGCACTTGTGGAATTTAAAAGATTAAAACTGCAGTGCCCCACAACAGAGTCAATGTGGTAAAATGAAACACAGTGCAAGATGTATTATAGGAACATGTGAGGATAAAGGAGTTCCTGGTTTGAATCCAGCACAATACAGTGCCTTAGCTGCAAGCTGACCACACTTGCAAAACAGTGTCATAAACACACAGAAGCCAAAACAACTCTGACAACAGAAAAGCACTACAAATGTGCCCATGTGAACATCATGAAGTTCAACAAGGCCAAGTGCTATGTCCTGCACATGGGTCAGGGCAGCCCCTCGTAGAAACACAGGCTGGGGGATAAAGGGATTGAGAGGAGCCCCGAAGAGAAGGACTTGAGGGTGTTTGTTGGTGAAAAGCTCAATAGGACGCAGCAATGTGCGCTTGCAGGCCAGAAAGCCAACCATATCCTGGGCTGCATGAAAAGAAGCGGGGCTAGCAGGTCGAGGGAGGTGATCGTGCCCCTCTACTCTGCTCTCATGAGACTCCACCTGGAGTACTGCACGCAGCTCTGGAGTCCTCAGTACAGGAAAGACACAGACCTGTTGGACCAAGTCCACAGGAGGGCCACAAACACCCTCAGAGGCTTGGAACACCTCTCCTAGAAGGAAAGGCTGAGAGACTCAGGGTTGCTCGGCCTGGAGAAGAGAAAACTCCGTGGAGACCTTATTGCCGCCTTTCAGTCCTTCAAGAGGGCTTATAAGAAAGATGGGGACATACTTTTTAATAGTGCCTATTGCAATAGCACAAGGGATAACGGTTTTCAAGTAAAACAAGATAGATTCAGACCAAATATAAGGAAGACATTTTTTACCATGAGGGTGCTGAAACACTGGAACAGGTTGCCCAGAGAGGCGGTAGATGCCCCATCCCTGGAAACATTGAAGGTCAGGTGGGATGGGGCTCTGAGCAACCTGATCTAGTTGAAGGTGTCCCTGCTGGTTGCAGGGGGATTTGGGCTAGATGACCCTTAAAGGTCACTTCCAACCCAAACTATTGCATGAAAGGAAGGACATTTGGATAAGTATATTTTTTAAGTTACATGTTTAGTAGGGATGGAGCATTACAAACCAAAATACAGCATAAAGAAAAGCAATAACCTATCCGCACACACCAAATGAGATTGTACAGGAGAACCTCCTTACAGAACAAGCAAGGCAATGTCTTGTTGTTTGGACAACCTCTTCTGGAGCATGGTGTTCACTACTATTTGCCTTGTTATCTCAAATGCACTAAATACATAGGTGACAAAAATGCCATACAGTAAACTCTAAAATCATCTGTCATGAGGCATTTGACATCACTTGCATTTTGCCACCTAACCTCTCCAGTGGAGACTGCTAACAGTACACATTTTGGAACAGTTTCAGCCAGACACTTCTAAAGATTATTTTTTTAATACATTTGTTACAAGAGATTATTTCTTCATTCCATCTCCCACCTTGCTGGCACAAAAACTTCTTCTGCGGTTGTGTGACCGACAATAGCTATTTCTGATCTAGCAGAAATCACACGTGTTAAAGACTTCTGTACCACTAGAGGGCTGGTAGTCCTTCTTCCCTGAGATAAGGCTCTTGTTTCAGTTCGTAGTGTACTGGGACACAGTGAACTTTAAGAGAGGGTCTTATTCATCACACAAATTGAGTACATGCCAAACATCTGCTGAAATGTGAATAGGACTTACTGAATGTGATGTGCTTGAAGACAACACTGAGGCAGGTGAAAGGCTGCTCTGATGATTGGAAAGGGAACTAGAAAAAAATTGCAAAGAATGAATAAAATTAAGTTTTCCTAGAACCATTTTTAATATATATGCACATGTATATATACACATACATATATGTATATATACACATTTTTATATAAACACAGAGTAGATAGGTATATACACACAACCCTACAGGCAATTTTCCCTTTAACTAATATCCTACCACCTTTTAATTAAAAAATTGCAGTACAGAGACAACTAATTAGAAACTTCTAAAACACTACTCATGTTCATTCATCAATTTATTATATTTCCAGAAAAACAATACTTGCTTCACGAATTATGTAGCAATAACTCCAAGATACACGAAGTCCGAAACCAGGAGGTTCACACAACACATGGCTTGTTTCTCATTCTTTCCCTGAGCAACTGCTGCTGCCTGCCATGGGGCACAGGTATTAACTAGATGAGGCAGTCCTTTGGTTTGACACACTACGGTATTTCTCATATTTTAACCTGCATAACATTATTTCAACCAGTTAGAACTCCAGGGTGTTTTTGCCCAAAAACTCTGCTAAAAGCCTCAACACACTCTCAAAAGACAGGGCTCAAAAAAAAAAACCAACCCAAAAAAAACCCAACAAATGAAGAGTATCTGCGAAAGCCCAAAAATCAGCTACACTACTACAGAATCTGGCAATTTATCAAGGCGAGTTCATGCCACTACACCCCATCAGAAGGGATTTCTTCTTTTAAAAGATGAATGCCCTGGTTTCGGCTGGGACAGAGTTCACATTCTTTACAGTAGCTAGTGTGAGGCTATGCTTTGGATTTGTGCTGAGGAGAAGGCTGGTAACATACTGATGTTTATAGTTGCTGCCAGAACAATCAAGGACTTCTTGGTTTCTCCTGCTATGCCAGTGTCCGCAGGTGCAGGAGAAGCTGGGAGGGAGCACAGCCCCAACTACTAGCCTAGGATTCAACCTTAGGTTTAGGATTGAAACCCAAATTGACCAATGGTATATTCCGTATCACGCACGCCATGCCCAATATATAGATTAGGATCTGTCCAGAAGTTCGCACTCTCTCCCTCTGGGTGTTCACCCTCTCTCTCAGGGTCATCTCTTGCTCTCGCGGATGCTCTGGCTCTTATCTCCAAGATCGCAGTTTTGGGACTCATTCTGCTCCAGGATCCCTATCCAGGAATGGGTGCCTAGGTCATCAGGTGGTGAGCAGTTGCACTGTGCATCACTCGTTTGTATATTTGTATATATTAATATTATTATCAGTATTATTTTCAATATTATTGTAGTTTAGTTATTAAATTGTTCTTAACCCATGAGACTCTTTCTCCTTTACCCCTTTAATTCTACTCCCCATCCTCAGGAGGGGGAGGGTGAGAGACTGGCTGTGTGGTGTTTTGCTGTTAGCCAAGTGTATTAAACAACAACAGTCCCCAATATGGGGCTCCAGTGGCTGATAATGACAGATTTGACCAGAGTGAACTATCATTCCAGTTTTATACATACACTGTAATATATGAAAACAAATAATCCCCTGCTGAAAAACACCTGTAGATAACTTTGTTTTAGAAAGTAACTGCTTTAGCACCACCTTTTTTCCCTAGCTGACTAGGCTTGTGAACTTTTGGCAGTAACAGTAGCACCAACATTCAGATATAACCCAAAGATCTTTAAATGTCTCCTTGAAAGCTGACTGAAACTGGCTCTTAAACACTTGCACTGACAAAAGTTATTATCTTACATTCGAGGTCAAGAATGTAACTTACAGTATAGTATGGAATAAATAGAATGAACACTGAACAAAGGCAAAAAAACCCCAAATATGTATCGTTTGGTGCTCAAAAAGCCCCTCCTCATGTAAATCAGAAGCAAGAGAGATCCTAACAATAACAAGTATTTTAGTGGTCTCTATGAAACTAGCCACAAGAAAATAAAGCAGTTTTCATAACAAAGATGCAGACTAAGTTATATGCCTTAATTTAAGGGCAACACTTCTAGCAGCTCTTGAAGGTGTGGGACAAGAATAAATCTTGGCAGTTTCACAGTTTCACAATTTTACTCTGATTCTTTCAAACTGTTCCCCATCTGCCAGAATTACAATGACACTGCTTCAGGCAGCAAGCAAAGAAATAGTTCAGTGCAACATACAGATTTAAAACACTCATTCACCCACTCTCCCCACAAAGAAAAACCTGATATACCATCAAATTAGTTTTTTACATTAACAAATACAGTACAAAGATATTAAAAATATAACTCAACCAGTATACCCTCAGGATGGCACCTGCCTGAGGATGAAGCTCGAGTAACAGTCACTGAGAAAAATCACACAGATAGTGCAGATGACCTAAGCTATGCTGAATGCGCTTCCAGGAACATCAATGTGATATTTCAAAGTGTCTAAAGGAAATGTCTTAGAAAAAGAAATATCACACACTTTCCCTGTGAAATTGTTTCTGTTTTTTTAAGGAATGCAAATATAAATGAAACCACAATATTTCAAAATTAGCCAGGAAGTAAACTGTTAAAGAATTACTTCAAACATGACACTAAACAAACAGCAGGCCCGGCTGACACAATAGAAAAACAAACAGGGGGAATCAATTTAACCAATTTTGCTGGCATGACTGAAGCAAGAGCCCCTTCCAACACAAAATTGTTTATATACCATGAACTTGAGGGCAGTAGCTGCTCTATCTAAGATGCAGGCCAGAGCTCATACTTTGCAACCAGAAACATCCTGCTCTCTTCTGAATCTCTCTCCTAATTTTAGCTAACGTCAGAAAAAGGCACCCTGGTGTCTGACAGGCCCCATAAGCAATCACCTTTACATTTGCGGTTTCCGAAGAACTGAACCCCTTTCAGTTTTTACCACAACTCCTACTGTACCTGCTTAACTGTGAAAGCGAGCCACTTGCCAAATCACTTGACTGAGGCAAGCTGGGCAACGTTGCCACATGCTGTGATGCTGAAGGCAGAAGCGAAGCAGTGGTGGATATCACACTAGGCAGAGAACCAGCAGAAGGCAGTGAGGGAGGAGGCTCTGTCTTAGGTGCCAGAACTGATGAAGTAGCTGCAATAAGTTAAAAAGAGGCATTCAAAGACAGATTCCAGCACACCTGACAACCCAGAGTGGATTCAGGAACACAGTAGTATTCACCCCTTAGTTTATAAAAATGTGACTTAGTCTATAGAAACAAGAAACAGTATCAAGCAATCTGGCTATTAAGGAAAATTCAAACAGCAACAGAACCACCATTTTTTTTCCCCTTTAAGCTCTTCATCAACAATAGATTTATAATTTTCACTGCTACGTGTGTAGTAAACTACAGTCTTCTGCGCTACACCTTCCATTATCTGGATTACTAGCCTTTGCTCACAAGTCAAACCTCATTTTAAATCTCTTCACATTTGGTTCTGCAAATAAAAGTCATTCGTGCTTTCCAAGGCACTGTACAAGTCTACTTTTACCTACAGCTCCACTTCTGCATTCTATCCTACACAGCACCTTTGATGATTGAGACTGAGATTGCTGGAGTACAAGGGCACATATAACTTACCTGTTTGGAGTACTCAGTCAAATGTGTTATGCAGTAGAATAAAATAAGCTACAATAAAAGGGCATAATTGAGCACAGCATTAAGCATTTTTAATGTCCGAAGAGTTGTCAAATATTAACTTATTTTACTTGACCTAAATAATAAAAAACATTTAGCTTTAATATTACTTTTTAGGCTACACAGAGTAAAACTTGTTTACCACAGATGCGCCTTTTCAAAGAATCGTTACATTGTAATAAGACACTGAACAACACTACTGTCCAACATAATTCCCCGCTGTTTCTACACTTATCTCTTGTCCTGCAAAGATAATACAAAGAATTAGAGGCACTCACCCACCAAGACAACTCAGAGAGTTGAACCCTGCCTTCTGCTTGGCCGTGCTTCCATACCACAGCAGAGACCACTACCCAGTGGATCATCACTAACTTGCAACGCATATGAAGACAGTTTTAGAATGGTCACCAAACAAAGTTCAGATATGCACTTGGAAGATAGGCATCACAGTTCACATTACTGGTTTGGTTTCCTCGCTAAATGACCTAAGTCAGGTTACTGGATTGGGTGCTATGCAAACAGAAATCAAGAGGTCTTGGCTTTGGCAATGAGGGTAACTGACATCAAAGAAGGAAATTGAAGTGACAAACAGAAACATAGTTATGAAGGAGGCAACTATATAGCCCGATACCTACTGGCAAAATTAATATAAAAATAAGTAAATAACATCCACAACTCTCAATACATTTAGAGTAGGGTTCCCTTCTCAAAGTAAAAGCAGATATCCTCAGTACAAGGGACAAAAAATCACCAGCTTCATTAAGACCCCTTACAAGATGCCTGAAGACAATGTGCAAGACAAAGAAAAGCAGAAGACAGGCAGGATGGTCAGAATTATAACACAACAGTCATGCTTTGAACTAAGGGTTTAGGAACCATGAGATCTGGATATTAAAGGACAACAGTAGCAAAGATGAGAGATGAACAACTAAGAATATTATCAGCACATACAGAAGGGAAAAGGTCAGTAGTTTCAAAAGTTAAGAGATAATTTCAGAATAGTTTGGATGCATGAAATAGATACATGGAAGAAGACTGATTCTAGTTTATGTGCTCGAGACACAGAAAAAAACCAAAAGTGTTCTCAAAAGAGAATTGGCATAGAAAAAGGGACTAACAAAGCTGTTACAGAATAATTATAGAAATATAGGAATTCTCAGGTCTTGCTTCTTCACAGCAAAAAGATAAATCCTGTAGCAAGTTTCATAAATTGTTTATTAGTTCTGCACATGAGAGTAAAAGTTTTCCACTGGAAAAGTTGTCTTTATATATAACCATCTTTTAAGAGGTAACTCTTTGGGCATATACACTCCTGCTCATTTAAACTGAACTTGGCACTAACGAAACACAGTTTAGAGGTCTGCATACTTAATTTCTTTCTACCCAGAGGTATTAAAAAAAGAGCTGCGCCACTAATGACCTACCCTGAAGAGAAGGATAGACCTAAAATTGAAGTGTTGGAATTCCAAGAGATGTTAACTCACACTGCTGCCTTGAAAACTTCCAGAGTAGCACTAAGGTCAGAAGAGCGAATACTACACTTTAATTATCTTAACTTCAGGAAGAGAGTTATAGGTATGCTACAAGTAAAATGCTGCATTAGAAACAGTCCAAGACGAATATAACAGTAATGCCTGTATCAGAGCCAGTACTGTGTTACCGTTACTCCACTGCAAGGCAGCAAGCTACCCGGCAGAGTGAGCATGTTGGTCACCCTTACTCCCCAGGGGCTTGTAAGGGGGCCCAAGTAGCACTAGACGCAGTGAGAAGTATCAAAGAATGTGACTGTTTCAGTACAGCTAAATGCTACTCGCAGCTTCTCAACCAAGAATCAGTAAGAAATATAAAATGAAAATTTGAATGTAACATTTTTTTAATTTATATGAAATAATTTTTGGCAAAGAAATTTGAAAAAGCAGCAGCAAAGCAGCTTCTCTAATACTAAGACTGCTTAGAGTTGTAGATTTAATTGGCCATTTTGATAACTCAGTTTTAGCCAAGAAGCAAGCGTTATGCAAGCATATGCTATGCAAGTACAACGTAAGCTCAACAGGGTGAGACAAAAATTAGCCAGGGACAACGACATAAAACCTTAAACCAGACGTCACTGCTACAGTTGTGTGCACAGCAACGAGTAAGGAAAGATCAGAAAATCCTGTGCACAACCAAGCTTTGTAAACTTACTGTCAAGAGTTGTCTGTGTTCTAACACTGCTGTGCCCATTCTGTAAACAAAGAAGAAACGAATGAATAAATCATCTTAGAGATACACTAAATTCTTAGACTGAATCACACATTGAACATGCTTCATGCAAAATTCTATATTCATTCTAAATTGAAAGACAAAAAAGGCAGAAAATTAACTTTTTACTGCCTTTAACAAAGCCAAATTTTCTCAAGTGCCAAGTGTTCTGAACATACAGAATCCCATACACTGTCCATACTACACCCATCAGCAGGAGACCTTCCCATGTACTGTATATAACATTAACTTTAGCTTCACACCGATATGAAAGAAAGAATTGCATTAACATATAGGAAACGGTTGTGCTTTTGATCTAATGTAACTCACAATTTTAACTATCCAAGTTACACAGAGACGCCAATTTTTTTCCATTGAAAGATAAGACTTGAGAAGAACCAGTTGTTTTTTGGATAATGCTGGAGTACAGAAGTGGAAAGTCTATGCTTGATCCTCACCAGTACATACGAGCTAGTGCAGAAGACAAGTGTGACTCAGCCATTACATAACAAAGGCCAGAAGTAAATAAACTTACAAACTCCCACAAGTTCCTCAAACATTTAATAAATTAAGTTCTCTTAAAACAAATGTACATTCCATATACAAAGAGACTAGGTGCTTTTGAACCTCCCAAGAGAGATCCTCTCTGTCCTAGGTTAGACCTCTCCCTATGCTTTTTAAAATAAAACATGAAACTAATTCCCACTGGTGTTTAAATCCAACAGGAGAGTAGTGTTGGAGGGGCGACAAACAGTTTGGGATCCGTTTGCTAGGTGCCATATAAATTAAATAAATAATATACCTTTGGATTAAAACTGTCAAGTTACAGCAAAAATACCATGACTAATATTTACATAAAGAGACAGTTTCTTTATAAAAAGTTAGGCTTCAGGGAAGGAAATGCAAGTAGAATGTTAAGTGTTACTAAGGCAAAAAAGGACCAAACACCAATGTAAGATGTCAAAACCCATAAAATCAGAGGCTCTTAGATCCCCAAAATGGCTACACAATAAGAAAAGCAAAACAAATAACAGAGTGGGCTTGGGAATCAAAATACCACTTGGCTTGGTTAAAAGTATTAACATAGCACGTATTAACAAGTCTAACATGGACAAGGATATTTCACCTTTTTCAAAGTCTTATTTCTGAAATTCACTCACCGTAACTGCAATGGGGGTTGATTCAGATGGAGCCATGGAGCTTTGGTATGCTATCCTACTATGCACAGAAGTCTGGTCGTAGGAGGAAGTTGTTGATACTGCGCTAGTGCTCTGGGATGAGCAGGTCAGATTGGAAGAGGTGATGGCAGAGGTTGTGTAGGTGGACTCCTGTACTGTATTGGATATTGGCAAAGAGGTATTCAAAGGATCACTGGAAAAAGTAAAAAATATTTATCATCTTGGTAAACGACACCTCAAACACTTTCATGAAAATACAAGCTCCTATACAGTTATCTAGAACTATCTCTAACATGTAGTCAAATCTACACTGTTATACTAGAAAAATAATGAAAAAAAAAAAATTTCCCTTTGGTCCCCAGCAATCACTGCTTCAAAACCATCAGCTGCGCTAAGCATCATTCACCTTCCTCCTGCCAGCCCAACCAAGAGTTTACACATCAGCACTTTTCAGTCATCTTATTTCCACCTTCTCAAAGGATAAATTAACATTCATAATCTCTCTTTTTTAAACAACTAGATCCATGAAGTCTAGTATATGATGAGAAACACTCAGTCTCATTTGATAATAGAATTCTACTATTACAGTAGCAGTCTAACAAAATGAACTATGCAACGACGATTTTAAATACCTTACAACATGAAGGAGTATTTTACCTTCTAAAGAGCTTAAATAATTCATAGAACTAGAAATGAACATGAAAGTTCATTTTTACTAGTATTTCTGAATTAACTTAGGAAGATTTTACTGAAGCCAATTTTTGAGTGACTAAGGAAGAAAAAAAATGGGTTACGGGTATGCTGGCATCTATCATTGGCTATTTTAGCATTTCAGTAAGAGCTTCTGCATACTCAAAGTCTGGCTTCTTTTCTCATCCCGTAGGAGCATCAGAACTGTAATCTGGTGCCAATCTACTGACACAAATATATGGTACAAGGTCATCTCTCCTGGATCACAAGCAGAAAAACTTGGGTTGTGAGGAACAAACACTCCAACAAATTTGAAAATCAGGACAATTAAACGTGAGACAGCAATGCTATAATGGGTAGCTTATTATAAGGTTATTTATTTACATTCCTGTTATCTTCAGAATTGCACCAACCCATCCAGGGAGATTTTGATTGTCATTAGAAAATAAATTTATCTTTTAAGACGCCATCCAGAGAAAACACCTAGCTTTACAAGTCATCCTATTTCCTCCTCCCATAACAAGGTAACTGTGCCTTGATGCTTTTGACACAAACTCAGCCTCCTAAAGAAGACATGTAAGAATGCACATGGGGGACTCACACGTACTTTACAGATTTTGAGTACAAGCTATTGTTGGTCGCCTGGCTGGTATTCTCACTGCTTGAAGCTGATCCAAACTCTGGGAGTGCAGGCTCTGATCCAAACTCCAGAGCTCCAAACTGAACATTTAACCCTGTCACATCTGCTGATCCAGGCATTTCCACTGCAGAGGCAGGAATCTTCAAGGAGGAAAAAAAACCTCAATGAGTTTCTTGGAGTGAGAGGCCCAAAGCTGAACACACTGCTCAAGGTGCAGCCTCACCAGTGCTGAGTACAGGGGGATGATCACTTCCCTGGTCCTGCTGGCCACACTGTTTCTAACACAAGCTTTTGTATGCTTTTATGTGTACTAAGGTAAACTCAGTACTAAGGACAAGCTCCATTACCCACCTTAGATGCTGGAGTTATCCTCCGTTTCGGTGGTTTTATCTGTTTCTGATGGGTTTGATAAGCAGTCACTGCCTGGTTATCCATAGATATAGTGGGGAGCTGTAACATTTTGCTAGAGGCGTCCACTGGTGATGGCTCTCGGAGTTTTACCTGGGAGGAGAAGGACTCCAGCCCAGGAGGAGGAACAGGAACTGTCTGTGTTTGTTGTTGCTGTCGCTGGGTTAGCTGGCTCAGAACTGGAGATGGTTCAGGCTGGGATTTAAAGTCTGGTCAGCATAGGGAAAAATAAATATTAAAATTAAACTCTGCTCTTCATGCTTCTACTCTTCACTAAAGAATCTGAGTGAATTTACATACTGGAAAGCTCTAATTTTATAGTGTGTGCAAGTCTCTTTCAGACATCAGATGAATTTCACATTCAACTTTACCACTGTAATAATAAGGCATACACTTGATATTCTTTATTTTAAATAAACAGCTGTAGGCAAGCATTATTTAGTTTTCTTCAAAAATATGAAAACAAACCTACCTATACAGTCACATAATATTATCACACATTAGTCCTCAAAAAGCCATTATAGATCATTTTACTCAAACCCTGGAAGTTTCACTGCAATTAACTGTGCTGATAAAATGTGATTATTTCAGTGGGGTCTGGAGTTGCAATTCAGAGGTATTATGAGTTAAGATTTCCTGCCCCTACAAAGGAGAAGATTTTTAACACAAATACGAAGTCATCTACCATCTCAATCTGGCTGAAAGTCAAGAGACATTGGACACCAACAAGTTTTTTTCCAAGTCTTCCCCTTTCATATTTTTCAGATGCTGAAAGCCATGCAGTGGCTCAGAGCACTGACCAACAGTCATAAGATATCCACAGCATTTGCAATGCAAAGGTTTTTTTTTATTCAGTTGGTAAAGTGCATTTAAGAGAAACTTAAAATGTACGTAATTTTTTTTTCAGAATTGCTCCATGTAGAAGATTATAACTGCTACCAAATTGGCTGCTTATCTATATGGAAACACATACACACGAGATAAGTGAAAGAGCTATCACTCTTCACAGTGAGAATACTGCTAGGAAGTACACTCTAAAAAACAAGTTTGTGTCATTTTCACTGTTTCTACTAATTTTACTCAATTAAATGAAAAAACCCCATACAATTATGAATAAACAAAATGGGTAATCTGCACGAGTCTTGGCACACTAGGGAAAGAACACTGAGATGTGATGCACATTATGAAGAAATTATACAGTACTCATTTAAAATTCACACTATGGTTAGAAGAGAAAAATTTGAGGAAAAAAAAGACAAAATACAGTGCAACCTTATACACAGCTAGAAGCAGCACAGGCACAACGAAAATAAACATCTTCCAAGATTTGTTGAGAAACAAAGTCACGTCAAAGTTCCACTTAAATACTAAGCACATTAAATCAAATGTAATTACATGAAGGTTCAACAACTTCTAAAGATGCAATGACGCAAGCAAGTGTAACTGTTACAATGTTGTAACCAATTGTATTTTGAAAAATCTTTATTAAGGCTATTTTAAACTGTCATTGGCATTAAGAATTCTTATGGGATAACAGAGAGAGAAAGATACGTCAAAGCACTTACCAAACTGACTAAGGACTGAGGACTGAGTAATGGGTGGTTTTAGATCCCAAGATGATGTGTTAGATGTGGCAGCAGTGGCAGAGCTACTGTTGTTTTGTTGAGAGGTAAACTGACCCAAACCTGGAGACTTCAGCTGGTCCAAGATTTGGGATCCAGTAGAGTTTGCCAATTTAGAGGATCCAAGTTCTCCAAAGCCAGAACAAAGAACTGCAGACTACCAAAAGACAAAAAAGAAGTGAGGAAGGAGTGGAGTCAAGAATTTAATAAATAATTTGAACATAACAATAGGGTCAGTACCTACAGCTGCTATTTGGCAGCAACTAAAACCTCTTCAGCCCTAGATTACTAACAAATCACCAATAAAAAATTCAGCAGTTATAGCATGTGGCCAGATCCTCTCTGATTATTACCAATACAACTTCTACCACTGTGATTGCAACAGTACTTATTTACTTGAATCCATGCATTTCAAAATAGCATATACTTACTAAAAGTGGAACTGATTTTCAGAGAGTAAATATAAGTAAATACATGTATGAGTATGAGTAAATATAAGTGTCCTATTTCAAGCCCTCACAGTTGACTTGGAAACAGGCAGGTTTCCACAAAAAAGCAGTAAGATATGTACTTGGAAATAACACATCACAGGTTTCTGGCATAGGACTCTTCACTATAAACAAATTATTTCATCCTAAATCAGCATGCAGTAAACACATCTGCTCTCTACACGAAAATTAATACAAGTACTTCACATAAACCAAGAAAAAAACTACTTAGCAAAACCAGAAAAAAATAACCTTTTTTTTTTTAATGGGGATTTGAATGGAAAGGGTGGAATTCTCAATTCCATTCCTTCAACATCTGCAACCTCAATTTCACAAATACTGAAACATCTCATGAAGTGACTAGTACTGGAAAAGTTGATTCATGAAGAATACTTAGAAAGCATAAGATAATTTTACCAGACTTTGGGAAGAATAAGAGTTTACAGCACTGGAGTTGCCAGTTCCTGATGCCATCTGGGTGCTGTGCTGAGAATTTGTGAATACTAGGGCTTGGCCGAAGGTCTGCTGCTGGGAAGCCTCAAATGAGTTGCCTTCTGCCTCTTGGATAGAGCTCACAGGCTTTTGCAGCAGTGTTACCAAATCAATGCTGTAAAAAAAAGCAAAGTTTAGCTGGAATAAACATGATGATTAAGCTGCGCCGAAACTGAAGAAAGCACTAACAATACTAAAGCTGCCATACCAGCAATGAAATTATTACTGATTAACATTCTTTTCAAATATTGCTTGTCTGCCATACAAAAAGAGGTAGAATATTAGTTTTTACCAGAAAGTAATATTCTGCTAGCTGAAACCTTCCACTACTGTTAGAATATAAACTTTGCACTCTTTTCAAACTTTACCCAATTTATAACATCATGGATCACATAAATAACCTATATGACTAATATAGCCAAGTAACTGAAGTCAAGTCATAGAAGATAGATTTTGTTTAAGTGGATCTGTCCTGCAAGCCCATTATATATATTGATAATATACATTCTCTGTATATCATGCTATCCTTTAAAAAGGGCAAGGGATTAAAGTCCTACCTCTGTACAGGGTGGGTATGAGGCCAGTAAAGAATAAAGTCACATATGCAGTGAGTGAATACGTAATGACATGGAAGTCACAAGAGCAGAAATAAAAACTAAATTTCTCAGACAATAGGCACATATCCAAAATTACTTTACCACACATACCTGAGCAAGAGAAGAAACACTAACTTTCTTATATTAAGCACAGCTTACTAACACCTACCACACGGTTAGCATGGCTTACCAATCCCTACCAGATGCTTAGCACGGCTTTATCCAAGGAAAAGCAAAGTATTCAGACAACAAAAGAAATCTACTCCAAAAAATTCTGACTTAAGTTTATCCTAAACACACTGCAGGTCTAGGCTGAAGAGTTGTCTGCTGCACTTCCATTACCACAGATTTCTTAAAGCTCAGACCTTTCTAACGGTAAGTAAAAAAAAAAAATTCAAACCAAAAACTCGCAAAAAATCCAAAAACCAAAGCACCAGAATCTGAGTTGATGAATCAAAATATTTTCTAATGTTATTTGAGTGACATCCACTGAAGGCTTATTTGTATTAGAACAATGAACATGTGAGCATTATCACCTTTAAGAAGTAAAGGAACACGAACTGTAGACCAACACCATGGCTCCTCCAGAGCACATTCATGTTGTAAAGAAAATTTTGCTGCTGTCTCGCGTACAGCAGCATAGTTGTATCAGGATGTTTGGGACCATTAAGCCTTCATGTTTTCAGATCTCATACTACCCAACTACCAAAGCCTTCATCACAAAACTTTAACCCCTCTCCTAGGACCTGAGGCTAATGCAGGCAACTGATCACAGAATCATAGAATTGTCTGGGTTGGAAGGGACCTTAAAGATAATCTAGTTCCAACCCCTCTGCCATGGGCACGGATACCTCCCACTAGCCCAGGTTGCTCAAAGCCTCATCCAGCCTGGCCTTGAACACCTCCAGGGATGGGGCATCCACAACTTCCTGGGCAAACTCTTCCAGTGCCTCACCACCCTCACCATAAAATATTTCTTCCTAATAGCTAATCTAAATACGCCCTCTTTCAGCTTAAAACCCTTATTCCTCGTCCTGTCGCTACACTGCCTGACAAAAGAATGCCTCCCCATCTTTCCTGTAGGCACCCTTTAGGTACCAGAAGGCTGCTACAAGGTATCCCCAGAGCCTTCTCCTCTCCAGGCTGAACAACCCCAACACTCTCTGCCTGTCCTCGTACAGGAAGTGCTTCAGCCCTCTGACCATCTTCATGGCCCTCCACAACATCGTCAGCCAGACATTTGGTGAAGGCAAATGCAAGCAAAGAAAGGCAGCAACTGCCATATTTTCGGTTCTCTATCTGAACTCTATAGCATCAGTTAAGGCAAGTAATGGCACCAGGAAATTCACCTTCTTGCCAACACAACCTTTTTTGTTAACACACTTCTCAAAGCACTACATTCTGAACACTCTCTGTATCTGCAGGGGCAGACTTTCCCTTTTTTGGACAGCAAAACCAGAGCTTCCTTTTCACCAGCAGAAAAATTTTCTTCCCAGATACTTTTGTTCCTGTCTGTAAGCAGTTCTTTGTGCAAAAAACAGGGACTTCTCAGTATTATGCTTCTGGATTTGGCAAGTTTAGCTCCACTTACAGAGTCAATAACAGGTAACACAGGAACCTACAAAACCAACAATTTGCAAGCAAGGCTTTCGCAATTTTGATATTGGCTTGACTGATCTTTAACTGGGGCTGCCCTGTGCTTTATTCAACACTTTATACGTGCAAGCTAACATTTCTTCACCAAGCACAAGGTTTTTAATGTATAGAGAAAACATGGAAGAGCTTACCTTTGCCCAGGAGTCACGTGGTTCTCAGCTGGAACTGAGGAAGCAGTGAATACTTTTGTTTCAGAAAGCTGAAAAAGAAAGAGGAGGTTAAAAAGGTGTTTTAATCATACACACGGTCACACTTCACTGCTGCAACATCTGCAGAAATTCCACCTAGGTCACACACTTTAAAGATACAGAAGAGTCAGACAACCATTACAGCTAGTTCTGCTGCAGCTCTGCTTAAAAAGACAAAAACACAGAGCTAAACCTCAGCAAAGTCTTCTCTACAGAATCAAGTACCAATTTAATTAAAGTGTTAGGAAATTCGACCTACTGAACACACACCATGGTATACCAACATAACTACATCAGCCTGAGCAATAGTTTAACTGAAAAATAGACCAATATAAAATAATTAATGTGAAAGCTGGTATATCATCAGTATAAAGATACCTTGTACACACATAATTTAGGACTCCATAGAGCAGCTCTGATAAATCTTGTTACAGAAGTCTAACACATTGCACCATTTCCACACATTTCATATATCCCCGTGTTTCACATTGCAGCTTACATCACCAGTGGAAGCAGGTTTGCACTCAGGTATGTACAGTGAACTAGCATTTGTCGTTCCTTCTTGGCATTTCTGCTAGGGGCAGCAATAACACCTTAAACAGATTGCTCTGGAGGCTCAGTTCAAAAACAATAATAAAGGAAGAACCATGGATCGTTTATACTAGAATAACCAGTCAGACTATCCACACGAGAAAACTGTACCGGACTCACCATGCTGTTATGATAAAGACAGGTACTTGCACAGGTGGCTGGGAAGCAGGAGTTGGCTGGTTGGGGTTTTTTGGAAAGGGGGTAATTTTGGTTTGCAGGGTGGTTGTTTGCTGTTTGAGGGGGTTTTTTTTAATAGCTTTTCTTTTTCAAAAGTAGTACTGAAACAGCTACAACTTCCTAGGGTTAATTCATTTCTGTTGACAGGAATACTTGCAAACCAGGATAGGTCTTAAGCCAGTACAGGTTAGGTTTAACAACACAAGAGTTACGCACGTAAAATGGTTATATTTCAAATTAAATTTGCACAAAATCACCTTAACTACTTTGGTGTAGCTTCACATTTAGACTAAAGAATAAATGACTTATTTAAAAGCTCACAAGGAATCCCTTTAGAATGTGACATTTGAATACAGCTCTTCCAGGAAATTTAGCATTTTTAATTGCATACATTGCTAGCAGCTCAGTTTAATGGACATCACAGACATAAGCCAATTTCATCTGCCATCCCATGGGCAGCTCTAGTGAATCACATATGTTCCCGAACAGGGTCATCTGATTGGGATTCTCCTGTGAAACACCGTTGATTTAAGCAGGACACACAAGTCTGGGAGCAAATCACTTACCACTCAGAGACAAAGTTCAAATGTTTCATGTACTTTTCTACCACCCACTTATGTCCAACACACTGTGGAAAAAATGAGTACCACCACAGTTCTTCCCTCCTTTTCCTTCCTTTCCCTTCCTGCCAATACAATGTATTTTAATCTCATCTTTCTGGAACACAACCCTGTCCTGTGCATAATATTGCCAGCCTGCAACTCTGTGTACTGACAAAAATGAAGAAAGAAAATTCAGCTCAAGCATATTTGCAACTAAAAAGGCTGTTTCTCTACTGTTCAGTCCTTTCCCCACTGTACGTGTTATTTTAGAACAACATGTACTCTACTTTTTGTAGTGTTATGAGACTCCTGCATTATATGGCACAAGGAGGTCAGCTAATGGCATGAGCAGCAGCCTATGGTCTACAATCCCTTGGTTAAATATTAAATTATTTGTAATGTCAACCATTTCTTATGCTCATATAACCCAGGATAAGACTAATTGTGGCCAAAACACCAATGAATCCTGAAAACTAAGCAAATCAAGGAGCCTGAGGATGTTTGTGACAACACAAAAGCATGCTTGATGTATGGGAGTGGAAATGTTCTCTTCAAGCAAACCACCATGCAAACCAGAAGTGTCCAGCTACCAGCTCGGCTACGTCCAGGTTTACACTACACCCTGTGGCAAATTTACTGCCACAAGCTCCAACCAAGCACCTAATTCAGAAGTCTGCCGAGATTACAGCATTTGTCAAAACACCTACTTCACGCAACAGCAGCTGAGAAGTTTTATTATGCAGATGTATTTATTGTTTCTTAGAAGTAGTACTATTGGCTCCTATCAAAATTATTTATGCTCACCATACACTACACTTGCAAATAACTGAATGAACAATTGTGAACCATTTGCAACCACTGGCCTCACAAGGGTATTTTCTCCATCTGCAGTGAAATGCCTATGCATTTCATCTCCTGTTCCTATGACAAAAACCATTCTCCAGTCATCAAACAGAATATATTTAACAACTAGCTACCAGCTCCTATGGCCACTTGATAGGTGAGGTGAACAGGAAAATATACTCTAGCATCCTCATAAAAACTCAACATCAACTAATCAGAAATAACAAAACCTTATTGCTGTTTTGATAAGACAAACTGAAGCTAAAGAAAATAAAACAAGTTCTCATGCTGCTTCCTGGCAAAGGAAACATTCCCACTAAAACACTTTTTCTTTTTCTTAAAGCATTGCTGTTGTTTCAAATAAAAACTAAGACTATCAGTACTGTACAGAAAAATGTTTCCCTTCATCTAAGTTCCAGTAATTTGTATGTATTCTATTTCTCCCCTTCTGATAGTTTCTGTGGTTACACTTTAGCTATTTTAGCCAGGAGAATACGACCACAATTTTAACAGGAAAACCCAGAGCCATCTACAGTACCTCAACATTTGTCTGGTCCATGTCTTCATTGTCCATGCCCTAAATGTCCCTTTAACAAAATACAACCTCCTATTTTCACTATAACTAGTTCCCACTCTGTTTAAGAGCATGCTGACAACCTACTATATTTGTTCAACATTCACTACTGAAGATTAATACCAGACAGGACTATACCATCAAAAAAAATCTAATCCTTCTCAGGTCAAACAACATTAAATTTCACTCACCTGCTCCTAGCCTGTATCTGACTAGAGAGCACCACATTTATACAAAAATATTTCAGAACAACACTTGGTATTTATCTGCAGACAGCAAATACATCAGCTTGCTTCGTTGTTTTAATCATCAGCCATGCTGCTGGAATTGTTTATTATACATTCACATGTGTGGCTCCATTTTCCAGCCAAAGTTTCATATTATGCCTTTGTCTGCTAGTCTAAAACCAGAGCCCATTACATGCTAATAATCTTTTCAGATTCAGTAAACTAAAAGTCTCACTCTCAAGGACCTCCTCTATCAGTAAATAATTTTCAGCTATTTTCCACAATTTTTGTTTTGTAAATGCAATGAATAATTGGATGCAGGACTTCAGAATCAAGTTCAGGAGAGTCCACACACAGAAACATAAATCAGGAATGATTAAGAGACAGGGAACAGTGCCCACAGGCAAAAGGACTACAATAGCTTTTTTTTTTGCCACAGCATCAGCCTTTTAGGAGATCACGCTGAGCTGTTCTTTTTTCATCATCAACTATAATCCTGAAAATTTTTCAGTTGCTGTTTTCCAGAAAACAACCTCTTGTTCTGGAGGTGTGCCTTTATTCTTGCAAAGCAAATAGGCACTTGGCTATATTAAAGCATTTTTCATTTAACAGGTCAAGTGTAACAGAGTTCCAGATTTCTCTGTGTGACTGGCTTACTTTTAATTGCTATTCCAATGTTTTTTTTTATTTCCCACACATTTTATTCAGTTCTTTTTAATTCCAAATAATTTATAAAAACACTACATCTGGCCTGGAACTGGATTCCTTTATAGTTCTAGAAATGCCCATGTGTAATATGGGTCCTCCTGCAAAAGATTTATTTGCCAAAAATTTGCAAGGCAGATTTTAATCCACTTAATGTGTTTTGTAATAGCATGTAATTATTTTTAGAACAAAAGATGTAGATCAAATCTCTTACAATGACACATTATCTTGACAGTTAACTTGTAATTTACTTAAAGACCAAGATCAGTTTTATTTGAAGTGGATATATTTTCCATAAAACTACACTGAATGGCAAGCTGTATTATTCCCATGCTTCTATTTTTTTTTTAAATCAGATGAATCAATTTCTCCTTTTTTTTTCCCCAAGTGTGTTTTGGGATAAAGTGTCTGCAGCTCGTCACTTCATTTGCTCTTTCTGAACATCAGCACACGAACAACTTTCTCCTAGGTTACAGGGATTTTTTCCAGGACTCTGAAACTAATGAAAAATTAACAACAGACTAGAGATTTAATCCGCTGCTCTTTCAAGACTCATGTGCAAATTACTCAAGTTTAGCAACTAACTAAAAAGAAATTCTATCCACAGCCAGCATTGCTCATCATTCCTCCTGTACTACAAATGCTGTATTGCACCAGCATCTAACAGGGCTGAGAAACAAGGCCACAAATTTTCACTGTCCTTAGCCCCTAGTCCAGCCCTAGCATATACTGCACAAATAGAGGACAGGTTTACAAAAGATGCCAGCTTTTGATGGCCATAATTGATACAGAAAACCTAGGAATTTTAGAGTTTCTTTTAATTTTCTCAAAAGACACAGCCCTCTCATTAGGTAAGGACAGAGTTTTCCTGTTATATGAAACACTCTCACATTTCTAGGGATAACACTGTCATGCCACCCTACAGGAGAAGGCAAAAGGGATGACTTCCGAGGCAATCTCTTACTCCTCTGAAAATAAACTTGAAATAATGGATATTCCCATAAAAGAGAAAAAACTTTTTAAAAGCTAAGTTTCCCTTTCCATAATTTTTGTTACCTCATTTGTTTTCTGAACTGCTTAAGCTTTAACAAAACCACTGAAAACTTGAAATCAAAAATGTAATTTTCACATGTGATGATCTCAAATGCCAAATATTTTGCAGGCATGAAGACATCTCTCGCCTGACAAGGAATAAGGTAGTACTTCAGACAACCCACCAAGATGAAACAACAGGAATTATGCTATTAAGTGCTGACTTCAGCATTCTATTAGCTCCTTTTTTAGTATTACGAACATGAATTAGATTAAGTGGAACAATTATGCAGATGTCAAACAAAAAGCATCAAATGAGGAATCTAAAGGTGATAGTAAGCTTCAGCACTTAATTACATAAAAGTCTTGTGATAATATGGCTTTAAATCCCTACACAATAGCAGTTAACACCCATCAGCATTGGGCAGTGTAGAACTACAATCCACAAACACTTAATGTGGGATAAAACTTAAAATTTTATTGTCTATGTATTGTCCACCCAGAAAAATAAATCAATATTTCTGATTCAATTTGATTAAAAAAAAAGCTTATCTAAATATTTTAAAAAGGAATTACAGTAAGAAACACAGTATAACATATAATTGCATGCATACAGCAAAGAACATCAATTTCACTGAAATTCATTGATTACATTGAACATCTAGTTTTTGAGGACAACACAGAAACTCTGAAAAGGGTAAACAGTCAGTCAGTCTATCCAACAAGGTACACTTACATCTTCATTCCACTCTTCTGCCGTCCATTCTTCTATTGAGTTTTTCCACGCTCCTATTTTTATTTGGGGAATGAAAGAAAACAGTTACAAGCTAAGAGCACAATGTCATATTTCAACTGATCTGCTTTATAAGCAATCCTGTTTTAATTATTAGCAGAAAACAAAGCAAAGAAATGGTGATTAGAAACATGGGAAGCTCTAAAAAATTGGTCTGCAGATCTAAAATTTTGGAAGGGTTTTTTTTTCCTCCTTTAATTTCTGATTTCAGGAATTTCTTAGCCACCATGGCACCAGACATAATTTGCACTAACACATCTCCAACCGGTGATTAATTCCAAAGACTGGAAGAATTTCCTGTGTCCCCAATGACACTGAGAGGTTACTCAGCCCTCCCACAGATGTCCCAGTTTCATGCACAAATTCAGAGAGCCTGAACAAAACACAATCACAACACCTTCTCCACTCTCCATAATCCTACTTTCAACAAATTCCAGATCCAAGCTATGCCTCTGGAGGCTCCTTTCCAACCCGTTAACTCTCTCCTCAGGGCAGAACAATCCCTTCCTCGATAGACCAATTTTATTTTAAAACCTATATAATTCATATAATGGCAGTAGAAGAGTCAATAAGTTCCCACTGTAGCTGCAAAGCACTTCTTCCTATAACTTGTGGCAGTTCATTTGGCAAACACTGGAGCACAGCACACGGTCCGCAACATGAGGCAATGGGAAAACTACAGGAAACGATCCTACAGATGCAAAAACCTGATCCCTTCCATAGGTAACAGCAAGCACAGGCACGCAAGAGCAATATATGGACTGAAGGCCTTGCCCACCAGCATAAGCACAGGGAAGATTATCCCAGCAACAACCAGAGCTTTTAAAATACATAAACACGAGTGAAGAAAACACCAGCAGTAAAGTTCCTGCTACCATCACCTTTGATCAAGTACAAATGCAAAAGAACTACTGCTTTAATAATCTCCTTTTACTTAACCAGGAACCCTCTGAGACACATTCATCCAGAAACAAGCCCCCTGAAGGCAGCATCAAATCCAGTTCATACTAATGCCATCACTACATTAGCGCATTCTTTTGTACACCTTTACAAAGCAGCGTCTCGGGCAGAGGAGGGTAACATGGCACTAATCCAGTGAGGTGAACAGGCCTGCGATGAAGATATACACATGGTGGGGAGAAGAGAGGGGGTTTATACTTGGAATCCAAAATTATTTGGCAGGTCCTGAGCAAGGTACCATCTGCTATTTTGACTCTGTGCAGCAATACAGAGTTGCCTGAAACATCTCATGTTCACATTTTACCAAACAGCCCCTAGCCAGGAGGTTTCTACATGATGCAAAATATCGAGGCACTTGAAAAGTAACTAATAATGATATCCAAACACAGCAGAACTACTACAGTGCCTCAAATTTCTAAACCAATCCACACATTTCCACAGAAATTTTGGAAAGGAGAAAAAGTCTAATGAGTAGCAGTTTTTAGAGAAACAGCTGATTTACTTTCCCTTGTCCTAACCAGCACAGGATCCTTTCCTCTGATATTCTTTTTTAAAGAAATACATCCTAGTATTTGCCCTGCTTATCTCTCATCAGTCAGAGCAAGGCCTGCCTCTGTAGAAGACAAACCCCATGTTGGTGCCAGAACTCTAACAATGGAGCTCGGAGTCTGCTAAAACAAACCCAAAAAGAGCTCAGACAAATCAAGCCCAACTCTTGAGCATCCCCCACCACCTTTGGGAGACCTAGACTGTTCAGAATAATACTTGGGACATTTTCCTGACATTCAGTTTAAACAATTACCTGTTGTTCCTACTTATCAACATTGTTCTGAACGTTTACTCTTTTTAAATACTGAACACAACCCTTCACCCTTTTATTAGCTTACTCAAGCTGCTAAGTTTATTATTGTTGCTTATTAATACTCTACCTTCCCATAATCCTTCCAGCCTTAGTTATTTCAACTGTACTTCTCTGCATTAAATCCAGTTTGCTGCTCAACCTGCCTCCTATTGATGGCATTCTAACTCTGATGCTGTCCCAAATGTATACATTCTTTTAGTCCACAATCCCCTGTAGCATTATTGCAACTCCATATACCCTCTTCCCAACCTCTACCCCCAAACCCTGCAATGCATCACAACTTAACAGTTTCCTGTTTTCCACAAAAATCATGCTTTGTATTTTCAAGGATTCTTGTCATAACAACTTCAATCTAGATGGCTATCTGTGAGACTTTCCTTTTTCCCTGCATAACAAGTTTAGTTTTTAAAAGTTATAAAGCAAATAAAAGTATACTCCATGTTTTTGGTAAGTCTTCAGCTATTTTCCTTCAGTTCCTCACTTCCAGTCACTCTATTTTCTTCCTCCTTTTTTGAATAACCAGCCATAGATATTATGATATCTATGATATGTAGGTATGTACTAATCCTTTCCTTCCAAATTACATTCACATACCAGAGTGTTTGGAAGGTTTCCTTAAAATGTTCCTTCCAACTTTTAAAGCAGTCCTAAAAAAAAAAAATCCCAACTTCATTCTAACTTCCAGGCTACACAACTCCATTCTACCTTCTTGACAGTTACACTATAATTTATTTCTTCTTTCTTACTGTTCTTCAGCTTTAGAGGCATTTAATGCTTCTCATAACCAAGACAACAAAGGGAGTTTTTCTGTGAAATTATGAAACTCTATCAAAGTAAAGGTAGCAATAAATTACCAGAATACAATACTATATTTATAATCTGCTTTGAGAAGTGACCACCTCCAACATAATTTATTTATAAGAACTGCTGTGATTTGTTGTTCAGGGTCTCCCACTGACTTGTACATTACAAAAATGTAAGAGACTGAACAGTCAACACTCTTATAAGAAAATATTAATGACACTGTTCAGGTTTATTCACTTTTGGATGAGGATTGGTCATTTTCTTTCCTCCCAACCAGTCCCTTCTCTTTGTCTCTCAGTTGTATATTATTCCTATAAAAACTAGGATGCAGGAAAACAGATGCTAAATTATTTGGAAAACAACTACACTTAAACGTTACGAACCATTAAAGGTTTGACTTTTGCTCTTTTTATTTCAACCAACAACATCAGATTTTACCTCCACAGAACCAACTAGCTTTTCTATAGGATTACACAATGGTGCACCCAGAAACACCTTCCATTCAGACTACTGCAATTCCTCTGGCACCTGCAACAATTCAAGACAGAACCCTTTCAGAGCACGTATGTGGGAAACTATATTTTGGAAACAAATACTTTATTTCTTTTTAATTAAAAACATCAAAGCTGATCCTTTCCCAGCACAGACCCTTTCCTGGCTTACAGACGAAATACTTAGTTTCTATTTGCAAGTCGTCTTCAGAAAACATGTTGACATGCAACAGTGCTTTTGCTTCTCCAGGTAGTTGCCTGGTTATCTCCTTTTTAATGTAACTGCAGATAAAAGACACTAATTTTCCAAGTAGCTGGTATGAGCTACTTGTGTTTTATTTCTTTTTAGATGAAAGAAGAAATAGGACAGGGTAATAAGGACTAAAGAGAGGGAATTTCATCCTGCCTTTCTTCTTTGTGTACTCTTATCTGACATCCTTCACTAGCCCACTGCAGGCTTTATAGATTTCCACACATACACACCCCCCTGATTCACATCTTTAGTAATTCCACATTGGTAACTTATTACTGGGACTGCTGACTTGTAGCTAACATAACAGCACTGTAAATTAAGAAAAAAAACAATTGAAAACTAATATTTGTGATTAACAAGCCAAATCAACAGGTCAACTTTGTACAATCTGCTTCCAGCCTCACACTTTGTCTGCCACTTCTTTCCCCTACCGCTGCTTCCATCTTCCTTCCCAGCACTCTCTCTCATCTGTTTTAAAACCACTACCCTAGCTGCAGCCTCCTCTAATCCTCAACAAGCTTTTCATCACAAGGTTGAAAATGCTTCCCAATTGGACAGAACTAAATGATTCAGTTTTAAAGCCTACTCTTTTTAAAGAGATCTCTTCTTTTTGGCTCAGGGACTTCTTTCAGACATTCCTACACCTTGTCTAAACAAGAAACACTGTAAAACAAAACATTCCTCTTATATTCATAAACATATGGGCACATTTTTGTTTTGTCAAGTATGGTGCCTTTTCCATTTGCACTCAAAGTAAATTAAGATTAGCACCGAAAAAGAACATTCACCCTAAACTAGTTTATTTAAATTTCCACCAACCGAATGATTTTGCAGGAACTCCCCACACTGACACTCACTCATTCATACCCCTAAGAACCATTAATCTGATAAGGCCAAGGAAAACTCCCAAATGCCTTGTCTCACCTTCTTCTCCATACTATGCTCTCCAACCTTCCATACATGCCTTAAGTTGACTTACTGAAGCTGAGTGCAGTTCTCGGTGACATGTGCACAGCCTAACAGCAAAATCACACTTGGCATCCAAAAAGAAGTGCCATACATCAACTAGAAACCTTTGAATTTCCACCAATTCATCTTCTCAGCAGCAAACCCCTCATGTAGACACATTCCTACTCTTACGAGGATCTGTTTTCCCACAGCAAGTTACTCCTATTCCTGGGCAGAATTCTTCCATATACTGTAGACCGAGGTGATAACTACAAGAAGGAACAGAGGTTGCCAGAAAAGAGCCACATGAAGGCTACCCAGAGTTAGCAGAAAGGGTCACAAAACATTTGAACTCACTTGGAAAATGGAGCACAAGCCAAAGCCTTCATTAGTAACTACCCAGTGAGTTTTCTACCTCTGGTCCAGTCTCCTCATGCCTTTCTTGCATTTCTTCTTTTTTCAAATAGTTAACCTTATCGCTTGTGCAATACTTGTGACAACATACTCTCCTCTCCACTACCATACAGTAAAAAACAGAATCAGTATTCCTAGGAGAATTTTCATGTCATTAGGTGTCTTTATAACTCATTATCTGATAAACTTATTTTAAAAACTAGCATGAGCAAAAGTAAAAGGTGCATTTCTGTTTGCACTATAGCACCAAGTCATTTCATAGAATCATAGAACGGCCTGGGTTGAAAAGGACCTTAAAGATCATCTAGTTCCAACCCCCCCGCCATATGCAGGGCCACCAACCACTAGACCAGGCTGCTCAGAGCCACATCCAGCCTGGCCTTGAATGCCTCCAGGGATGGGGCATCCACGACCTCCCCGGGCAACCTGTTCCAGTGTGCCACCACCCTTTGGGTGAAAAACTTTCTCCTAATCTCTAACCTAAACCTCCCCTGTCTTAGTTTAAAACCATTCCCCCTTGTCCTATCATTACCCACCCTCGTAAACAGCCGTTCCCCCTCCTGTTTACAGGCTCCCTTCAAGCACTGGAAGGCCGCAATGAGGTCTCCCCGGAGCCTTCTCTTCTCCAAGCTGAACAAGCCCAGTTCCCTCAACCTTTCCTCATAGGAGAGATTCTCCAGCCCTCTGATCATCTCTGTGGCCCTCCTCTGAACCCGCTCCAAGAGCTCCACGTCCTTCCTGTGCTGGGGGCCCCAGGCCTGGACACAGTGCTCCAGATGGGGCCTCACCAGAGCCGAGTAGAGGGGCACAATCACCTCCCTCTCCCTGCTGGCCACCCCTTTCTTAATGCAGCCCAAAACACAGTTGGCTTTGCGGGCTGCAAGCATGCACTGCTGGCTCATATCCAGCTTCTTGCCCACCAGGACGCCCAAGTCCTTCTCCGCAGGAGAATTTCAAAAGCAATTGCTTGGAAAGAGGCCATATTTGTCAAAAGAGTTTCCTTTCAATAACCATTAATATACTCAGTGCCACTCTCCCACACTGGACTAGAAGGCACTCAGAGTGACAAGACAGCTGCCTAAACTCCTAAATAAGCCCTCCTAAACTCTGAGCCTGTTACTGTCTTCTCTGGTTAAGTGGAAAATGGCTTGCATGAAGTTTGAAAAGCTGCATCCCAAGCACCTCACAGCAGAGCTGGGAGCACACCCTAGCCTCCAGTATCAGTCTTTTCCTTACACACTTGACACAGGTTGAGGAAAAATCACCCAAGCAGGCTTCAGCAATGAAGAGATCAGAAGAGTTACTCTTTGCTGAGGTTAAAAAAAAAAAATCTCCTATCACTGAGGGGGTTCCCAAGTGTGGACAATAATGTACAGTAATTTCTCCATCCTGACACAGGGTTTCCTTTGCCTTCATCTCCTGTCACAGAATATGGGAAGCAGCAAAGCATCCTGTTTTCCCAATCACAGACAAGCAGGTCACATTCTTCATTTCTGAATCACCACAAGACCACTGTTAAGTGGTTCCTTTCCAAACCACGTCTGTTTCTTGCCTTTAGCCAAGAGTGCACACTTCACACTTGAAAGTTCATATAGAAACACACAGCTGTCTCTATCTTCAGACAGGCGGACTGCTCTTTTGGCTTCCATTCAAGTGCCTACTCATGCTTTAATTAATAATTCTTCTCTTCAGAGATGGCAGATCTTCAAGCTGTCCTCCATTCCTGTATTGTACAGGTGCAGCAGCCAAAGCCATCCCAGTGTCACTGAGTGGATTCATATTTGTAGCCAGTCTATTTTCTTTTTCTTCTTCCACTTAGATATTCATATCTCATTGCATAATGCCCATGGACCAATCACTTTTAGTAAGACTTACTAAGTTAAGTTGCTTCTTAACTACATTATGTGACCTCATAAGCAGTACTTAATAAGACATCCAAACAGCTCTTCACATACAATTTTCTTCCAATAACTCTTCAAATCCCTTTGTCAAGGGATTGTTAGTACTAAACCAAAAAAGTTGCAAATTGCCTTCCCTTCACTCTAACCAGAGCCACTCAGGCTACAGCATGTGCTCTGCACATTAGTAGCAGTTAAGCTATAAAAATGAACTAATATCTGTGTGATGTGAAATGTATTCACATTTTCAGAAGTTCATTGAACACTAGTAGAATAGTTATTTTAACTACAATTTGCCAAGGGTCTTCATTCCGATCCTTCCACTTCTTGAAGCATCTTACCAGTTCCATCATCTGCATCATTCTGACCAGTCTCCCAAATCTCTGATTTTGTCCCAAAGCCATCAGTGGCAGAAGACTCCGTATAGTCTGCAGGATTAAATGTCCTAGAGTTTTAAAAATTAAGAAATGGAAGAGAACACATGGGTCATTCAATGAACACAAGTGTCATCATTTTTAGCTGAAGTTGTATTAGATTTAACATCTCAATTTCCACATAATTTATCTTGATAGTTTTGGTTTCAAAGGCAATTTTTCCTCTATGAGCAGACATAAACTAAAAAAGGGAGGAAAGAGAAAAGTGGTAAGAGGAGAAAAAAGTGAGGAGACTGGAAAAAAAATTACTGTAGAGAAACCGAATCAAAACAGTAATTCCTAAAAAAGCAGTTAACAGCATACCTAGTCCTCACAGTCTTATAAGGCATCAGTTTATATGCACAACGATAAGCCGCTCTCAGCTGACGGTTTCTCAGCAGGTGGCTGAGTGATGAGAAACCAGTATCATAGCCTTTCAGAGCACTAGAGCCGTGAAGGACAGGAGTCAGAACATGCACTCCTGACACCAGTGCCAAAACACATAGAGGCAGCTAAAAGGTGAAAAAGGATTATTGAAGAAAAACCTCTTTTCAGTTTATCATCTAGCAGTACAAATAAGAAGAACTATTAGAGAAGTAGAAAGAACCTTCTGTTCATCATGACATCACTGATATTACATGAAATGTCACTAAAGGCAAACACTGAGTCAAAGTAGTAGAGGCTACACTTATGAAGCAAGTTAATCCAACAAAACTGAGAACAAACTTTAGAACTGCTGAATAAATTTATTTTGATTCTGTTTTAGGGTCCATGTATGCCCAAAAAACGAAAACATGAAACCTCAAAAACAGGAGAAAGTCAATAATCGCTAGTCTTTGTGGTTTTATATAGAACTTGCACATTCTACATGACACTGAAAAATTAATTTTTAAATTGACCTAGACTATAAGCACAACAGGCCCTTCAGCCTCCCAAGCACTATGTGGCTGCTACTAATAGATATAAACAGCTTCTCCAAGTTTGAGAGATTAACAGCCAGTGAATTTACATTAAGTTTGTATAGGTGTGTCTAGTTAGAAATACTTGCTCAAGACAAAAATAATCCATTAACCATCTAACGGATCTGTCAATTTTTGCATCCATATTGGTTTATCAAACATACAGCAATATTAATACATACTGTGGCAGTACGGTCAATTAATATTGCCACTGAGTTTGATCCTTGCCAGAATCTGTGCTCTGCATGTTTCTTACCCCATGCCTTGGGCTGAAAACCTCCCCGCTCCTCTCCCTCTGCCACGTCCAAACCCTAGGAGAGAAAACACCGTTTAACAGCAACAGCAGAGGAGCCGCCAGTCACTAGTCTGTCGCATTAGAAAATACTATGCTTGAAGAACAAAACTACCGCAGTCAAATATTATTTACTTCCTGAATTTCCCTACAGAATAACTTGTTTCCCTAACATATGAAAGTAAACCACAGTTCATCTAAGGCCATGTCTTTCAGCAGGACTTGAAACTCCTTGCTATCTTTCCTGTATCTAGCAAAGTAGCTTCAAATGCCAATACCTAAAGACCCATCCCACATGAGACCGCTATTGCCAAATCATTAGACGTTGAAAATTTTGTCTCTACTTTCCAACTCTTGCCTAAGATGATCTAGGATCCCAGCACTCCTGCATATCCTGATCTCTCAAGAAACTCCCTGTCACTCCTTATCTGTGAGGAGAAAGTTTAAACACTCCAATTGATTTATTTTCTGACTCAGCCCACCTGTCCACCCCTACCCTCCCGAGCTTATGCCAACCTCCAACCACATATTTCTTCCCCTTCACCCCTAAACACAGTTACTGACATGAAAATTACCCAATTCAAATTACTCGAACAACTTCATTGTTATCACCCACAAGAATATCCACTTATATTTTAAAAACAACAAATATTTGTTGCTTCCAACTTTGGTTACCAGCCTCAGTTTATAAGCTTCTTGATACAGTGAATGGCTTTATTTTTGCATGTGGCATATTTCTACAGAGATATTTTTTCTCTCTCTCTTTTAGGACCTCAGTATCTGAGTCTTTTCCAGTTCATTGTTTTTTGGAGGAAGACTAGAAATATTATTTTTCTATTATAAGAACAGGAAGAGGTCAAGAGCTGCAGCCTAAGCCTAAGTTTATTTTAGCAACAAAATTATGTGGTAATTATAAGTCACCAAGCAACTACAATTTTACCAGAGGAAAAAAAAAAAATAATCCTAAAGAATCAATATACTCATCATCCAAACACCAGAATTACCCATGATAGGCTGTTTTAATTTGGATCAAAATTATCCCTTACTTTCAGGGGCTCACCTAAAGTGAGTAAGAGCAGTACCTCCAGGGTATGGTAAAACTACTTCAAGAAGTTCCTGTTTTAATGACTTTCCTTTCTCTCCCTTGCCACTCATTCTTCCCCTTGCCCTCGTTCACTGTCCAAGTTTTAAAAGACTTTTCTGAACCTCCAAAATATCACCACCTATATTTGCAAGGACTTCTTAGAAGCATCAAAATAACAGGATAGCTTTACCCACATTTTCATGAAAGAGTTTACCATACCCTATACAAAATGAGAATTGCCAGCTACACAGGAACCACAGAAAGCCACAGAGGAAGGATTCCCATCCAGCAACACACAGAATTTTTACAGGACAAGAACACAGAAGAACTGAAGTCTGACTGTAATAGGTCAGGCACACTACCTCTACATTTTCCCATCTTTGCTCTCTCTTCAAAACTGGTTGGAAAGAGGACAGACAGAGCTTAGGAAAGAGGTAACAACAGCTGCAACCCAGCAATCACCACCCTTCTTCACCAGGCCCACATGTGGAGCTGTGTTCTTTGCTCTCCTATAAACAACAGTGCCTCAGACCCCACTGTACCCCACTCTATGTAACTCGGCCTCTGAACCTCCCTGCTCAGCCTACCTATTCTACTGCCCTTCTCTCCTTTGCCCACCTAAAATCCGCAATCTGGGAAGCTTATGCGTGGCATAACAAGGTTGCAGCTCTCAGATGCACAGAAGTCAGTGCACTCTGGATTATCTTTCCACCCAGTAAACAGTCTTTTTTAAGAGTACAGCATTAAAAACCATTTACTAATGATGCACAGAAGATAGATCAACATTTTTTTGACAAGCTCAGCTATGAGACCAACTGGGAGGTGTGAAGCACAGAAACAGTCAAGCAGAAATATTTTTGAGTGAGGCCAACATCAGGTACAGAGAAACTAGCTGGAATAGCTAGAAAGAAAGTGCAAACAGATTTTAGAAAAGGAGGGAAGTCTCTCCAGCCTTCCAAGTGCAAAAGCTTGAAAGAGTAACCTTAGTCTGCTGAACACAAGATGAAGTTTTAGAAAGTGAGGCATATATAAGACAATGTACCAGCACAGACACAACAAACTACTGGCTAAAACCAGCAATAAGAACCTCTAGCAATTTTAGAAATTGCAGAAATTACTAGAAAGAAACCATGTTGCTCCTGAAGTTCCATGCACAGTCTTAGACTAGATTTGCTTAGCCAGCAAGGAGGTTTTTAATGTCAGATCACTTTGAAAGTTGATTACAGATTTGAATTTCAAGTGGATTCCCTTAACTTCATAAAGCTGTGTCTATGTTTTGTGTCAAAAATTAAGCTTAATCAAAAAATGCAACAAAAAGCACTCTAACGGAGACAAAAGGGAAGTACCAAGCCAGTGGAGTTACAGAAAGCACTAACTTCAAAGCTAGAAAAGACACAAAGAACTAAATCAAACTATGGGACAGCAAGTACTCACCACTGAAAGACTACCCTAACTCAGACACAGAACCTCATACATCATGGTCATGAGACCTAATAGCAGCCTATCAATACCTGAAGGGGGCATACAGGAGAGACAGGGAAACTCTATTTATCAGCGAGTGTAGTGAGAGGACAAGGGGTAACGGTTTTAATCTGAAAGAGGGCAGATTTAGCCCAGACATGAGGAAATATTTAACTGTAGAGGGTGGTGAGGCACTGGCACAGGTTGCCCAGGGAAGCTGTGGATGCCCCATCCCTGGAGGTGTTCAAGGCCAGGCTGGATGAGGCTTTAAGCAACCTGGGCTAGTGGAGGTGTCCCTGCCCATGGCAGGGGGGGTTGGAACTCAATGATCTGTAAGGTCCTTTCCAACCCAAACCATTCTATGATTTTATTATTCTATTAACGTAAGATGCCAGTGGGAAGGGCTGATATTCTCTTTGACACAACCAGATCACTCATATATTCTTAAATTCTCAAAAAGTTACTTCCCTCACCTGACAAAATTAAAACATGGCTTTAGGAGGCAGTCTTCTAACACAGAGAAGTTAGTAATGAAGCAACTATGAATGCCCATCAAGTACTTGCAAATGTTTGATGCTTTTTAACAGTGACTAAAAGGTTGGTGAGCAAATGGTGCTTCACACTGCCATTCAGAGCAGGGAGCCAAATTCTAAGCATGCAATCCCAGAGTAACTTAAACCTATTCGGATGAGAACTACTACAACCAAGGTCTTCCTTCCAACCAGTAATCACAAGCTTTGCCCTCTTTCCTGCACTGTTTTGCACGTACCAGTGAGTGAGCACAAAACCACTATCAGAAAACAAAATTATTAGTTCACTTTTGGAACAGCTCTCCGAACCAGTTCCCTGCTTGTTAAATGTCAGAAAACTAGTCACCTTTACACCAGAATAAGCCACGAAAAAACCCTGTTGTCCCCAGCTACGATAGTGCCTTCCCCCTTTGTTTTTTGGCTTGGTTAGTTTAAAACTTAGATCAATCCTCTGATCCAGTTCAAATGCACAAGAAGACAGACTGGACCAATTCCTCCCAGCAGTAATGCCAGTTTATGCTTGTACTGTAAGAAGTATAGCTCTAACACTACTCTAAAAAGATATGTACATATGGTTTAGATCACAGCGGTCAATGTTTCAAAAAAAAAATTTTTTTTCTGTGGTAATTCACAATCATCAATTCTTCTGTCAACATTTTTATCTACCCACAAAAGAGAACAAGTGACTTGGCAGTAGCTCATCAAATCTTCTAGTGAGTCTAAAGGAACAGATTTTCTTACAATCAGTCAGCATGTTGAGCACAAAAGCAAATGACAGACATCAGGCAAAGAACAAAATTACTGCCCTGCCTCATATAAACTCTCATAATATTTCCTCACATTCCTTATACTTGGATCTACAAACAACAGCCTGAAATATCAAGAAAACATTGCTTACCCATTACTGTTCCAGGAAACTAGGACTGATGAACTATGTTTAAAGTTGATTCTGATCAACATTCCACTACTACACCTAGCCAACATAATGTAAAATGCTGAACTATTTAAAACATGGGTTTTCTCCCTTTAACATTGTAACCGTTCAACTGTGTACTGTTGGGTTTTCTTCCTGCTCTCCAGCACATTCTCCTCAGTTGACTAGGTTACATTACCCATCGCTTATTCAATTTACATTTTTCTTTTCTGGAATGAATTCTAGAAAAGTCAACACTTACACCTGAGCAGGTAGTAACTTTTTCAGTTTCCACTAAAACCCATTATGAGTTCAAAACTCTCATAATCACACAATCCAGTCTTCACCCTGGTACCATCCATGCACGGAAAGAACCGTTCATCTCATTCACAATATCTCTTCCTCCAAGACAAATGGACACTACATGGGAGCATGGGTGTGCTGGTTTTGTCTGGGACAAAGTTAATTTTCTTCATAGTAGTTAGCATGGGGCTGTGTTTTGGATTTGTGATGGGAACAGCGCTGATAACACAGATGTTTTCATTATTGCTGAGCAGTGCTTACACAGGTCTTTTCTGCTTCTCACCCCACCTTACCGGCGAACAGGCTAGGGGTGCAAAAGGAGTTGGGAAGGGACACAGCTGGGACAGCTGACTGCAACCAACCAAAGGGATATACCATACCATAAGACATGCTCAGCATATAAACTGGGCAAGGAAGAAGGAAGGAGGGGGATGTTCAGAGTGATGGTGTGTGTCTTCTGAAGTAACCGTTAGGTGTGATGGAGCCCTGCGTTTCCAGAGATGGCTGACTACCTGCTGATGTGAAGCAGTGAATGAATTCCCTGTTGTGCTTTGCTTGCATGCACAGCTTTTGCTTTATTTATTAAACTGTGTTTATCTCAACCCACAAGTTTTCTCCCTTTTACCATTCCAATTCTCTCCCCCATCCCACTGGGCCAGCAGCTGTGTGGGGGTTATTGCTAGCTAGGGTTCAACCAGGATAATGAGAAAATTGTGTAGTACCACAACTCGGATGGGCCTAGCCCATTAACTTAATAGCCTGTTCTGTAAAATAATCAGTTTGCTGAGCTTGCAAACCTAAATTACTCTACTTGAACAGAAGTGCTTTATTTCAAAACTCAGATTTTCACACTGACATGTTTAAATTAGATGAAGACACTTTAAGGCTAAGAAATAGGCCTAAGAACAGCTGAAGGAAAAGGAAATGCAGACTGGAAGGGCAGGCAACACCCCAGACTTGCGCTTATCTCTGCCTACACAGTAGACTGAACAGCCCTGATATCTGCTCTGGAAATGCAGAGCCAGCCATCCTCCCAGCAGATGCCGAGATGACAGAAGCTTAAGCCTTATGAAGAGACATGGAGGCTAAATATAGAAATTTTGTACTCTAGGTATTCTATATTACCAAAACAAACACTGAAGTTATATTTAATAATTCAAATCGCAGTTGTCTTATTAGACATCATAAAGTGAGAAGTACTGGATCAGTTTTACATACTTCACGTATTCAAGTAACCATTTTTAGAAGCACGTGCAGAAAATTTTCAACTTTAAAGTTATGTTTGAAAGAAAATAAATAACTCACATTAAAGCTAAATTCTGGTTAATCTCAAAAAAAAAAAATCACAACCATTTACACAACCCACACAGCTTGCAGAAGCAACTAGAGCAAAACTAAACAGACTTCAGGTTGTGACCTTCAGAAGGTCTGCTCTACATTCATGTTTTAGAAAAACCAGCATCCTTATCAACTGTGGCAAACAAAACCCCAAATATATCCTGTGCCAACAGTGCTAAGCTTTTACAATAAGGAAATGTCTAGACATGCCATTCTGGTTACAGAAGCTCAATTTTTTCAAGGATAGCATACTTCTATCTAAAAAACATTAAAAACAAAAAGAGATATCAAGAATACACGCTGTACTACAGTCAGATATTTACAAAAAGGGTATACTGCTTTGCTTTGTTACACAGCTGGCAGAAAAAACAAGTCTGAAATGCTCCTTATCATGCTTTTTTAAGTTCAAAATTAAAACATAGTATTTTTGCCTTTCATTTTTATTTCTGATTTTCTATTTAAAAAAAAATCCCTGTCAGCATCTACTTTCATGGTATGCTCATGTTGCTCTGGAAGAATGAAGAGGAAGAGAATAGAGGAAAAAAAGTAAAAGTCATAAATGCATTTTTACTTTGGAAACCAGAATTGCTACATGTAAATCTGTAACAATTTCTATATTGAATCAAGTTCAAAAGTTCATCTACCTGCTATCCCCTTATTAGCTATGGTCAGCTAGTTATCTAGGGAAGAGTGAAAGAACTGAAACCACAAAGCAGTTTCTGTGGACACTCTCCTGGTCTTCAACCATTTGTGGCTCAGACTTTTTCAGCCAAAGATAATGTACATAGATCAAAACTCTCTGTGCTTTTTCCTTTTCTTGCTGTGCTTCTTTTTTAGGATTAAATTGTCAAGTCTGCAAATTTTCAGCACCCACATCATCCTATTGAAAGGAATTTCTCAGGCTAACTACACACATGAAGAACCAAGTCTGTAAGTTCATTTTGAACCTCTACCGAACATACTGATTTTACTTAATATTCCCCTCATTTGCATACTTGCTTGGAGTGACCAATAGATTTCCCCACAGAACCTTCTCTGCAAAAATTTTACAGAGCCTTACCATATTCCCCTTCAGTAAACAGCACATTATCTTCCCAGTGTCAATCCCATTTCTGCTATTGTCAGTGCATATAATTTCTCAAAATTAGGTTGTTCTACAGTGAAGCAGTAACATGATAGCCCAACAAATCTTCCCCTAGAAAGCAGCCAGTAAGATAACTCCAGCCTGAGAAGGTAGCTTAAAACAGAGAGATAGTGCATTGCTCAGATATTAGCTGACCCCTAATTTTGTATTCAAGGCCTAGATTCCTACACACACACTCTGCATGAAACAGTTCCAAAAAAAGGTTCTGTGGTGATTACCAGCAATCTATACACTTTCAGCTGAAGCACTTTATCCCACATTTGACTATTATGTGTAACAGAAAAGAGAGACTACTGAATGAAATGGCAGAAAGCTTTTTATAATTATTTCTACTAATATCCAAAGAAAGAAGGTCATGCATCCCTAAAATACTGAGAAGTAAATTACACAGCTTTATAAAACTCCCTGCAGATTGCAAGGGCTTAGAAAATTCAATTAGGTATTTCCTGCCACAGAATACACACATTTGTAATATAATGATCCTGAAGTCATTCAACGGGCTTATCACAGACAGTTGAGAACACTTCATTAAGATACTTTGTTCACACGAATATAGTGTCTAAAATATTTGGTAGAGAGTTACAGTAACACTGTATATTAAGTCAGCGAACATAAATTTGTTAAATTTTTTCCTGTTTCTTCAGTCAGATATGCCAGTATGATCTGATGATAGAGTTCTTTGGCTTGAGACATATGATATTCATCTAAAGAGCTACAGCATTACCGACAAAAGCAGCATAATGTTCAGCAGGTTACAAAGCAAAAATAGACTCTATTTGAAATAAACCTTTAAGTTTCACTCAACAATTTTTAAAAAACCCTACCTTTATGTTTGAGTATAAAGGATTATTTTATAAAACAAATACTGAAAAGCCTGCATTTCATCTATTAACAGTGTTAACATACCAAAAACTAGCTGTGAACTATAACACACCCTTCCCTGCAAAGGTACATCTCTGCACACACCATTTGGTATTTGCTGATTCACAGGCACATGAAGTCACTCACACAACCCTCTGGAAGATCTTTGCATCTTTCCACTCCTCCAAAATGCAGATCTGGAGGCAATGAAGTTGAATGTGTCTAGTTTTGAATGCCTCATTACTGGACATTCCAAAGAGAAAAGTCCTTTGAAGGCAGAATTTCTCATGAGTCAGACATTGCTTTTTAAGTCTGTTAGCTCTGCTGTTCACTTCATCAATTTAACCCATTTAATACCCACTTCCCCACACAATCTGTGCTGTACCCATGTTACTCATTTTAATTCTTCCTGCTGTAAGAAAACAAGCCTCTTTCCACTCCAACCTGTGGAAATCTAAACCAAGTACACATCTCTTGATTCCACATCAAATCCATTATCAACATCTTTCCTACCTTTTCTACAGGATCAGAGCTGTACCTAACACTCCACAGTACTCTTTTTCCACAGTGCTCCTCATCAACTCTTCCATGCCAAATTCCTTCTCTTCCCAAAAAGCATTTAAAGTGGCCTGCACTTCCTCTGATTGCATACCATAACCAGAAGGCAAGGCTGACAACCGGATCCACCCCAAAGAATTGGCAGAAGGACGCCTCAAATCTCTCCCCAAGAGCTCTACGGATGGAATCTTGTACTCTCTTGCTGCCAAGGTAGATCCTGAGAAGCCCAGTGCACTGCCACTCACAGGAGGCTGGCACAAGTCAATCTGTGAAAACAGCTCCCCATAGCCAGAGCACACCAGCCTGCTGCACAGCAAATTACCATAAAGGTGATTTGTGTGAATTCTTTTAAGTTGTTCTGGGACCAACACACAATAAGGGGTAGGGGAGGGGGATGTACCTAAATGAAAGGTGGCTGAAGTGCTTATGAAATCAAAGGACAACCAACAAATGCTTAAAAATGAGAGTTTAAAGAAACAAATAGGAGAGTTCCATTTCAGGACATGAAGTCACTGCCTGTCCCATGCCAATGATACCATCTCACCTCTCCCACGGCCACGCTTCCCACGGTCTGAAGGCCTGTCTCCTTGATTGTTGTCCACTCCATTCTCTTCAGCTCTAACTGTGGAGAGAGGAAAGCTTGAGAAGCTTTAGAGATTCACACATGAGACAACATAGCCATCTGATTAACCTGAACACCAAAAAAAAGGCAAGACTTTAAAGTGGGCTGGTCAACAGATCTTTGTCACGTCTCTTCTTCCAGGGACTAGTTACAGGCAAGTTATGTTTACTTTGCACTGGACAATTAGGAAGCAAAATATCTAATAAGAGAGAAATGTCCCTTAGCAGACACACTTCCGTTTTTTGAAAAGAAAGTGTGTAGTGTTATGCAGCTTACACTATGAAATTAATTATGGCCTTTACGAGGTGGGAAATACAGCTGACTCATACTATGCTTCCTTGATAAGGCCCTGGGTGGCAACAGTAAAAGAATAAGGGCTAACAAAGAACACCAGCTCTTCTCCTGTCTACCCACACCACATCCCTGTACAATCAGGGAAACTCAAAAGAACTCTCCTCTGCATTTACATCAGAGGGATGATGACTGGGTGAAGGCAATTAGAAAAGCACTGCAACTTAACTATTTTGTGGAAAACTCCTGAGGAGGTACTCTGAAAGATGTGTGTCTCCTTGAAGGAAAAAAAAATTACTAGCCACTTAAAACACTGCTGAGATTTTGTACTGCACAACTTCTACTAATGGCAGCAACAAAATCATTAATGATTGGACCTAAAAATGGGAAGAGAATATCAAGATTCAGTAACCACCTGAAAAATCTTAAATTCCAGTTCACAGAAAGAGACAAGCAGCATATCTGCCTCTGGCAAAAATTTTGCCCCTCACTTTCATTTTAATGGATCTGATTTCAATTTGTACTAAGCATAGCTGCAAGTTTTATTAATATTTTTTCCTATCCTGATGTTACTCTATTCTACAAAGATTCACAATGTCTTCACTGGCACAATATTTGAATATACTCCAATAATGAATTAGAAGAAAGGGCTAATATTGTAAATACTTTTGTTGCTTGCAAGTGAAAAGCTAAACATATTTTTTTCATTCCAGTTTCTTTGCTCATCTATCAAGTGTTGTCTATGGCCCTTACAGGCAACGTATATGGCTTTGATACTGCTGAAAAAAATCAGAGAAAAAAGCAATGTGCATCTAATGGTGATCTACTGTGATGCTACTTAACCTGGAAACATTGGTTTGGTTTTGTACAATGTATTATTGCACCTGTATAAACTGTAGCAAATTTTTAAATGCTTCAACTCATGAAGAATTATCTCTGTTGTAGAAACTCGCTTTTTGTTGGTTTATGTGAGTAATATATGCTAGGGATTAATAATGATGCCAGTCTTTTCACTCCCCTTATGAGAAGACGAGAACATCTTCAGGTTCTCCCACTCATAAAAGGAGATGGTCAAAGCTGGGTAATTGTGTTATTAAAAGAAACAAAAAAGTGTATCACCTGTGCAGCAACCTACTTGCTCTCAAGCATTCTTACAGACTCCACTTTAAAACTTACATATAGAACATCACTTTTACAAGATCAAAAAAGGACAGAAATTTAAATTGTCTCTGAACAAGCAGAGACCACCCCAAAATCAAGTCATGCAGACAGATCAAGCACACCTGTCACACAAACAAGTTATGATCCCTTTCAGTGCTGAGCTGCAGCTCAGACGGACTCGGACTTTACTCCATTAAGCATTTGCTATCAACTCAGCCAGTTTCAGCTGCAAGAAAAGTATCCGAATCTTTAAAAATGAACCCCTTTACGTACACTCTCGGCCACGGCTGACTCCTCTTCCCCGTCTGTTGGAACTTCCCCGTCCACGACTCACTTCTCTGTCCCCTCGTTTTTCTCTGTTCTCCTTGTTTTCTGTACTTTCCTTTCCAAGGCTTTTCTTCTTTCCCCCTACAGTCTCCCAAGAAGTCTATTTGGGTAGAATAGGATTAGATACAAAAGTCAAATGGAAGAGACAGCTCTCAATGCATACTTCCACCTCATACCCCTCTAGTTTATGGAAAAAAAGGTATTTGGATAAAGTCACACATGTAAAATCTTGCAAACTAAACTGATGCAAATGGAAACACAGGCTGTACATTTGGGAAGAGATGAGAAAGAAACAAGTTTTAGTAGCTGGATTGCCTTACAGTATGTGAGAATCCCGAATATTTCTGGCTATAATGGACTTCTACTAGTTCAAAGAAGCCCAGATACGACCACAACACAGAATATCTGCAAAGCAATAAACAGTTTCCCTCTCAAGTACCTCCCTAAAACTAGCAAGGGAGCATGCATAGAGCTACCTTTTTCTCCCAAGGAAATGCAAAAATGCTTATAAGCATCATTGAATGAGAGACTGATGAGAATAAGTATGGGGCCCAAGGGGGAAAAAAAAAAAAAGAAAAAAGAAAAATCATTACCAGATGTACTAGGACTAAAGGAACCAAGAGACAGAATGGCACAATAACAACATGGGAAAATTTGGGCCATGGTAAAACAGACCATCCACTCTTAACTGCTACAACTCATCACACACAACAAAATACAGGAAAAACTATGTCTAAACAAGACAAGGGACCAAAGTCCAAACATCAGGCTTCAGTTTTAATATTAAACTCCACCTTTAAAATAAATTCAGGGATCAGATCAGCTCCATAGGAGTATCTGTAGGTGTTGAAAATAAAATTACTAAAACACTTGCTAAGAATAGCACAGCACCTCGTATATTATGCAATCGCACGGTTAGCCTACTGAGCCACAATTGCAAGGCAAAGAAAAAGGGTATTATTTGCAAACCATTAAGATAGAAGACATGTTTATATGTCCCCATCTCTAGAAGCTTATAGTCCAGGTAAGGTATGTAAATAGAAAAATTGCATATGTAAATATGTATTATCAACTGTGAAGCACTAAGCCCATGACCTCTGACAAGCATCTGCATCAAACAAAAAAGGTTGTCTATATAGTACTTTTAGGTTCTGTCCTCTCTCTTCTCAGTTCAGACAGCAGCAACTCAGAATCCATCCCAAGGCAGGCAAGGCAAGGATCAGCTGTTCTACACTGCCTAGAACTGAGAAACCTAATGCTACTGAAAAAGCAGGTAACAAAGCTGTTTACAAGTACAAAGTCAATGTTTCACTGTCTCCTTTGAAAGAATAAATACTCAGAGAATGGTTACACTCTCATTTCTTGACAGGATATAGGTGAGAAAGAAGGCTGAAATCACTTTTCCATTACATTTCCAGTATATAAGGCTACGCCACCATAAACCAAGTTAGGTGAAGAGCAGACAGCACAGATTAGAAGTACAAACTACACTTTTGGGCAACACCATGTTATTTGTGCAACTGAAAACTGTTTCCTCCAGTAACTATCATATGGCTTCACCTGCTCTAGCCTGTGTAACTGTATTACACACTAAAACACTCCTAGAGCTTTGGAGACATTTCACAGGAGAAAAAATAACTACACTGACAACTGAAGAACCCAGTCTATATAGTTCAGAATCCACTACTTTTTCACTGATGGGCATGGTGCCACAAGATCTTTGACCATTTCAAGAAATACCCAAAAATGGATGATCCTGCGAAGCTTACGAGGAAGCTGCCTCTGCTTAGTAAGGTTTTACGTGACTTGGGAAGGATCAGTAAAAGGACAACTATGAAAGCATCAGACTCATGCCTTCCCACAATACAACTTTGCAGAAAGCCTTGAGAAGCTGGGCATGTCCTTTAAGACAGAGGACTGCTACCTCTGGGCGTGGGAATCCATCACAGACTATCAAAGCTGCCCGTTTTTATAAGGGAGCTAACTGATAACAATTTCAGGTGACAATGCCTGAGGTAACCCAAATGACAGTCGTAGGCCTGACCTTCGAAAATATAGACCTTCTTGCTGGCCTAATCTTAGATGGAAAGAAGAATAATTTGAAAAGTTTCCTTTGTTCTATCTTCAAAGGTTTAGGAAGTAAAATATGGTTGGGCACAAAATGGATCTTATGCTTGTAAGAAGTCTCAGCCAAAGAAGCCTGCCCTTCTCTACTCTCATCCATAAGCCTCTATCTATTCAAAGTCAGGCCGCCACAACTGTTGCAAGTGAAAGGTCTTCATAAAGACTAAGTCACACAGCATAAAGCCTCTAAAGATCAGAGCACTAAAAAAAAGAAAGAAAACCAAAACTGGCAGAGTAACAAATTATAAACAGACATTCTAGCAATCACTCCTTGCTCTTCTAATTCCTCAAACTGGACAGACACATCTTATTTCAAATAAGGTAAATAAAACCTCCTAGTGAACCAAAACAGAGCAAAACTAGAAAAAGAGATTTGGGAATCTGCATTCAGTACCTCTGCTTCCAACTTTACCTTAAATCCACAGCTAAACTGTTCTGGAGTACAATGGCCTTAAAACAAACCCTTTAAGTTGGAGGCCCATAAGTTATAAAGAAGAATAGATTTCTTCACATCCTTCACTTAATATCCCTTCCTCCTCGTGCCCTTTAAGTTCTCTGTACTTGCTTCTGAGTTGTATTTTGTCTACAGAGAGCAGTGGGTTCAGATTGACTTATCAAAAGAACAGAACATACGGATATGTTGCTTCTAACTGATAAATAAGTTCAGAAAGTTTCTTCCATGTCATAACACTTTGTTGAAGTGATAAAGCATTTAACGTTCTCTGTCAACCAGAATAACTTTTTCAACTAGAAAAGGGTAAACATGAGAAGTATAGGAGAACATGAAACCAGCATATTATCAAAACAGATTTAAGCGAAGTGAGACACCCTCTTCCACTCCCAGCTTGTCAGATCCGCCAGTATTATATACTTCTGTGTTTCACATTACCTCAACTCTTACAAATGAAACAGGGATATAAAAGTCCCCTCAGTCTGAACGGTATGTGTCCTAGATTTAGGGTGTGTGGGGACTGAGTTTCCTCATTAACAATAAGCCAGAGTACACATCCTGACAAATCACAGGAAATACTGTATGTTCAGCATTAAAAAAGGAAGTGCAGGTTTCTTTCTCAATTTAGATGAGATGGAATCTAGTTTACTGCCTCAGATAAACTGTAAGAAGTCCCTCCAGTAAAAACTTCAATCACAGTAAGACATATTTTCCTGATATATCTTGGGATTAAAAATTGCTCTGTGCAACATTATAAATAGCATTACTTGTTGTTATATACAGATTGTTTAGTTTCCTTCTGGTTTTCGATAAAGTAATGCAAATAAGCAACACAGTGAAAGGAGCAACTGCTTGGTGTATCCTTTTCTGCCATTAGTAGCATTGTCAATGTAACATTCAGATACAGAAATCTCCTCCAACTTCAATACTGGCAATGCACACCTACAGAAGCTGCATGACTTAGTATCTGCCTGCCCTGTAGCTTTATAAAGATTGTGCTTCATGGTAAACACTTATACTCAGGTCTCAGGGATGTGGAGGTGCTGCAGAATAACTACAAACATTGCAGCAAAAACCAGGCCTGTGTCTGAAAGAGTACCAAGTTCTGCTGCGGAGTAAAAATTGTTGCATGTAAATGAAAGCCAGAGGACTCTGCAAGAGACCAGCCGAACACCCACAACATTTTCAAGATTCAGCTTGAAGGTACGTAAGCTGCCCCAGTCTCATTTTCCTTCAAAATAATTTGAACGGAGACACGGAAATTTATAGCTTCTAAAATATGACTTTCCCAATCACTTCTTAGAAGTACAAAGATGCAGCAAAGAGTGGTTTAATACGAAAGTAAAACCTTACCGTGTCTGAACTTCCTTCCAGTAGTATGTTGATTGCTCTGTTGACATCCCCATTACAATCATGTAGTGCCACTATGCACTCATCCTGGTTTTTCCCCGTCACTTCCATGAGCTGGCAGTAAAAGTCAGACATGTTAAGATATCTAATTATCACCATAAGAAAATAAAAGTTAGTAGCACCACAGATTCCAAGCAAGTGCATAGCTACTGTGTCAGAGCAAACCAAAATACTAAATCAAAGTATCTGCATTTACAGAGATGCTTGGGATTCAGACAAGAGACAGGATGAAACAAATTAAATGGTAATCAAGAAAGCACTCTCTCACACCTTTTTTTTCCTGTACACTTTCCAGCAAATGCTATCAACCCAGAAACAGCAATATATGAGGGTAAAGATGTCAAAGACCAGGATAGCTCCAGTACTGTCCTCTCTCCCTCCCCACCAAACATCGCCCTCTTCATCCCACTGTGTGAAAACAGACATAAAGTAAGCCATGGCAGAGAACAGATCCATCTGAAAAAATATCCAGACTAAGAAAAAGGTTATTTTTCAGACTGATCAGCTCCCTCAATCCATTTCAGCATAAGGCCACACAAAAGGCATAAGCAATGGCTGCTTAAGGAGATGTGGTACTGAATTACGCTCCGTGAGCCTGTGGTGCATCTCCTGAGAAGTGTGGGATGTAAACAGTCTGTCATGGGACACATCCAGCAACTTCACCCAAAGAAAAGAATTATATGAGCTAGAAATATATATGTACATTGTAAAATATTGGAGATTCCCTATGCAAAAATTAATTCTTATCCTTCCTACTGCAGCAGAGCTGCAGGCGCTATTATGATGGTCCTCTGGCTTCAGGAAGTACAAGACTTCACTTCTGGAACAGCAACAGAACAAGTTTATAACAAGAACAACAAAAAGCACTTAATAATGCTTCAGAGGAAGTTTTACAAAACTGTATTAATGCATTCACACTCTTTCTGGGTGTACTCCTAGATTCTTCATGAGTTGTCACGTGTTCACTAGGACAAAAATCACAGATACCCACAGCAGAACAGGGACCTGGATTCTCAGTACTGCTCAAATTAATGGTCTCAGCCATAACCAGCTATGGAAGCTCAAGTATCCACAACCAAAACTCAGCATGGTAGAGGGAAATGGTGTGAGATTTCATTTTCACAGTGTAAGTCTATCATTTTAATGCATATACAGATCTGACTGGTCAGATTATTTTTTTTAAATAACACTTCAATTTACCTTTAAGCTATGATTAGATTTTTACTTTTCCTGAAAAACAGCCAAGATACTAGTGAATTCAGTTTACACACGTGACATATTTTTCCCATGTGCATGTGGACAAGCTGAATGCACTCTTTATTCTGACAATCCATTAAGCATCAGCACCACACTAGAGAGATACAGTCTGGAAGAGACATCAGCACAGATCACCTTTAGATTAAAGGCTTGTCTACAAAGGAAAACACACCAGCGTAACTATACAGCCAGAACTATATTACTACACAATTTCTTGTAAACAGACATTACAGTGCAATATGAGCACATTTTCCCAGTTAAACGTATATCCTTCTGGAAAAGGTTTCATCTAAATCAGAAACAGACGCTCTGGCTCTGAAACGTAAGCCAGCTTTGGAGCACCTTACTGCAGGGCATAAAAACTCTATAGCATAAGAAACATACTTGTTTCACTTTATCTTCAAAATCTGCATCATTCTTATCGTAGATCATCTGAGCAAGGCGAATCTGTTCTGCTGTTGCCTGAAAAATGGAAACATCCAATAAAGTACACAGAAGGTAACAATATACTTTTTTTAGTATCTCCTAGCATCACTGATTTTTTTTTTTCTCCAGATTCTCAGAAACAATATACACAACAAGCACAGCAGTGCTGTGGGGAAAGGATTAACTTCTCCTCGATGTCCATCTTATAGTTAAAAAGTTATCCGAGATAGAAGCAGTTTCAACATGTTCTAATGTGTTTGAACCACAGTTAAGGCCACCACATAGACAAGACAACCATATAATAAAATGGAATTTACCACAGAAGCCTATGCTTTGATATTATTACTTTTACTTTTATTTAGTATCTACTACTCCAGTTATAGTGTTACCGTAACAAACTGGCAATTGTATTTCTAAATGAACCACATCTTTAATGATTCCTGCTCGACTCCAGTTTTATGAGCACTTAAAAAGAGACTGAGTCATGCCTCAAGATTCTGCCCATAAACAGCTGCACTTCTTTTCATTATAAGCAAATACTGGTCTCTGAAAACTACCAAAGAATCTTGCTATTGACAAAATATTTGGTGCTTCTGTAATGTTTCTGGACCACAAATCCTTGCTGGCAACTTCTCCAAAAGCCGAAGGACTAAAAAGAACAGATGCAGTAAAGCGCCATAAATCCGAACAGACTATGGGGCTGCCGCAGGAAAAAGCAATTCAATGTCGCATCACACAGGCCACTCTTTATAAAAGTGTGGCATTTCCAGTCTACTTGAACAACACTCCCATGAAACTACCAAAGATAACTCTGTTCTACATGAACCTGGACCTAATTTGACTTCTGCTGAAACAGAAGAGGCATCGCATGTTAGAGAAGGCTGATACTGAAGAGACAGGACCCAAAATGCAAATTGATGTGCTGCAGAAGAATTCTTCATTACGAAGGAGACCACCTCATCCGCTGAAATTCTTGATAGAAAGAATTCATCCTGGGCAGCTGGTTGAATCTCAGCTTTCAAAGTCTCACTTCACTTCCACACGAAATTCTGTGTCTCACAAGTTCAGACTTAATCAGCCTCAAACTGCTTTGCTTTTGGAGTTTACCATACATACAAGCTCTAGAGGAGGTCACCAAGCGTAAATGCAGAGAACAGTCTAAGAATTACTCCACCGTACAACACCAGCTGCTAATTTTCTGAGAAGTTACTGCAGCTGTCCCAGTTCCTTGAGGGAAGAGACATCTGCTGCACTCAGAGGCGATGTTCCAAGACAATTAGCATTTGTAACGGAGTTACATACTCTGTGCTACTCCACATTTTCAAAGTGTCATGCTGACAGCTTCATAAGTCAGTTGGTAACACAGAGGAGAGACTACTCTGGAATTCCCCGTGCCAGCCCTGGTGCCACCCTCCACGAAAGCCTCCCAGTCAGTGTGGTACTCTGCGACTGAGCTAGCTCTTGGTGTCTCCTGACAGCTCAGCAGAGAAAAAAACAAAAGGTCTACTTGTTTCAGGAATCAGGCCTTGTCGAAACATCTTCTTGATCTCATTTCAGTGTCCTCAGGCCCACTGCAACTTCTACGCTAGTGAAGAGATTTCCTTTAAAGACATCTAGAGCAAAAACATTCAGACAATGTAATTTCTGTAGAGACATGACCACATATTTAACCAGAAACAGGAAGCCATTAAGATTCATTTTTTCTGTAAACTAGCTTTTTTGTAAGTCCACATTGGGAGACAAAAATATACCAATTTTACAACAATATCAAATGTGTGACAGTATCTTCACTTTCCCTGCCTAAGGGTAGAGCTTAGAAACACAAGTAGGTACAATATTGCTAATATTTATGCCAATTAATTACACTAAGATGGAATTGAAGATTCTGAAGAAAAGACAACCACCAACCACATGTGTTTACCACACAAACACCAAATCATTGTCACAAAATGTTTTGGTTTTTGTTTTTTGTTTTTTTACCAGTGAGTAGTTCTTAAGGTACCACCATTACAAGTAACATTGTAGTATCCTATGAAAGAGTATAATTAACTTTTAATTGTGACTAAGAAAACAGTAGCATCTTAAGACAGCTAAAACTTTACTCAACCTAACAAGATATATTATCTTTGCAGCATAACAGAGTGAAAGAAATTTTTAACTAACAGCTTCCAACTAACAGAAAACAGAAGTGTACAAAACACAAAATTAAGTGACAGTAATATCTTATTAAAAAAATGGTATATTTACTATCCAGAAGCAATGCAAAAGTACTGTGATGTAATTTCTTAAATGATTTAGACCATGATCAGTGTGATATTATGACAATGAAATCTCCATTTGGGAAAGCAACATTATTCTACATTCAGAAAAATGAATCAATGGTGATTAAATAGTAAAATCCCATATATTTCTGTTGATCTGTAAAGCCTGACTAGGCAGGAAGGTCCATCTTTTATCTAAACAATAAAAAGCATGGTGTACTAAGATGTAACTGCTGTATATTTAATAACCATCTTTTCCACTCAATTGACCATACCAGTACCTGTTATGCAAGAAGCAGAACAAGCGGACAATACGCAGAAAGAGGTCTGTAAGACACCTATGTCGGTAAGGTCCCCCAGTGACACTCAGTGCAACTTCCCACTGAGGGCACATCCCATCAGAGGAGTTGCTCGGGGCCACAGAGAGATTCCATAAACCCTCTAACTCATGACCACATCCATGGTAAACAACTTTTTTCCTTTTAATAGTTGTAATTTCCAGCGTTCCAATTTGTGCCATTGTCTCTCTGAGAAGAGTCTGGCTTCACCTTTTCTATACTCTTCCATGTGGTATCTGAATAGAAGATAAGGCCTTCCGTTGCCTTCTTAGGGCTGAGCAAGCCCAGCTCCCTCAGCCACCCCCCACTCATCCTGCGCTCCAGCCTCTCAACCATCTTCACAGCTCTTCAACGGACCTGCTCACATCTGCCAACGTCCGTCTTGTGCCAGGGAACCCAAAACTGGGCAGAGTACTTCATTGTTCTCTTGCAAATGTCAAAAAAGGGGAAACCACCACTTCTGTCAACCTGCTCGCTACAATCCTGCAGCATTACTTGTTATAAACAAAAAATAAATTCCACTTCATCTGTTGAAAGTCAGTTTCTAAATTCACACATTAGCATGAATCACTACCATGCAACGCATTGCAACACAAGGAGGCAAGGGCTTCAGCTTACATAATTAATACTGCACAGAACAGAAGAAGAGCCCCTCCATGTTAAAGATCAGTCTAGAAAAAAAATAAAAGACAGCTTCCCAGTGGAGGACCTCTAGATTGATACACTCTCTGCTAGCAAAGAACTGAGGCCATTCTTGAATTGAGCCCAATTTTGCAAAGTACCTGACAAGAGAATAATGAGTTGCCAGGAGCAGAGATATTTTGCACTCTCTGTAACCCAGGGAAGCACACAACTTCACTACTCTGCTGCTGAGAATGAAGACATCGGGGTAAGAGTTTAATTTCAGTGTCACAAATAGTCAAAATAATTTTAGTCCACTAGTGGACAACCATCTTCACTTTGTGAGGACACTGCACAAGAAGTTTAGGTTTTGTGACGGGCAGATATGCTGAATCATGCTGTAGAACACAGCATGCATCTAACGAGGCTTTTCCCACCCACCCAAATTCCTGTATTGATCAGAGATCTTCTGGCAACAGGAGGCTGGCATATGGAAGAGCTGAGAGATGAGGATACTGAGGTCACAGGACAGAAATCCTGACACAGGCACAGGCATAGAATTCCCCACTGATGGGAAATGTTGCTGAAGAACACAAAGCTCCTTTAGAGAAAAAAATACAGGAATAACTTAATGCTGTGCTGGATTACCAAGCAATTAAAGCGAGTCATCAAACATACTCTTCCAAAATACACCATGACTTTTCCTCCTGTCTTTTCTGTTTTTACTGACTTAGGGAAGAAATGCTCACTTTCACCTCAAAGAAGATTACACAGTATCACATACCTGTACTACTTGTTTCTGCAGTTGTGTTGGCTGTGTGGTTGAAATTTGCATTTTGTCCCGAGTGCCCCGGGTACGTTCACTGCCCACCGAAGTCATCATATACAGTATATACAAAACAACGTTATGTACAAAATAGAAAATCTGAAAAAAAAAAATAAAAAGAGCATGAGTTAAGATTATATGTAAATACAGCAGCTTGAACTCTTCCTGCCTTTACCATAAACTCTATACAGAGACTCCTGAGAAAGCAGCACTATTATTGGATTTATTGCAGACTCTACAGTAAAGGGGGAAATGCAGTGGATAGAAAGCATTTTCGTCAGCTGATTGGGATCTGTCTAGATCTATACTTCCAGACAACATCTAAATCCCACAGCTTTTTCTACTTATTTAACATATAGACTTTTCTATGTGCTACTCTGATGAAATTTCTTTCAGCTCCAGCTGTATCACTGCTTACATTTCTCTGCTATCTGCTTCCTTGTTTTGATGCCTGGAATTTAACCACTCTCAAACCCACTTAGAATGCTAACGCAAAAATCACAAACAAGGCAGTTCCTCTCTTCTCTATCATCAAACTGCTTTCCTGCACGTATACAGAAGTCATGGCCAACACTTACTCCTCTCATTTATAAGAGAAATTATGATCCTTGCCTTTACATCCAGCCTCTGTAGTCAGTGTTTTTGTTTCATTCTCCCTCATAATTACAGAAACTACCTATTATCCTGCTTTAAACGTACCTTTGTTGTATGACAACAAAGAAGCCCCAAAAGAAAACCCCCCCCCCCCCCCCCACGAGTGCTATCCTGTTTGTGGCAGTCATCTTTCATTCTCATTCATCCTTTAGCATTAAAATTACTTTGAAACAAGAAATTTCTTATTTGCCCTGTGTTTGTACAGTATCTAACACAATGCTAACTGATGAGTAGTAGCTGTGATAACTGGAAACATATCTCTCAACTGATCAGAATGGTCACAGTCAACTGCCTGCTTTTTGTCCCCATGACAGCGGGATGTAAAACTGCAAATTTAGAGAACTAAGGACAACCTGCAAGTGGTGCACCTGGGCAGGAGATGTGCAAACAATCAGCAAAGCACTTCTACTGCAGCCCAAACGTATGAACGTGTCTCAGCATGCAACTTGTCAGGGCAGCAGCTTTGGTGCAAGCTGGCTAGTACCAAGTTCAATTCACAACAGTGCTCAGATGAAAACTGAGAAAACTGCTGTGATTGCAGGGATGAGAATGTGTTCAATACACCACTGCTCACTAGCACTCACAAGTAATGGGTCCTCAACTATCAAAGCTGCAATCAGATGCTACAGTTTACACATCAACTCATGATGCTCCATAGCCTCAAAGACAATTAACCCAAATATAATCTAAATGCCAATATAATCTAAATGTCTTCTTCCCTTTAGAAATATATTTTTGTTGGCCAGAATCAAACCCTGACATTGAATTTCTTTACGTGCTAGTTAAAGCATTCAATAAAGTCTGAGAAGAAAGCATATTTCCATGAACTCTTACATATTTAGCAAGAAAAGGCCTGTCTTTATCAGGAACTGACTGTAGTATGAGCTGAACTGGAACACCGCGTTTCTCTGGCTTTATACTATGAGCATATTCACCAAAACCAATCTGTCTCCCAGCCTCTTAAGGTAGTCTAACTTTGTTGTATTCTAAGTCCCAGAACACAAAGGCCTTCAGAGCACCCTAAAAGTCAGATACAGTCAGAACAGAGATCATTAAAGTTCACTACAACATGTGCTACGGAAAGCAAAACATTAAATAGATGTGGAGAAAGCCTGAACAGCAAGGTCAACACTTATCACCAACTATCTGTTTATATCTGTCCACCAGTATTTTAAACACATCCTGCACAGTCTACAGTTGAGTTTGCAGTAGAAGTTACTTTCGCTTTTTATGTTAAAATCTGCTTTACAAGCCCTGTTGACTGTATTGCCAATGTCTGAAAAACTTAAATTTATATACACTGAGTTTTTGGTTGGTTTGGGGTTTGGTTTTTTTGAGGGGTTGCCAGGGAGGAGTTGTGGGGTTTTTTTAAATATCAGTCAGCTCATCACAATTTGAACCTAGCACAATGAACAATGAGAAAAAGCCCTGACCAGTGAACATAACAGCAAGCACTAACTTCTCTGAAAGCCAAGCTAGTAGTTTCAAATATGATTGTCTGGAATTAGCCCACTGTGATTAAACATATGTTGAGAAATTATAACTCCATTGGGTTTCAATTTGCTTGTCTTTTCTGAATTAACATCATGTTTACACAGATTCTGGTGCCTAGAAATTCTTACATATATTTCACTGCTATTTTCTCTAATTTCACTACACAAAAACTATTCACAAACTATTTCACTACACAAAAACTACACAAAATATTGCAATTCACGTTTTGAACATGACAGCAGTACACATACATTAAAACAAAGAGTTCTCCATCTGTCTGTAAAGTAAATACTGAACTATAGCTTACACTCCTGACAGCCAGGCAACCTATGGTACCCAAAGAGGATTGTGTCTTTTCTCCCTCTCCTAACATGTTGTCGCGGTTTGTAAAACCACAGGGACAGTTCTTTGCTAAACACCAGGTGGGCTGAGGAGGGTTTCACTCACCACTCCAGGTCACAGGCAAGAAACCCACATGACTTGGGAAGAACAAGAAAAACAATTGAATTTATTAACTATTTACAACAAGAAGCAGGATATTGAAAGAGAGAAAACACATCTTACAAAAAGGCACTTCTCCCCCACCCCTCTCTTCTTCCCAAAGCCCAAAGCCTTTGTTCTGTACCTTCTCCTCCCCCCCCAGCAGCATACGGTGGGGGGGAAGGAGTGGGGATGCAGTCAGTCTGCCACTCTTTCCTCCTCACAGTCTTTATCAGCCACCACATGGAGTTTCCAACGGGGCTTCCGTCCCCCGATAACTCCCCCGACTCCAGCATGGGGCTTCTAGTTCCAGCGTGGGGTCCTCCATGGCTGCTTCTTTTCTTCACCATGTGGCAAGGGAAAATGACGGAGAAGCTCTCTCTCACTGACCGGAGTGTCGTGTGGTTCCTTCATCTCTCAGATCCCACTTTCTCCGCTGTTGAAAGTCTTCACTGGTTCCCAGGAAAAAGGACTCCCAGGCGAGCCATGGCAGAGGCTTGGGCTATGGCAGATCGGTTCGCAGAAGACGAGCAGGCGGCTGGACAGCCAGAGCGGCCCGACCCGAGCCATGCCCTGCCCGGGGCCATGCCAACCCATTGTTCTGTGCCCCCTCTTAAACATGTTATTCGCAGAGGTGCTGATTGGCTCTGCCCTGGCCTGGGGTGGGTCCAGTCTGAAGATGGGACACTTAATTCAAGCAGTTTCTTACAAAAAGGCTAAGTGATGCTGCCCTTCCCCCCCCTCAGTTACCAAAAGTTTGGAGTTTAAAAGAGGAGCCACCACTGTAACCCCTCCCTTGCCGCCAGCAGCAGACTGGAAGCTAGGGGAACTCTTAGCAGTTGCTTAAGGAGCCATTACACCCCTCCCTGCTACCACACAACCCCCCCCACAAAACCATAACACATGTATTTTACAGTGTCTCTGTGCCACAGCCGTTTAAGCCATGTTTGTTTTTCAGGATGAAAGGACACTTTAAGGAAAAAGGCAGGCGCACAAGTGTTTGAAATGCCCCTGGGGAACGGAGTGGCACAGCAAGATCAGCCTGCTGGTCCGAACTGAGTCAAACAATCTGAACGTATAACAGGTTTTTTAAAGAAGATCCTCATTTTGCTAACTGTGCAGCCCCACAATTTGGCAACAGGTCCAAAGCAGAAAATCAGTGAAAGTGAGAGCGTCTTCCTGGCAGCAGCGTGGAGTCGCACTTGCTTCAGACAAGTGTGGAAACACACCCTTAGTTTGACATTCCCCATCAAGCCAACACAGACATGTGTGATGGGTTTGCCCTTGGCTGGGGCCCAAACCACACACCCGTTCACCCAATTCCCCCCCCCACCCAAGGACAGGGTTGAGAATTAAACGGGTAAAGGGAAAAAAATGACTCCTGGGTTGAGATAAGAACAATTTAATAACTAAACTACAATAATATTGAAAATAATACTATATACAAACATACAAATGAATGATACACAGTGATACTGTCCCCCCACCCGATGACCAAGGCTCAACCTGTTCCCAGCTGACAATCCCAAAGCAGGGAGAGTCCCGAAACTGAAATCACAGAACGGAGATAACAGTCCAAGCATCCCAGACCGAGAGCTGACTGGGGCGGAGGCGAGGCCTTGGGAGAGCGACCACCTGGAGCGAGATGACCCGGAGCAAAAGAGATCCAGAATCAAAAAGGCCAATCTTCCAGAGGGTCCTCACCTATAGACTGAGCATGACGTGTACGTTATGGAATAAATTACTGGCCACTTTGGGTCTCAATCCTGAATCTAAGATCAAATCGTAGGCTAGTAACTGGGGCTGTGCCCCCTCCCAGCTTCTCCTGTTTTCAGACAGACAGAAAAGCTGAAAGACCTTGGCAGCCGCGTAAACATCACTTTTTGTAAGCTTTCTTCTGAGCACAAATCCAAAACACAGCCTCTTGATAGCTATTATGAAGAAAGTCAACTCTGCCTCAGCTTAACTCAGGGCAACGTTACAATCCAGACTTCTTAAAAGCACAACTGGCAGCTTCATATAAAGAGAGCTTTCAAAATAAAGCTGTTGTATTTCCCTTAGCTCACTCCTGCTATGTACAGTGTTCAGACACAGCAACCAGCCCAGCGCCAGTACATGTGAGGAGCAACTGAAAGGCTCTGCTCCGTCAACAGTGCACTGACCAGGGAAATACCACACCTCCCTGGCATCAGCATGCCTTCACCATGCCAGGCTGAAGCATCACACCATGCTCCTTAGAGTACCAAACCAGCAGGCAGAAGGCAGGCAGATAGCCACTGCCTTAAAATTACCATAGTGACTAAAACTTTGAGCATTCAGTGGGATATTATTAATTAAGAAGATGGGGCTGAACATTTCCTTGCTCACAGAGTAGCTTCTTACTCTCTCCAATTCTTCATATTAAAGTCTGTTTGGCAGGCTGTTGTCATAGCAATGAGCAGGCTATCAGAAACTGATGAACTTAATTTTAACTGCAGATCAAACGAGGAAAGAAGATTTGACACTGGGAGGAAGACAACTCTTAATTAAAATCTGTTTAATAAAGACAACAAAATATACAGACAAGCAGATGTTTTAGTTTCCATGTCAGGGTCCAGCTCAGTGCAAAAGTCCCTCATCAGCAGTTAGTACTTGACCTTGCAGACACACTATAACTCTAATAAGTAGCCAAAACAGTTGTATTTTGAAGAAACACATACACATTAAATGAAACAGAACCCCAGAGCACTAGGAAAAAAGAAGGAAAAAGCATTAAAGATTGGGCTTCCCAAAACTGTTGTACATCTTGACAAAAAAAAAAAAAGGACATGATTGAGCTATGCCTTTTTTTCACTGATGTAATCTAGCACCTCCAGAGAACCATTCTTTACTTCTACTTTAAACGAAACAAAAAAAACCACCCTTGACCAGTCTTCAAGAAAACTGTTCAAGTATGTTTAGCTTCTCACGCACTAAGGAATCCAAACTTTAGTACTTCCTCATAAAGCTAATAACTAGACTTAGAAATGGAAAGCATTTAACAGGAAAATCACCCAAAATCTCAATGTTTTGCTTGTTTTAGTGTTTCTGTCTGTACGGCAAGTTTTGTCCAAGAACCTAGACTACAGTAACAGATATAGATGGAATGGCAACAATTATTCTAGTTTCCAAAAGCACTACCTAAGTACTAGTATCTCAACACCCAGCTTTCCCAGAGACCGAATCCCACCCTCTACCTAAGTCTCCAAACCATGTCTTATTCAACACATCTAATTGTGGTTTTGCTTTGGATTTTAAAAGGAAAAGAGGAAAGCAAAGAATCAAAAAGTGATTAATGCATATCAACACAAAAAACAGGTTTTTAAAGCTATCATAATTACTTATTTGATCTTTTGTTCCACTTTCCTTTGGCAAGAAATCTAGTCCTTTGACACCCAAAGAAGTCAGAAAAGCTAGAGATACACTGAACACAAATCAATTTGACAGGGTGGCAAGCCCCACAAGACACAGTAAATCTATTGCTGAACTTCCAGGGACAGACCACACACTGCAATACCACCTGACTTTCAATAACCCTTCTGAAGTTAAATATTCACTTCCATTAGCTGAACAAAACATTTGCAGCTTCAATACTTTTCCTGAGGCAGTCTCGAGGAAGTTACTTTCTTGACCCTCTGGAAAAGGAGCTGAAATCTCTGTGAACTTTTTAGAAGTGTGATTGCTTTTTCCTACTCTAATCACAAAGCTACTCAGTCAAGGATCTCTCACAACGACAGGGCCAGGAAAAAGCTGCAGGACACTGCCTCATTATGACATGACCACTGTACATGCACAATGAGTCTAGATTTTACTGCTATAGCAGTAGCGTGACAGAAGCATGAGGAAAAACGAGCACAGGAAAAGAATTATCTCTGCAAAGCATCAATACAATAAATTTCCCTTAAGTGCTGTTTTCTAAAGAATCTCACCACCTTTACTACTGCTTGAAAGGGGAAAAGAGTTTGCAAGGGTCAGATGTTCCTCAGGAGCAGTGCTGACTACACAGAGTCTGTACTGCCCAAAGCCAACAATACTGAACTTATAGATCCTGGGAGGATTCCCATCTCATGTTATGGCCTTGTATGGTAAATAGGAAGAATACTCATGGCCAGAAGTAGACCAGCATCACTGGCAGAATACCATCAGAGAAAAAAATTGTACCATCTCTATGCTCTCAAGAGGATTCCTGGGAGTGGCAAGCATGATGTGTAAGGGGGACTAAACATTGCACGTTTTCCACTAGCAGAGCAGGTTTCAATCACAAAAGTTAAGTAATATTATTAACATTATTTTAAAAAAACCCTTCTAATCTTATGGTATCTATCTTTGCTATATCCCAGTGTCTCTGCCTAACAGATGTGTTTTACATTTTAGCCTATACTCGTGATTATCCTAGCTTTAATCAACATCTGCCATCTATACCAAATAAACATCCAGCGACTTGCCCTCATCATTTCTTTACAAATATTCAAACTTCAGAGACGACAAGTGCCCTTGTTCATACAGAAGTTTGTGAAGGAGGAATCTGAATTTCACCAAATTCAACCATCACTGGTGCCAAAAAAAAAAAAAAAAAAAAAAGAGTAAAACAATAGCACTAAAATCAGAGAAGCCAAACCAACTTCCACCCAGGGCTTTATCTTTCACACAACAAAGGTAATCTTCAGATTGCTAAAAACCTAAGTAGGCAAACCCACCCAGCTCTGGTGCTGTCAGAAGACAACACTCTTGGGTGATTCTTGGGTGATTAAAGGCAGTGAATGTCCTAGAGGATTCACAGCACTTGACCTTATATTTCAGACATTAATATCTACAAAGTCACTATTTGCATCTTTTGCTGCCTTTTTGCAAGAATAACTCAATTTTAGACAGCAAACAGCTGGACCTCCACATGCAAAAATAATGAAGTCCTGCTCCATATCCTAACTAATTATAAGACCTGCAAGATGCACTCGTTACCAGCAGTTACCATTGACTGTAATAAACTTCAAGCAACAGAGACCAAGGCAGACTAACTGTATGTTATTTTCTACCTAAGCACCAGTCCCAGAACTATCAGATCTAGAACGTCTTACTAGACCATAACCCAGACCAGATCATAGTTGCTGCCACGAACTAGACAGAAAAAAAAAACAAAAACAAACCACAACCCAAAACCTGCACTGGTCCACATAGAAATATAAAGACAATAGCAATTCCCTTTGAAAAGCAGCAATCATGGGTATCCTGTGAGGAGGCATCATGGTGGCCAAACACTACGCAGTCTGCAGCCCCTCACTCACCCTCCCTCATGCCAGGGGATGGGGAAGAGAATTGGAGGGGTAAAGGTAAGGAGACTCACAGGTTGAGATAAGAACAATGTAATAAATTAAATCAAATAATAATAACTACAACAGCAATAATAAATGTATTTAAAAGTGATACACAGTGGAACTGCTCACCACTTGCTGACCAAGACCCAGCCTGTTTCTGGCTAACAATATTGGAGCACAGAAAGTCCTGAAACTGCAATACCAGAAGAGAGAGCTTCCCAGCTGACCCTCATTAATATACCGAGTACAACGTTGTATGATATGGAATATCCCATTGGCCAATTTGGATTAGTTGCTCTGGCTGTGCTCCCTCCAAGCTTCTTGTGCACCTACGCACTAGCAAAACACGCGAATTTGTAAAGTCCTTGGCTTCTTAGCAATAACTGAAAACATGAGTATATTATCAACAATCTTCTCATACCAAATTCCATACTGAATCCAGAACACAGCACTATCCTAGCTACTAAGATGAAAACTAGCTCTAGCCCAGCCGAAACCGGGACAGAAAGGGGCAACAGCGAGTTCACTTTTGATGTATGTTTCTCTGCTGAGGAATATTTTAAGAAAAGCTCTTGCCTGTCCTCATATTCTAGGACCTAAAGAAAAAATTAAACACACGTTCCTGTCATCTTTGACGGAAGGACCTAATTTCTTGCCCTCTGTCACAGAAAAAAAGGCTTTTCTTAAATGAAATTCTCTAAAAGCTACCAAAATAAAAGACAATGTATTCCTGTTAGTGACCACACCACATGCTGTCCTGAACTGTCAACTGACTCAATACCTCAGGTTAGGAAACCTACAGAGACCACAGTGGCTTTGAGGTGACTCCCTGGTGCTTACACAGCCATGTACACACTCTACTTCCTGTTGCTACATGAGGAAAGGAACACCTCAATTTCCAAGTCCTCTGCTCTCCTATTTTCTAATCTAGGAGATAAAGGAAAATACTAGCCGAGTCAGTACTCGGTACACACACTCTTTATTCCAACATTGCAACATTCAGTGGTGAAGAGCCACCAGTACTGCAAATCTTCATACCTGTTTCCTCTGGGTTCCTCCCCCTCAAAAGATGGAACAATCAATAAAGAAAACCAGAAAAAGTAAAGCCCTTGGTGTTTTCCCTCCTAAGGTTTCCTGAGTAATGTCCAGTGAAAGGGCACTACAGTGTCTACAACCTCCAACAAAGCAGCAGCTAGAAGACCTACAACCTAGATACGCCTGCAACAAATACTCAGATTGAATTATACAGTGCATTAACTAGGAAGTTTGTAAAAAAAATAGTACTAGTTAACTAGAACTTCACAAAATGAGAGGTTTATTGCAGCTGAGGAAAAAACTGAACT
>WKFP01012597.1:169310-179779 GCA_011057875.1 Pterocles orientalis | reverse complement strand
CCTCGTACAGGAGGTGCTCCAGCCCTCTGACCATCTTCGTGGCCCTCCTCTGGACTTGCTCCACCAGCTCCGGGCCCTTCTTATCTTGGGGCCCCCCAGAGCTGAACACACTACTCCAGGTGGGGTCTCACCAGAGCAGACTAGAGGGGGAGAATCACCTCCCTCCACCTGCTGGTCACGCTTCTTTTCACGCGGCCCAGGACACAGTTGGCTTTCTGGGCTGCAAGCGCACATTGCTGGCTCACGTAAAGCTCTTCAGCAACCAGCACTCCCAAGTCCTTCTCTTCAGGGCTGCTCTCACTCCAATTCTCCTCCCAGCCTGTGTTTCTGCTTGGCATTGCCTCGACCCACGGGCACGACCTTGCACTGGCCCTTCTTCAACTTCCTGAGGTTTGTGCGGGCCCACCTCTCAAGTCTGTCAAGGTCCCACTGGGTGCACCCCTTCCCTCCAGCATGTCGACCGCACCGCACAGCTTGGTGTCGCGCAGAAAACTTGCTGAGGGTGCGCTCAATCCCGCTGTCCACATCGCCAACAAAGACGTTAAACAACACCGGTCCCAATACCGACCCCTGTGGAACGCCACTCGTCACCGGTCTCCACTTAGACATTGAGCCATTGACCACAACTCCTTGAGTGCCACCATCCAGCCAGGTCCTTATCCACCCAGCGGTCCTTCCGTCAAATCCACGTCTCTCCAATTTAGAGACAAGGATGTCAAAGACTTTGCACAAGTCCCAGTAGATGATGTCAGTAGTTCTTCCCTTATCCATCAACATGGCAACCCTGATGTAGATGGCCACCAAATTCATCAGGCACAATTTGCCCTTAGTGAAGCCATGTCGGCTGTCACCAATTGCCTCCTGTTTTTCCACGTGCCTTGGCATAGGTTCCAGGAGGATCTGCTCCATGATCTTGCCAGGCACAGAGATGAGTAAACAAGTATTTCTCTGGCTGAACTCTTCCAGAGTTTTAGATATCCGATTGCTGTAAAAGACTTGAAAGCTCAAGTTCCAGAAACATAAAATAATGTTTTGGTTAACCTCCAGACATGAGGAAATGTGATTTAATTGGATTTAAATATAATTGGAAAACACTCACAGAATCTTCTTTAAGATGAACTGTTGGGGAGCATTTTTTTTTAACTGGCCTGAAACTTAATAAAATCTGAATTTTGTACAGCTTTTGGAAAAACAAATTGAGGGCATCTTTCCACCTTTTCTTTTATCTTTTGTCCCAACTCATGCCCCAAGTTGGGTGCCAAAAAAGAAATGTTATAAGCCTGCCTTTGGCTGGGGGCCAACCCACAGACACCCGTTCACTCAGTCTCGTCCACCCCCCCTCCAAGGTTAGGGAAGAGAAATAAAGAGATAAAGGTAAAAAAAGGACTCGTGGGTTGAGATAAGAACAATTTAATAACTAAAGTGCAATCACATTGAAAATAATACTATATACAAATATACAATACACAGTGGTACTGCCCCCCTACCCGATGACCAAGGCTCAGCCTGTTCCCAGCTAACAATCCCAGAGCAAGGAAAGTCCCGAAACCAGATCAAATCCTGGGCTAGTAACTGGGGCTGTGCCCCCTCCCAGCTTCTTCTGTTTGCAGACAGACAGAAAAGCTGAAAGACCTTGGCAGCCACATAAACATCACTTTTTGTAAGCTTTCTTCTGAGCACAAATCCAAAACACAGCCTCTTGCTAGCTATTATGAAGAAAGTTAACTCTGCCTCAGCTTAACTTAGCATACCCTTTAATTAGAAATTTGGGTCATTTTAAAAATATACATACAACTTCTGAAAAAGGCGGATAGAGGCTAAATACTGTAGGTATTTCAACAAGATTTGATACATCCCACAAGCTGAACTGCTTGGAAGGTCAATTCATAAAAAGTCCTGAAAGAGCTAAGCGTACTACTTCTTCCAAGATGGTCTTTAAGAATCCAGAAGGTAGAGCTCCCCACCTCTCTAGCTACATGTATCATACTAGTATAGAATACAAGAGAATTATAATATATATTTGGATAAACCAACCTAGTGTAAATCTCTGTTTTTAGTCCCTTACATGTTGTCTTCAGATGAATGCTTTTAGGCTTTAACTATAACAAAACAAGCAGAGTTTAGATATATATTTTAGTAAAGTTTAGCACAGTGTTTGAGCTATGCTTATATGAGAGGTCACTTCACCTGGCAGAGAAATTGAGAAGTGCGAAGTCGAGGTTTTTCAAGAAATGCAAGAGGTGGTAATGGTCCCCTCTTATTCAGCAGAAGGACTAAGTGGATCTCCAAACAGAGCTAACTTTCCACAGCATTACAGTGCCAGAAGAGATACCTTATTCCCTTCCCCTTCAACATTTCTTCCTTAAAAAAACTTCCACCATATTTCACAGCATGTCTGTTCATACATAAACTTCTGGGAAAAAAGGTAACACATCAATGCTGCACTACACATATCCATAAATGCAGAACAAAAACACATTTATAAGAATACCAGAAGTAAGATACAAAACAATCTTGCAACTTTCCCGTTCCCACTACTGAAGCCCCAGCTGCTACACACTGACACAGCAACATCGTTTCAAAAGACCGAAACACAGTTGCAGTGTCAAAAAATTCACCAGAGTTAATAGCCAAAGGGATGGTGAGAACAGAGAGCCCTTCCTCCTCTCCAAGTCTTTCACCAGGACTGGTTGTTCTGCACTGGTTGAACTGCACTCTTTTTCAGTGCAGTTCATCAAAGCAGGCATTTTGTTTGTTTGTAAAGACACACCTAAGGTTCAACAGTACTAATGATTTGACTTCTGCTGCTAAGAGCCAGACTCTGGATACTTTAAACAAACAAACCAAAAATAGCAACCCACCACACCAGTGATCAAGGATAGCAAACTCTTCCCCACTTTCTCCCTCACCCCAACTCTGTCTTGTACCACCCCCAAGCCACATTCTCCTGCTGCTCCTCCGCAGGCAACTCATTCTGTCCCTCTTTCTCTACACACTGCATTAAGTCCTGTCTGTTGAGTCAAGAATGTACCATCAAAAGAACACGCTAACATCTGATCCTAACTTTTCTCCAAGATTGTGGAGCAACTGGAAGGGGCAGAAGAGTTGCATGTCAGCTTTTCAATCAGTCTGTCAATAAAGGGGACCCACAGCCATAAAACCAGTTCCTGGCTACCCACCACTCCCTCACAAAGCCCTGGTGAGGAAAACAATGCGGACTCCAGTTGCTAAACTCTTCCACTTGTTCTCTACTACATTCAGCTCCAATCCCAAACAGCTACTTGTTTTTTAGTAGGTGGAAAAGGTTTTAGTTGCCACAGTTTGACTCAACGTTCAAACCTGCCTGTTCTGGCCTCCAAGGTAAGATGTGTCACTCACATGTTTCTGTGCTCAATTTTTGCTTAGATATTAAAATCAACTGAAAAGGGATGGTTCTGCAGTTTCTTGTCCTATGTTTTATTATTTTTTATAATAGGTAGGTCATTCCATAACCAGGTCTCCTGGGTTAAGCAGAGACAGTTAACTTTCCTCATAATAGCTAGCAAGAGGCTGTGTTTCGGATTTGTGCTCAGGGGGAGCTGATAAGAACTGATGCTTTGTGCTGCTGTCACAGTCGGCAGACGAGCAAAGAGGCACAGCCAGTTGCTAGTCTAGGATTTGCTCTTAGGTTAAGACTGAAAACTCAGAATAGCCATATAAAAGTTATAAATTTTCACTTTCCTTCCTCCCATGACTGAAGTGCTCAAAAGCACTTCTGGAGACAAGTCATATAAATATTTGAGGCAGCTTTTCTAGCAGAAACTAAGTCTCACTGATGTTTCATTTCAGAGGACTACACTAAAAGAGCCATCCCAGCACTTCCCAGATTCAATATTCCTAACTGTGAAGTAATTTTAACCATCTAACTTTATTTTAACCTTTGCCCACAGTTCAGGATTAGGGGAAGAGGGCTGGATTTGTAAGAATACGAAAAACAGGCTGATACAATTAACTTCTAATTTACCAGGACTTCTGTAATTCTGAAAAGCTTTGGTTTTACTCTCATTAAAAACTACTTTTAAAAATAATTTTGATGTACATAGCTCCATAAAATGAACTGCTCAATATGCAGAAGTACGATAAGAACTCAGCCTCACCTCTAGTAAATGCTGTATGTATACTAAAACACCATTTACAATCCACACAATTCCTAGCCAGAACATATACAGGACTTGGGCAATTTTATCACTATCAAACAATCAAATGTTTGACCTGTTTCTTCCCTCCCGGAACTGGTGAATTACAGTCTTCAGCTAGATCCAAGACAGCCTATTACTCCTCATTTGCAAGGACAGAAATTATTTGGATTTGAACTATGCATCTCATTACATTTTCACAGCACCTTCTCTAAACACATATACCAAACCCAACCACCTCTTCACCTATCAAGAGTCATGAATTACTGTTACCCCTACTCTATTCAATCCTTAATCCACCTCCTTCTCAAAGGCATGTAAGAACGTATGGCCTTGAGTTTGCCTGAAGGACTACAGATTTGACTATGTCAAGTAGTTTAACCTAGAGAAGAAAGCTTTGGGGTGGGTGGGGCAGGCACCAGGCTGGGGTGTCTCATCAATGTATACAAATACTTGAAAGGAAGGTGTACAGACAGAGACAGGCTCTTTTCAGCGATGCCCAGTGACAAGACCAGAGGCAACGGGTACAAACTGGAACACAGAGGGCTCTGTCTGAACACCAAGAAATGCTTTTTTACTGTGAGGGTGACTGAGCACTGGCACAGGCTGTGCAGTGAGGTGGTAGTGTCTCCATCCTTGGAGATATTCAAAAGATGTCCAGACACGGTCCTGGGCAACCTGCTGTAGGTGGTCCTGATTGAGCACAGGGAACCAAAATGACTTCCAAATGTTCCTGCCAACATCAGCCAGTCTGTGATTAAGCAAAGTAAAAAGGGAAAGAAGTCCCATAACAGAAAAGCTGTTACCAAAAGTGCCCCAACAAGCTCCATTAAGGATAACTCTTAAGCTCTAGCATTTCTGCTCAGACAGTCATATAAAGAAAATCTAGTAAATGTCTATCTTCAATGAAATCAGATAGGGCAAAAAGCCACTGGGACTTTAAATCCAGCAACATACACTACTACAACAACGATGAAACAGTAAACAATGAAAACTGAAGTACAGGTATAAAGTTGCAAGGAGTTTTACACTTGCAGTCATAAGAGAGTACTATTCAAGAAAGATAATAAGTGTCTTTCCTAAGACGCAAAGAAAAGCTGCTGGGCATGGTTGTTATCTGGACATCAATAAGGGGCAAAGAAACGCACCAAACTGAGGACACGTATCAGAAGCTACAAGGTTTCCTCAAACACTGGAAAAAACCCCCAATTTTGAATACTCATTAACTTGCCTTTACCAAGCTCATAACACTATCAACCTTTCTCTAAACTGAAAGTCAGACAGCTACCCCTTGGCACTCACCCCATGTTCAAAACTCAGAATTCATTCAGTGGCTAATAAAAGAAAGTGAAGCACAAAATCAGGAAGTTCAGTACCACTCCCCCTCATCACATTTAGTCACCCAAAGTTAACATCACTAACTTAGGTTCCTCTTATTTCAGTCTCAAAACAAATCACCAGTCAGCAATCCAAAGAACGTGTGACTGAAAGCTGAGATAAAATCCCAGTAACAGAAGACACCTGTCCTGTGGGGTACAACCCATCAAAAAGCATAGACCAGAATTTCTCAAACACAATACATTATGTACAGCCCAACAGTAGAGTGGGGTTTGGCACCAGGATTTATTTCAGATTCACGTTGCTGAAACTGCACCTAAGACAAACGTAAGTTTGAAAATCAAGGAAGAACGTAAATGCAGAAAAGAAAAAAAAAAACAGTAATAGCCTTCAAATACAGGAAAACATGGACAATGTGATAACATGAGATATTGGCCAAGTGTTCACCATAAAGTAGCCATGATTCAGTAAACATTTAAAACCGAATAGACAAAACAGTTTTCAGAAGACACATGCGCTTCATTCTACATTGTTATATTCACTATTCTCAAAATATTTAACAAAACAAATAGAGTAAAAAAAGTTATTTTGTTTTCTTTGCTCAAAAGCAATCTCAGTATCGTCTCTAAAGCATCTTCCTACTCCCAGGAACAACATTTTAGTCACAAGAAATACAACTGACATGTTCTAGATCAAATCTACGCCACACACAGAAAAACTGCAAAAAGACTCCCCCTCTCTACATCTAACCACTAAAAATACTTAGGAATATGGTCACAGCTACTGAATTCAAATTTTACACCTTCAACCACAGGGCTGCCTAACAGACTACGACACTATTTTTGTCTCCCCATTAAACCAGGTTAAAAAAAAAATGCAACACACTGATTCAAATCTGGGGGTTAAGAAAGTATTTGCGTTTTCTTCATTTAACTTAGGATTCAAATAATAAGTGATTCTGTAATACAAATTCCACTGAACCTGCATCTTCTGTGTTTCCTGTATGATAAAGCAGAAAAACAAAACCATAAAGTTCACCACAGGAGTACTACTTTGGGCAAACATTAAATCTTGAGAAAGATCAAAAGCTCTTTCAATACGGGAAATGTTTCGTTGTTTTTAATGCAAAATGCTATACTCCTCCAAGCTTATCTGTTGGAAGACTGATTTAAGAAGCTGGCAAAGGAGTGCAGAAAGGCTTGACAAGTTTACCTTCAAAAGAAGGCACAGTATCATACAGCTTTCACAAAGATTAAAAAAAAAAAACCAATAACTTCAAGATAACTGAGAGTAGAAACAACTCCATCCAAGGGAACCGCTCAAAGTTGTACACATATCTTAGAAGTTTTGCAGTCTGGAGAGAACAGAAATGAAACAATATTCTCAGCAAAATAGTTATGATGTAGTAAAAGCAAGCTGAGCAAGCCACCAGATCTTGGGCATCAGACTGTATCCCCTCTAATCTACCTGTCTTTAGTCACTGTTTACTCTCTGCAGTACTGAAAAGTAGTGGGGGGGAAAAGGGCTGAAGCTACCACACCTGTGAAATGAACTCCAGGAGCCACAGGTGGACGGGGAATTTCGACAAAATCCCAGTTTAGATGGACAAAATTAATGAGTGGGGACTTTCATGTTTGAGCAAAATGGAAACACTCTCAGAACAATTTTTGTAAAATATGAACCTTAAGTAATTGCAAAGGAGCCGCTTCAGAACCTTTTATCCCAGCTCTCACTTTAATGAACATAACCTGTTTAGGGAAGTCACATGAAAAACAGTACAAGTCCAAACTAGGTTTTCTCTGAAAAGCAAAGAGGACACAGTGGGCTACAAATGAGCAGACTGTATCAGAAAAAAAAAACAAAATTCAACTAAAAGCTCCAGCAGAAAAACAACACTGAAGAGAATATTACTTGTTTCCTCTAGTGCCTTCCATTCAATAGTTTTGATGTACCAAACACAACACTGATTTTTTTTAATCTGTCATCTTACAAAGGGGACAAGTCACTTGGCTTCTCTTTTACCGAGGTCATACGAGGCTGTTGCAAACCCACGTGCAGAACACAGGTCTTCAGAGTCCTGCTCATATGCTTTAACCAAATAAGAGACAAAGATAAGTAAAAAGATTAATAAAATACATGAATTTGTATTCCTGTTCTTTCATGAAGAACCTATTCCAAGTACTGGTACTAAACACTACTGAAATGTCAAGTAAACATCACTATTGATAGTAATTAGTATCTATACTAATTATTAAGAGAGTATTAATAGTCTATGAAACACAAATTTCTCAAGCACTCTTAATCAGCATACTATTCTGCTATGATCAGTGTCACTAGGGGGACACCAGCAACAAATACAAAAAATACCAAAAAATGGCACCCTATGAGGAAAGCATCACACAAAATAAAAGTCCATGGAAGTCCATAAAACATCAAAAATGCACTTTTAAAACTGTAGCTTAAAAATCAGTAGAAGGAAAAAAGAAACTAACAGTCATAGCTTCTGACAGCAGACAAGATTTTTTTTGTCAGGTTTTCCCTTAGCTTCCTTAGATTTTTATCTTTGATCAAGATGCCTTGAATGGTCAAATCCTTTTGCAAGTCATGGCCCCAGAAGCTTTTTTGAGGAATGGCCAAAACAACATAAGTGAAACAGCCTAAATTTCTGAATTCCCATTTCTTTATTTTTATTACTATAAATACTTTTTTTCTTCATCAATACACTGATAAAATTGCAACTAGAACAAACCAGAACAGAGCTTGCCCAATTCCCACTCCTCCCTCCCTCCTTTAAGGTACCAAGATTGTTGAGGTTATAAACACAAAAGCTGGCTCATTTTCCAGGCCATGCCTCAAAATTGGTTTACACCAGTTAATCCAGTTTCTCCATGTAACCCTCCAGAAGCCCCAAAACATCATTAATGCTGCAAAGTGATCTAGCCTTTCTTGCTTTCAAGTTACCTACTGTAACGTTAAAAATAAGTTCTTTAAACAAGTTTGGTCAAACCACCACAGAGAGATCAGGCCCAGGTATAAATACTGAGTCAGTCAGGTAGGAATCCAAACCCAGATTCCACTAGAGAACACGATATAACTGAGTGAATTGCCAAAAGGGCACAGAAAATATAAAAACAAAAAAACAAAGCCTCAGAAGGCTGAGTCGCTGCTGTTTGTTGTGAAGGGCTGTGTTTCAACGGCAAGCACTGCTCCTCCAGGCCTGCACATCCTCCCCCTCCCTTCCCTTCACACACATCCAGCTCCAATTTCTCTCCTTGAAAAAAACAGCTGCTCCCACGCCAGGACGGCCCCTGCACAAGCCACCACCACCCCAGAGGCTATAGCCTTGATCTACTGCTGTATTATAAGCATTCAGTATTTACTCAAACTGAGATGACAAGGGACCAGTTGCTGCTTGGTAGCTACAGACGAAGCAAGCTGGCCCTCCCGAGTTTCCTCTTACATTACTCCACACCAAACCAAAAGCTTCTGTTCCATAAGACTGTGTGTTCCTTTGAACACAATCAAGAGGGCGGTGCATGTCCATGTCCCTGATGTTAACACACCTGTAAGAGAGAAGCTTCAAACCAGGTTCACCCTGAGCAGCTCCCAGGTGGCATTCAACAGCACTGCAGCATTTCAGCACATATTTTTAAATCTATTTCACATCACACAGTTCAGATCCTTGCCATCAGCCTCAGAGACGCACGCACCAGGTCCCTTTCTGCATCCAGTTTCTTGCAGAAGGGTTTCTACCAGTTCACTTTCCTCCTGTAATCTTCTTCAGCAACAACAACAAACAAAGAGCTTTCTTTTTTGTTTTAAAATGCAACATAAGCCAGCCCAATAGCAAAGCCCTCCCCTGACTTCCAATTCCCAGCAAGCACACCAATCAGGTGTGAAGAAGGACTAGGCAGAGAAGGTTAACAGAGAGAACGGTTCATTCACTGCCATGTCCTCAAGTAACCTATGATTGCTGTCAAAATGTTACTGTCAGTGAATTCTGTAGCTGTGACCATGACACGGCTGCCCTACACCCCCCCCCAACCACCAGTGAGGGTGCACCGGGGAAGGAGATGGGGAAGGACAACATGGAAGTAAAGCCCTACACAAGGCACAAATCCATAGTCACCCACTTGTTCCCTTCCCGTGCTAGCCAGCCCTCCTTTGGCCTGACTCGAGATTAGGAAGGGGCTCAAAGGCATGCCCCCCTCCATCATCCCAGCTTCTCTTCTGAGGTGTCTCGCTGCATCCCTCGTCCTCACACCACCAGCCCACAGAGCCAGGAGAAGCATGAACCCATCAGGAGAAAAAACACAGCTGTAAGAAGATGAGAAACAAGGAACATGGGGTGCAGGAGCCCCTCCCCAGAATGGAAGAGAGTGTAAAGCTAACCCACTCCCACCAGCACACACCGGGGGCCGGGTGAGCTCCCCCTCCCCACACGAACCCGAGCTGGAGCGGGGCGGGAGGTGCCCACAGCCCTGGCCTACTCAGCGGCCCCTACCCGCGCCCCTAAGCAGGAGGGGCGAGGAGGGGGGGCGCCAATCTAGGGCAGGGCGAAGCTTCCCCTGGGCTGCGGCCAGGAAAAGTAGGGCAGAGCCGCCTCCCCTCACACGCCGCCACCCTCCCAAGCCCTCCGCGGCCGGGAAGGGGCTACAGGCCCGGCAGGGAGGGCGGCCCCGGCACACACCCCCCACTGGACAAAAACTCCCAACAGGACGAGGAACCGGCCCCAGGACGGGCTTGTCGCCCCCCGCAGCCGGGCCGTCCCGGGGTCTCGGGCAGCTGAGGGAGCAACGGCTGCTCGCGGACCGTGGGGCGAGGGAGGGGCTCCGGGCCTCCCCTGGGCGTGCGGGCCCAGCCACCCCCCACACCGCCGCGCGCGCAGGGCAGGCGGTGAGGGAGGGGGACGCGGCCCTCAACCCGATCCCCCCCGACACACGCACCCGGCGGGCG
>WKFP01012597.1:0-169290 GCA_011057875.1 Pterocles orientalis | reverse complement strand
CCCCCCCCCCCCCCCAACTCCGCGCGGTACCTGCCCAATGTGCTCACAAAGCAGCAGCAGGAGCGGCGCCCACCACCGTCACGTGACCGCCCCGCGCCAGCCTCGCTCGCTCACTGCCTCCCTCCTCCTCCTCCACGCGCGCGCGAGGCCGCTCCCCCTCCACGTGACGTGACGCGACGCGCTCGCCTCCCGCCCTCCCTCTCGCGCGCCTCGCCCCTCACACACAGCCAGCGCGCGACCATCCACCAACCCCTTCCGCCTACCCCCGGCACCACGTGACCAGGGAGGGGGGAAGCCGGCCCTTTTCCCTCTCACGTGATCGGGGCCCCGCCCCCCCCGCCGCGCGCGCGGCGGAAGAGGGCGGTTGGCGCGGCCCTCAGCTCTCCGGAGGGAAGCGGTGACGGGAGTCAAGCCTCCGTGAGGGGCTGCGGGGCTTCCCCGCCCCCGGGAGCCGACAGCCCTGGCTCTTCGCCGCGGGAGGCCCCGGGGGAAAGCCGCAGCCGCTCCTGGGGTCGCTCCGTGGAGGGTTGGCGCGCCGGCGGGGCGCAAATCAGGAAGCCCCGCTTCAGCGCTCTGTCAGGCCGCGGGGAGGCACAGGCCTAGCGCAGCCTGGGCCCCGGCGGGGTGGCATTAGGAACAGGGGTGAGCGTTCAGAATCATGGCTCAGTTCCTGTGTCACTGGCCAAAGGAGCAGTTCTAACCAGGAGCTTTTTTTCATTGCGTGTGTGTTACTTCTTGTTTTATTTTCAGTCCTACAGGGTTTGGGCAGGCCTGATTGTGAGTGGTTAATGTCACAGATTAGTGCATGTTCAGGTTTCCAGGTAATGTTCATTACATTTCGTGCCTCAGGCCTATACAGTGTCCAAGCTGAGCTGACATGGGTGCTGGGCTTTTTAGAGCTTCTTGTTACTTCTCTGGTTACTGTTCTTCTGGGGATTTCATTCCAGACCTATGTAATATCCCAAACAATCCACATGACTAGAGAATCAAAAGACTTCTTCATGTTCTCTCTCCACAGTTGCTGAGACCAATGCCTGAGCAGTCAGGAAATTGGAACTAATTTCTTTTCAGTGTTGCACTCTTTTGCCAGGCTGGATGCCAGGAGGCACCACAATGGCATGGAGGAATCCCAGGACAAAGGATAGCTGCACCACAGGAGGAAAATATCAAGGAGTGTATGCTAGAGACTAGTAGAGAACAGCAAGGGGGTGGCAATGCAGATGCATGTCAGAGCGCTTGGTGCAGCTTCTGGCAACCTAAACTGAATGGTGACAAGACAGATGGCAAGAAAGTAGGGTTGCTTGAATCCCTGAAAACAGGAGTTTCAGGTTGTGAGCCAGGACAGAAAAAAAAAAACCACCAAAAACCAAAGCACCCACTTTTTTTCTTTGGGCTTTTTCCTGCTGTGCATTTTTCCCATTCTGTATAGTACTTCTGGTTACCCAAAATCTAGTGGTTATACCCTTCTGGCATCCCTTTGTAAGGCCTGGCATTTTAAGGCAAGGATTGTTTAGCCTATGTGTGGAAATTGGTCCCTGCTTGGTGCCCTGCTGAGTAGGCAGGGTTGGTCAAGGTGATGGGGGCACCAGGCAGCAGACTGTTCAGCCCATTGTGTCTCCAGTGATATGTCCCATGTTTTTTTACCTTTTCTATGGTCTTACTTCCTTTACAGCTGTTTGCTCATCCTCTGTCCCTTGACCCCATCCTCTCCATGTAAGTAGAGATTTTACCCTAAGCATACCTGGAAATTAATCACTGTTGTTCATGCTTCTGTACTTAGAATAGACAGATTTAAGCAGCCTGCGTCCTGGCCTGACCTAATGTATTAAATTGATGGACAGGAGCTACAAGAGTTCCTACTGCTCAGAAGCAGGAAGATTCCCATCTTTTCACAGTGAGATAGGGGGTCCTTTAGAACTAAATTGAAATTCAGACGAAAGAGTGCATAGGTAGTCTTGATTTTCCTGAGGCAGCTGTTGATATTTTGGTTCATTACTCTTGAGGGGAGGGAATTAATTATAGCTCTAAACAAAGTTTCATAAGCTTTGTGACAAACATGTCTGTGGCTGCATAATCTGTGCAGATTTAATCAGTATTATTAGCATTCTTTCATCATGACTTGGCAATCCTTTGCGAGTCAAGATGGATATTTGATGGGCAGCATACAACAACAAAGGCTGAGAGCTCTTGGGATGCTGTAGTCAGGTGGTGTGATGCCAGCTGGAGTGTGTCTCTGAATATCACATAATCCAGCCCAGGAGCATTTGGAATAGGAGAAAATTAAGCAAGGATACCAGGACAAAAGCATTGTAGACTACTCTCTTCTGTACATGGACTAAATATAAATGAGAAAATGGCACATTTCACTGACAAAGCTTCCAGAGGAGACATTCAGGACACAGAGCCTTGCTCCAGGTGCTCAGTACATCAGGCTTGAAGAGGAGACCCTGCATGAAGCACAGTGAAGGTTTAGACCTGGCAAGCAAATTCTGCCTACTGCCTGTGTCAGGACTTTATCTCCAGTTACAAGGATGTGCAAGCTTTTCAGTTTTCCAACCACTAAAGAATAATCAAGTGCGGGTGCAAATCACACCGGACAGTATGTTTAAGCTTATTTCAGGATTGCTTTTCTCGGTCCCCTACTGCAGATTCCCTAAATAGGCTGCCGTCCACATACCCCAGGCTGGAAACCATCATTCTGGTGCTTTGGCAGTCTGCTTGCCAGTCACATTAGGGACTGGGGGTAAAACAACCTGTGTCAAGAATTATCACCCTGTTCCTGGTTCAGAAGTCTGCTCTAGTTGTGTGTTCCAGACAAGAAATGAAAACCAGCTATTCTTCACAGGCTCGGGCTGCGGTTTGTTTTCATTCTTGCTAATGCCCTCTTCTACTTTCCACACTACCACCCTTGCCCCTCAGACTCATTGGACAATTAATCCAATGAGCTGAAGTTCAAAGCAGTTTTTCACAATTTAGTCTGAAGTTTTTATTTTCTTTGTGCCTGCTTTTTGCCCCAGTTACATCACTTAGTCTAATAAAAATACTGATCTTCTCTACAAACTGTTCTTACAGTCTTAACCCATGACACCTGCATCAACAGTGCTACATTGCTCCAAAACATACTTCAGTAGCCTTAGAAAGACAACATAACCCAGTCATCCCCAGAGTCTGTAAGGGAGGCTCTGCACAAAGTAAACAAGCTTGACTTTCAAGTTTGAGGGAATTAGGCATTTTCTCTGGCTATAGTGGAACAGTTGAAAATCTTGGATGCAAAGTGGGGTTGTCTCAAGAGACGTTAACCTTAGGCATACCAGGGATTGCTGCTGCATTTAGACTCGGGGGGGGAAACTTGTAAAGATGTCTAGAAATGGGATCCGATGTGTTAGATTGTGTTAATATGCATGCAGAAGCAAGGCGTGAGCAACATTTGTACTTGAAAGGGTTGCCATTTCAGTTGTGGAAGCAAGCCCTTCTGGTATAGATGCCATTCACTGATTCATGGCATTGAAGGCAGGGAGGGTAATGATATCATCATGTCTAGCTTTCATAGAGCCCAGGCCATTAAAATTCCTAACATCCACGTCCTGCGTTAGTCTGTCATGTCTCAGCATCATCCTGGGAATTCATGTTGGACTCTTTGATCATGCTTTAGAGTCGATGTGTGCCTGGAGACAGACCCTCTTCTGTACGTGCCCCCTGCAGCCCTCAATCCAAGTTTTCTCACTGTGTAACTTGGCTATATGTGTATGTATTTTCATGTGACCAGAATTTGAAATTGCTCTGCACACCCACCTGAACCCCATTGTTATTTTCCATTCCTGCAACCTTTTTCACAAAACATTTTACGTGTGTTCACTTTGTACTTATTTCCAGATTGCTTAGACAGTTCAACACATCTGAGCCTGACATTGATCATGCAGAACCTTGCTATAAACACCTGTTTCGGGGAGGATGTTGGCAGTTCTTAATCGGTGTAGTGCATGCTCTGCTAAAGGTGAGTGCTGAGTTTCTTCTGTCATATTCCCCAGTTTAATTCTGTAATGTGCCCGCTGTTACCTTTATCAGCAAAACAATCTCTAAGAATTAAATGGGCTTTTGTTAAACAGACTTATTTTCCACACAACCCTGTTGCCTGGCATTGGCTGTATATATAGCCTTGAATTCACTATTATTTATTCTCAAATCTGTTACCAGTTTTCAACTGGTTTGCCTGTGACATGAAGGAAAGTAGTCCACAGGTATCTGGTCACCCCTCTGTACCCTGCTCTGCCAGTGGCATGCTTCCAGCCTCTTAGAATTTCCAAAGATTAGAATTATCTATGTGAAGCCAGAAGTTTCCCTGGCCAGCTCTTAAAAAACTTGTGGGGGAGTGTGTTGGACTAGGTGATCGTTAGAGGTCCCTTCCAACCCACAGGCCCCTTCTGACCCAAACCATTCTATGCTTCTATGGACTCTTGGGTATAGACACCTCAGGACTGGTGATAGAAAGCCATTTCTGACTGTAAAATGTTACTTCGCACTAGCCAGTCCATAAGCTAATAACCAGTTATTTCTTCTGTCCCACTGTGACACTACTAGAGCATCCTGCTTCTTGGTGGAACAAGAAGCAGGTATTTTTGGAAGACTTATACTTTTTTAATCATCTGTTAGTGGTTTTTAAATGCTCTACAACTGGGCCAATATGATTGCTAGGAATTATTCTTTTCGTAGGGTGAACGTTCTTGGAAGCAAAAAAAATCCTTTTGCTGGATAGATTATACCAAAATAAATTTAGAGTAATTTGTTTTTTCTGTTCCTTTTCTAATTTAAGTTACAGACAACTTGAAGTTTATCAGCCAGAGACACCAGTTGTTTACATGCATAACTAGTTCATTCTGGGATGGCTGATTAGCTCAGCTGCAGTGTCCCATAAATGCAGAGCTAATTCAGTTACTGGGCCATGTCAACATCCTCATGCCCTGCTAGAGACTTTTAAACATCCCTGCACCATGTTGCACAGTGCCTCTTGCAGTGCCTACAGAGCATCTATCCTTATAGGCTGGATTCTAACAGGCCTAGGGGAATCTCATCCCTCCGTTACTGCAGATAATGTAAATGTTCCTGTAATTGATTGGTATTAAACTAATAGTGTTGTAAAGTGGAAGCTGGTTGTTGCACCGTTTGCTGTTTTCTGTCAAACTTAGTCTTAGGATAAATTACAATCATTTTTATCCTGTGATGTATTGTAGGAGAATGATTTGAATAGCATGTCCAAGGATATTTGCCAACTCTGATTGAAGGTCAGTCATCTGCTTTAAATTAACAAAGGGCCATTTGTAGATGCAGCTACTGCCAATGACAGGAACAAATCAGTGAGTCTGAGAGACCTTGGGGAACTACAGGCTGGTCAGCATCCCCTCATGCCCTGCAAAGGTGATAGAGTAAATAGTGGTGAGAGCCATTTCCAAACATATTGAGGACAAGAAGGTGATTGGGAGTAGTCAGTGTGCATTTACACTGGGGAAATGCCTGACCAACCTGATCACCTTCCACAATGAAATGACTGCCTTGGTAGATGGGGGGAGAGGGGGGGACGTTGCTCAGTTTGACTTTAGCAAAGGTTTCAACACTATTCATAGAATCATAGAATCACAGAATCATTAAGGTTGGAGAAGACCTCAAGGATCATCAAAGTCCAACCATCAACCCACACCACCTAACTCACTAAACCATGTCCCTAAGCACCACATCTACACGTTTCTTGAACACCTCCAGGGATGGTGACTCCACCACTTCCTTGGGCAGCCTCTTCCAAAGCCTGATCACTCTTGCAGTCAAGAAATTTTTCCTAATATCTAGCCTAAATGTCCCCTGGCACAACTTGAGGCCATTTCCTCTTGTTCTGTCACTTGTTACTTTAGAGAAGAGGCCAGCACCCACCTCACTACAGCCTCCTTTCAGGTACTTGTAGAGAGTGATAAGGTCTTTTTCCCATAAAAGCCTCAGGCAAATTGATAAAGTACAGACTAGGTATATAGACAATGAGGCAGACTGAGGCTGAACTGCTGGGTTCGACAGGTTGTGATCAGTGCCACAAAGTCCAGCTGGAGGCCAGTCACTGGTGGTGTACCCTAGGTCCTGGGGCTAATACTGTTGAATATCTTCATTAATAACTTGAACAGTAGGACAGAGTGCAGCTTCAACAAGTTCACAGATGGCACAAAACTGGGAGGAGTGGCTGATGCACCAGACAGCTGTGGTGCCATTCAGAGGGACCTCAACAGGCTGGAGAGATGGGCCAACAGGAATCTTACAAAGTTCAGCAAAGGGAAATGCAAAGTTATGCACCTGGGAAGGAATAATCCCATATGCCAGTATGGGCTGGGGCCAACCATCTGGAAAGCAGCTTGGCAGAGAAGGACCTGGCAGTGCAGGTGGACAAGTGGAACACAAGCCCCCTAATGGGGGGGCTTGCATCAAAGACCAACAACATCCTGGGCTACCTTAGGAAGAGTGCTGCCTTCAGATCGCAGGGGGTGATCTTTCCCCACATCTCACCAGTTCAGCACTGGTGAAGCACACCTGGAGTGGAGTACTGTGTCCACTTCTGGGCTCCACAATACAAGAAAGATATGGGCATACTGAAGGGAGTCCGGTGAAGGGTCACACAGAGACGGTTAAGGGGCTGAATTACCTGACATACAGCTACAGGGTGAGAGAGCTGGGATTTTTTAGCCTGGAGAAGAGGAGGTTTAGGGGGATCTTATCAATCCCTTACTCATGACAGTGGTTAAAGAAGATGAAGCCAGACTTCTCAGTGGTGCCCAGTGACAATGCAAATTGAAAAACAGAAAATTCAATTTAAACATAAAACCTTTTTTTACTGTGAGGGTGGTCAAACACTGGTACTGGTTGCCCAGAGAGGTTGTGGAGTCTCTGTCCTTGAAGATACCCAAAACCTGACTGGACATGGTCCTGTGCAGCTTGCAGTAGTTGACCCTGCTTTGATCTCAAAAGGTCCTTTTCAATCTCAACTATTCTGTCATTCAGAGAGTACAGGAACACAGCATTCAGGGATATGGTTTGACCTCTGACCACTTCTTATTCCAAGAGTGTGTTAGTAAGTTGAGAAAGAAAAGTGACAGGGAAACCCACATCATATGAGCCAGAATTTTCCCTGTAGTCACTTTCTGTTGCTCAGTGCTGAACAGTCAAGTGCTGGATGTTTCCTTTCCCCTAAGCAGAGTTGAGCAGCCCAGAGCACAGGATTAAAAGCTTTCCCCAAAACCAAATGTACTCGAAGTACAACAGCAGCAGCCTATGGTATATACACCAAGATAACAGGGAATTTTTTTTTTAGTCAGTCTGTTTATACAGGTAAAAAACTAAAGTTGGCGTCTTGCAATTAATAGGAAAGAGATGCTCCTATAAATGCACATGACAAGTCATCATTACTCCTAGAATTTTGTTCCTGGAAGGCAAAAAAGTCTCTATGAAGTGGTTTTATCAGAGAGCAAGATCAGAATATATTATAGCTTAATAGCTCTCTGCTGGCATCCTAACTGGCCTATCTGCTGTGTGGTGTCCAGCAACCTGCAGCAGCAGGAAGCAGGCTGCCACCACAGCAATGGAGGAAATGGATCATGCTTTCCAGGTGTTTTCTTAGTGCTGACCAATCATTCCTCACCCTCTTGGCTCCAAGACCTCTTTTAGGGATCATATACATGGACAAATTAGCCAGCATTGCTCCCTAGGTGAATACTTACGTAGAATACAGCAGCTGTATGGGGAGGAATTTTACAGCAACAGCACCAGTCTGTGTCTCCTCAAAGGCAACCTTAAATCTAGTCACATCCTTTCCAGTTGCCTAGAATCTCTGACATTTCTGTTGCAGATGAGTCCATGTGCCTAACATTCAGCATGCACCAGACACTGCAGTGGGTCTGTGAAGAGAGGAAATCCCTGGAACACTGAAACGTTTAACAACACTGGAAAAAAGCCACAGGTATCAATTACAGGGGCTACAAATCTTTCTGCTAAGACTTCGCCATCCCTGGAACATGACACTTGCACTGTGTTATGTCTTTGGCACAAACTGTACAAGCAACTGTCCAGCTGACCTCTTGACTGCAGCTCTGCACTTAAGGCCTTTGGCTTCTCTCTTACCTCTCCCAGCTCATAGTACACCTTAATGAGGAAGGAAACCTAAGACCCTCTATGCAGGGTGGTACTTTGGAGCAGCTGATCAATAGCTCCCAAATGCCATGTTCGCTACGCAGTACCTTGAGCCTTGCAGGGGGCTGAAGCCATCCAGACAGTTTTTCTTCCAGGTGAGGAGACTTGGTGGGGACTGAGGAAGCTGGGAGACAAAGCACAGAGGTTCTTGTTTTCTAATACACTGTGAACTTTCTAATTTTCAATCTCTGACAAAATGGGCTGCCCTTGCCCAGAGAACAGTTCAAGCAGTGTGCTCCTGGCATCTCTTAATTTATTAATCCATGTACTGGACCTTGAAAGCACTAGAAAGGACTACCCTGATCCTCCATTCAGAAGCAGACAGTATGAGTACAGCCATGGCTAGGAAGAACTAACAGAACCAGTATGAAATTTCCCACAGTGCTCTCTTGGTTTGGCTTCCTTGTTCTGCAACAGTGGTGCGGCCAGCTGGCAAGAGCTGAGATCCCAAATCACAAAGATCAGAAACAAAATACACTTAAGAAGGGAAGTGATGACAGCCAAGCAAACCTGCAACAGCTGGGTTGGAAGCTGGAGGCAGGCAGCAGATTGGGTGTTGAAAGGGATAATGTGCACTGCCACCATGTTTGTAGTGTATGGTAAAAGCAGATTTGATAGCAGCGTAGACCTGCTGCAGTGTGGCATGCAGGCTCCAGGCCAAGGAGTGCAATGGATCTTGTCTTGGTTCCACAACCAGAAGTTATGATGGCCACGCATGCGCATGCCAAGCACAGCCAGTGAGAAAGCACTGAGGGAAGCTGGACTGTTCAGCATAAGGAGTGAAGACTGTGGCCATGAGAGAGTTAAAAAAATCATTTCCAACAAAAAGAGATTAGCTGCCCCACAGGAGAGAACAAACTGCTTCATCCATACAGAGAATGGGAAAGCAACAGGACCTGCAAGACAGACAATGGGACAAAATAGGTGAATGCTAGAATCAGTTGCTGGTGGAAGATTTGGGCTCTTTATTGCTGAGATTTAAGCTGGACACACATCTAGGAGGAGCTCGAGGAGTACAGATTGTCTTGGCACTTCCTGAGGTCCTCAGCCATACCCAATCCTTTTTTGTCCTGCATGTCAGCTGACAGGTCGCACACCATCTGGATGCTGTACTCAGTGGAGCATCCTATGCAGCTGGGGAGTTAGTAGCCCTCATTGCCAGAGCCCCTTTCTATAGCTTGAAGTAACTGTCGCTTCACCCTCCTCTCACTTTCTTATGAGGCTTAGGGGTAGTAAAAAGCATTAGCCTGGCAGGGGACCCATTCTGTGTTAAGGAGAAGTAGCGGCAAGCATGACCATCTGGGAATAGACCAAAGCTCATGAGCAGTTCAGCTCCAGCTTCCACACTGAGGGGTTGGCACAACCTTATCCAAATCCATGGCTGTGACAAGAGGCAAGCCAGGAACCACAGGCTGTACTGGTACCAATGCCTTCTAGCTTCATCCCACCACACATCTAACCCATCACCTCCTGAATGTCTCCAGAGCCAGGAATATACTTCTTTTTTCATCTCTCAGCTCTTAAACAGTTAGGATGACAGTAATAGTATTCACGTGCCTTTTAGATTCTCTCCTCTTCCTCTTGTGGCATCCACAATCAGCACTAATGCCTACTGCAGTACTACAGGGAGCAGAGATGGTGCAGCCAGAGATATGGTCTTCTATAGCTTGCATACAAAGCTGCAGTTTGTCCATAACCATGATGGGGATGCAGGAGCTGCATTTAGGCACATGATTTTAACCTCCACCATAGAGCTTAGATCTCTTAAGGACATTCCTCCTCTCCAAAAAATAACCTTCTCAATTCTAGGCATGGAAGAAGAGGCAGGGAAATAGGACAGCTGGACAGAGGCCTTGTCCTCCTGTGCAATGAAAATATGGTGGAAGATCTAGTGCTACAAATGCAGTTCTGGCACATAAGGTCTTCCTGAAATGCTTAGTCCTATCTATACCTAACTGTCTACCTATAGATATCTATACCATCCAACTGTTCCAAGAGTTATTTTCTTTTTTTTTTAAATAAGGTGTTTGAAAGGAAACTCTTGCCTCAAAACAAATGAGGCACCAGAAGAGAACAAGAAGGAGATGCTTTGAAGAACCTAACAGTCCCAAGTCTGGCATTAGGTACATTTCCTATGGAAGCAAGGTGTGTTACTGCAACTGTACAGAGAACAAGACTGATGTTTAAGCTGTGAAAAAACAGGAATAAGCTGAGGACCTGCCCTTGGGATACCAATCCACTTACTGATGATGGGAAAACAACAGTTCACTTTATTTCCTTTGAATCAGCCATGTCAATACAGAGGCTGGACTGTTTCAGTGAGAAACCCAAGCCCAGTTGCTCTCAAACTGCTCTGGATTTACATCCAGTGGGATGACTAGCAAATAAAGGAAACCACTGGCCAAGCCAACACACTATACAAATACATTTTATTTAGAGATACCCATAGCAAGTTGCACAAATACTTTTTGTTCACCAGTTTTCAGATCACACAACTTCAAGTGGTGGAAAAAACAAACTGCAGTTAATTACAATTATCTATATAACAGGGCAGTAGTAAAAGATCCGTTTGTCAGACTACAGCATGGTTAACAATATTCAGGTTAGAATGTACAGATCTAGGTATTTAAAAAGTGCATGGGTCATTGCCACATACACTAACATGCTTTTTCAAAGAGCAACATCTTTCTGGCATGTGAACACAGTAACCCGGTTAATGCAAGATGGAAAATTAGGCTCTTAATTTGATCTGAAAATTTATCTATTAAAAGTTTTCCTCCAAATGGCAAATTATTTGTGACTGATACATGGAAAGCAATCTGTAAAAAAAAATCACTGTTACATTGTCCATGTAGTCAAGCAACACCCAGATGACCTAGAAGGATCAGTTCCAGCCTACACCTTCATAACAATTCCACTACAGTCTTCTTCAGAAGTGTCCAGAGTACTTGATTGCATTTAGCAAGCTGGTAGAAGAGCTGTAATCTGAGATCCAAGCTTTTGCACCCATGCTGAGTTCTTCCACAAGAGAAATCTTAATCTTCAAATTTCAAAAACCCCATGTTCCACCTGCAAGCATGTCAACTGGATCACATTTTGCTGGGTTTACTTTTAAATTCACATCTAAATGGAGGGAAAGGTAGGAAGTGGTGCTGATCTGGGAGAGTAGCTGCATTGGTTTAAAGTTGTATTTAAAGCACATGGAACCTGGACTCTCCTCTCCAGTGTCTCTCTCAAACCAACAAAGTTCACCAGGTTCTACTGCTCAATGCCATCCCCATTTTGCTTTTGAACAGGGATAGTGTTGTACAGTGCTTGGGAAAGACCAGCAAGGACTGTTGTGTGGATGATTACACGTAAGGGCAAGAAGCACATTAAATCAGTCTTCAGTTAAACTTCTTCCATTGCAAATAGAGAGACAGAGACTGACTTTTGCATTATAGTTGAGAGGCACATTTTGCATTGACGAACAGAAAACCCTAGTTTACATTGCAACCTTCTGTGGATTAGGACACAGACAAACCTCCTGTTACAGCAATTTTTAAGAAGAAAAACAAAAAAACTCAGTTACTGTTATTCTATTTAAAATTCTTAAACTGTTCCCTCACCTATTCTACCCAGAGATACCTTTCCACTTGTGGTATATGCAGCTGCTTTTCCTCCCTAAAAATTGTTAATGTAAGAGACCCTTGGTTTTGTGCACCTTGGAAGTAGACAAACAATTCTGATGCCTCACAGGGTGGGCCCCTTCACCACAATCAGGAGAGTTGAGAAAGTCAGTAGGATTTCATATATATGCAGTGAACCCCAGGAGAAACAACAAGAAAAAATAAAAGCCACTGAGTTGTAATAGGTAGCACTACAGGAATCAACTCCTTCATGGAACAGGAATGAGTTTGGAGCAAAGCCTGTGAGACTGAAAGGGGGTACCAGTCCAGGGTGCTATCTAGGTCCGAGTGTAATGAATAGGGAAACTGTAAGCAAGCCCCAATTCAAGAAGCTACAGCACTGCCTAAGCCAGTGAACTGCAGTAGGGCTTAAACAGGTTCCCCCAGGCTTTGCAGAACTGGTACGTTAACTTGTAAGCTGAGAGAGGACAACGAACTTGCTCAAGTCACAAGAGGTAGAGAGTGGCAAGATGGGAGCAAGGCCAGGATGACAGGCTGAAAATAGACACAGCATTTTGAACAGAGCCTGTTAGAAGTTACTTATCCTGACCTTTTTGTAATGGTTCCACAATCACACCTGCACTGTCAGAGCAGCCCAGAGCAGCCAATTGAACCTGTAAATCCCAGCTGGCCTCTTACACCCCTGCACTATCAACCACCAACCAGGGAGAGGGAGCTGCATTCAAGGACCTTTCTCTCCTCATCCCGGGGGAAGCACGTGGAGGCAGCTGGTGGCAGCTGTAAAGCACACTAGTCATAGTCAGTCATGAAAATGGAGACACGGGCATTGGTAACCCTGAGTGATGAGGGGGAAGAGTGAGTGACCACTGAGGAAACTGGTTCTTCGCCATGCCATCTCCACATCTCAGGTATTACTGCTGGCTCATAATAACTTTTGCCTTTGGAGGACAGGGTTAGAGTGTAGCTCAGAACACTATTATAGCACAGTTTTTTCATAATCCACCAAATATGCAAAAGATAAATTCTGTAGAGAAAGCCTTTAAATGGGATTCAGTTAGCAGAAAGTTGGTGATACACGCTCCTGGCGTTGCCTTCAATGAAATCTTTAGTTATGACATTGAGTAGCTGTCAAAAATGCCAGTTCTCTGGTTGACTCAACCACCACTGATCAGTTTAACAAACACACTCGGTGCAGACGCAGGGCACCTCCAATTCCTGATCTACTGACAGCCACTGTGCAATACAGATGCAAGAGAATTTCAGCACCTGTAGACTGTGTAAGAGTGGAGTTGCCAGTTCTGACACAGCCAGCCACTGAAGTTCATGGTAAAAGCAGAGTGATCTTTCTGCAGTGGCCTACAGGTTTTTATTATCAGTTGATATTTTTCATACTAGGTGAGCAGCTTTGAACTGATTCAAAGGGGAACTAGGAAAAAATGCAAGAAGACGAAGGTGCTAAAGATTACAAAACAAAGTTAAACCAATCTGTTCTGCTCTGAAAAGTGTGTGTGTGTGTGTGTGTGTGTGTGTGTGTGTGTGTGTGTGTGTGTGTGTGTGTGATAAAAACAGGACCTTTCTGAATTTGAAGAAACTGAGGAAGAACTAAAAAAATAACTCCAGATTAAGTCTGCACTAAGGTACAGAGAGAACAGATACAGTTAGCACAGGCAATACACATACATTAGAGCTCCTTGTCCATGCATTGATGTCAATACACTGATGACTAATTGTGCTGATTCTAAAAACTAAAGGTAGCTTTATGGATCGACAGAATGCAGTACTGTTCTTCAGTTAATTATGGATATGCATGCCCACTGAGGGCCACAGCAAGTGAAGAAGTGTTCCTGTTTCCATACTCTCATGATTAAATGAACCTTACAGCTGGGAAGGGACATCATGTATCAATCTGCTATCTGCATAAGAGATGGAAACTCAGCCCAAATTCCAGATGTTAGTTTGAGTGTAAAAACAAAGATAACCTTTGCCAAATCAGAAAACAAAGCCAAATGTGTAATGCCTTTGTGTTAAAAAAGCCAAACCCCACCACTTTTCAGAGAGGAGAAACATGAGCCCAGTATTCAGACAGGCTGGCTTTGCATACTATCTGCAGTTTCCCACTGTTCAATCTGCAAGCTGCATCAATAATTTTGAACAGTTTTACCTTACAGTTAAAAATGTGCACTGTGACATTTGAAGAGAGCTGTTAACTACTTCGCTTGAAAGCTTCTGTGACAGTTCAGGATCCAGTACTGTTTCTGACACAGCTCACCCTCAAAGGGTGGAATTGCAAGAGTTGTTAACAAACATCAGACCCTAGATTCAGAACAAAAGCCAGGAAGTATCAGCAAATCATGATTTTTTTTTTTTCCCCAGGGCTTTGTATCTTAAATATATTTTGAAAAAAAACTCATTAAAAACAGTTCACTGTAGGATGTCCTACCCTTAGTTTTAACAAGTTGTGAACACCGCACATTTTAAAACACCTTGTGTAGTTTGTGCATCATATACATCATAGGCAATGGGGAAGATCCAGCATTTGTGTACACGTTAACATACAAGCAAGCACTGATAGATGTCACAGGTAAGATTGATCCCAAGACAAACCAGTGCATTGATCTGTTTCTACACCACATCCAAAAATAAACGGAACAAGTGACAAGTAACAGTACAAACCTGTTGCAACTTCAACACATACAACTTAGAAAAAGTCAACGTACATAACCAAGCCCTAAGACAGTAACAAGTTTGTGAGATAGCTTTACAAAGATCAAGGTACCAGAAGAGGAAGGCACATTAACCTCTGGTTGGTCCATTTCAGTATTATTTGGATAAATCATAAGTGTTTTATATACCCTGAGACTGTGGGAGGCCTTGAAATGAGACTAGCTGAACAGGCAAATAAAAAGCACAAGTTTAATGAGATTTTAAGATTCAGCACCTGAATTTTCCCCTTTAATATGGGAATCTAGAAAAGCAGTTCCTAAGAAAACAACGTATTGACTCCTAGATTTTTGTTCTGAGGTCAAAGAATCAAAATCTATGACTAGAGGAACATCACGCTGTGTTGCAAGGATTTTTGCACACCCTCTGAGTTTCAGTCTAGTGACCCAAATTTGTATACAGTTGTTTTACTTGCTGTTTTTTTGGGTACATAAATGGCCAGGTAGCCCACATTTTCTGAATTCTGCCAAACCCGGCATCCTATTGTAGATCTGTGTGCACCTTCTTAGACCATACTGCTACCAGCAGGATACTAGAAAACAGCACTCAATTTTTAATTAGGAAGATTCCTTTCTGTCAAGGGCATTCTTTTAATTAGCCAAGTACAACATGGTTTTGATAAAGAAACCCAGCATCACAAGCTAAAAGATACTTCCTAGTTTAAATCCTTGAAAATTAACATGGAGAAATAAGAAAGACAGGGATATCTACTAGCTCTGAAAATGTTTCTGGTTAAGCCCTTTCACAAGTACCTCCTGAGCAATGAACAAATATCCCCCTCAGGAGTCCTGAAAGCAATACCAAACACTGTTGGGCTTTCACCTTTTCTCTTGTGCCCCCTTGCTCATCCTCACCACACACCAAAGTGTCCTCTTGCAGAGGTAAGGGAGAACATATGCAGGAGATCACTTCAGACGAGATGTGGCTGTATTCTCCTTTCCACTCTCCCTTGTCTACAACAGGGACAAATTCCTGGTGTCTGTGCTTCAGAGACTTTAAGTTACTGAAGGCACTGCAACACTCAGAAATGCATTTTAAGTTGAGGTTACACCATGGACTCTGGCTGTGGAGTGGCCAGCAGTGCACATGCAGATTTTCACTTGCCTTTTAACTAGAAGGCGTGTGTGCCTGGCTGGCATAGCAGCCCAGAGCTCAGCATGGGCTGGCCACAGGATCAGCTCCACCTGCAACACACACAGCTCTGCAACAGTGTTGGTAGGATTAAGCTGTATCCCAACTCATTTAGTCATAGTAGCAACTGTAACAAAACCTAATTAAGAACATCTCACACAACTCAAAAAAGTGGGTTTATGGAAAATCAGGGTTATCAGATGAAGACAAACATCTCAGAATTCCCACCTGGCTGCTGAAAGATGATGCTGCTTTACTGAGATGTGGCAGCATCTGACAGCCCATCTGTTTCTTGGAAACAAACAAAACAGGTGAACTCCATGAAGAGTCTAAGCAAGCCTGCTTTATTTCACATGTGCACCAGGTGAGGGACATTAGTTCACAAGGTCAGTAAAGGCCTCTCAGCTGAGGGGCAGAAATTAAGACACCAAACCACCACTCAATATAGCTGGATCATAACTTTAATCTGTTAACTCCGCAGCTGCAACTATATACAAAGCAAATGCTCAGGTGAAGGAAGAGAATAAAATTCTGAAGAAGAATAACTGATACAGAAGTATCTTAATCCCCAAGATACAAAACGCTGCCAAAGACTTGAAATAGAGGCAGCAAATTATCCCCATTATGAAATTCAGGAGACACCCTCATTAAGGGAGTCACAAGAGTCACCTACAACGTGAATGTAACCTTTGTGGACAAAGTCCAGTAAGATTACTGGACACTCTTGCAATGAATTAAAAATGGATCTATGTGGAAAATGAACAACTGAGACTAGGAACAAACACCTACTAACTCTTCTTTGGTAATATACTCACCTTGGACTAACACCAGCAGCACTCATGAGCAAACCAAACAAATGGATTCACTTCTTTACCACAACTCCAAAAAGTACCTGAAGAGAGCACTAGCAATTCTCCCTGGCTGACTTGACTGAACAAGGGAGAAAGCTGGAAGAATCACCAGGAATAAGGTGTTTGGTGAAGAGAGTGAGCACCACCCTCAATGTTACGCTTGAGCCAACACTGCAAAGTAGCTTCTGCATCCTTAGGAATGTCCATAACATAACACCCAATTGTTACTGAGGGGTTGCTACCCAGTACTTACAAGCTGGATATTACTGAACCCATAATTACGTCACTAGTTTGATTACCTGTGATTATGAATACTGAAAATGTAATACCCAAAGACACCCAAATTAACATGGTAGTCTACTGAAAAGAGCTGAACGGTAAAATTAACTGCTTCCTACACTCACCATCAGCAGAGAAGATCCCACATTAGTCAACAGCAGACCTTCAGACTTTTGTTCCTATTATGATTAAAGTTCTTTTCTCTCCTTCAGCTGCCTAATGCAAGATGAACCAGAGACTGTCCCCATCTCCCCCAAGAATAGACTGTTACCATGTAATCCCATCAGTGAAACATGTACAAGGGCAACTGCCCAGTTCTAAAACCTGAGCCAGCCTTAAAGGTCTACCCAGTTTAAAATAAAGCAAATTGAAGGTCTTAAGCATGGCTTGACAAGATGCCAGCAAGCCCATTTCTGCTCAACAGAGGTCACCTCTGCAAGTACTGTATTGCTACAGCAAAGACTGGGATGATTTTGTGTGGAGGCAACCCCAAACAGACCATTGAGGAGGGCAGAAAAGAGCAAGGGAAGGAAATTATTAAGAAACACCAGAAAAGATAAGACAGTCTGAGAATGTGCATGCTACTGGGTCTCAGTAGAGCACAGTGTGCCATTCAAGAAGCTACTGAAGTGCAGTAACCAGACTGACCTCCATCCATTGCAGGGGTGGATCTGCCAGCTGAACAACAGCGTGCACCCAACTGACCTCCATGAGATTGGAGGTGCCCAAAGATTCCCTCCTGTACTTCCCATTCTTGCACTTAAATGGGAAACCCCTGCATGTCTCACCGTGATCTTGGATTTAAGTTGTGACAGCTAACACAATAGGACAAAAAAGTCAAATCAAGTAATGAAACCTGGCTTCTTCTCCTAGCATTTATCTTTGGACAGTTCTCTGCTTCAATTTCTAACACTGACTGGACCAAAAGTGAAATATGACCAACCACAAGATATTCTGAAACTTAACAACTGTATCACTACAAGGATTTAAAACCACTGAATCAGCCTAGAAATTAAGTTTCCTCTGTCTCAATTCGTTCACATGCTTGCAGCACTCTCTAGTTTGTTTCCATTTGGGGGGAGGGAGAGGGGAGCTTCTCAGAGAGGAACAAGTATAGCTCCCTTCCCATGAGAAGTCACCTTTGCAAGAAAGCACCCTGAAGGCAGAAGCTCAGACTCAAATTTTATATCACTGGCCAGATTCTTCTGAGAATTGTCCAAAACTTCCTATGCCAAAAAAAAAGGAAAAGGGCACTCACGCTACCAGGCTTTAGGACCACACATTGAGGTACTCCAGGAGATCAGAATCACTAGAGAGGGAACACTTTCCAGGGGTGCCTCTTCAGTAACCTAGAGACTCTTCTGACTCTACAGAAAGATAAGCCTCTGTGTTCAGAGGCTGAAGCTCAGTCCATACAAATACCCTTTTGTCCCCTCACTCAGACCTGGAATATACTTCAATTAATAGAACAACATTTGGGCTAGGATTTCCAAACCAGGAGTTTTCCTTTGGCACTGGTGACATTAAGTGCCTAACTAGTAATTTGTTTCAGCAGAACTGGAGGACCGCAAAGCCAACTGTGTTTTGGGCTGCATTAAGAAAGGGGTGGCCAGCAGGGAGAGGGAGGTGACTGTGCCCCTCTCCTCGGCTCTGGTGAGGCCCCATCTGGAGCACTGTGTCCAGGCCTGGGGCCCCCAGCACAGGAAGGACGTGGAGCTCTTGGAGCGGGTGCAGAGAAGGGCCACAGAGATGATCAGAGGGCTGGAGAACCTCTCCTATGAGGAAAGGTTGAGGGAACTGGGCTTGTTCAGCTTGGAGAAGAGAAGGCTCCAGGGAGACCTCATTGCGGCCTTCCAGTGCTTGAAGGGAGCCTATAAACAGGAGGGGGAACGGCTGTTTACGAGGGTGGATAGTGATAGGACAAGGGGGAATGGTTTTAAACTAAGACAGGGGAGGTTTAGGTTAGAGATTAGGAGAAAGTTTTTCACCCAAAGGGTGGTGGCACACTGGAACAGGTTGCCCAGGGAGGTTGTGGATGCCCCATCCCTGGAAGCATTCAAGGCCAGGCTGGATGTGGCTCTGAGCAGCCTGGTCTAGTGGTTGGCGGCCCTGCATATGGCGGGGGGTTGAAACTAGATGATCACTGTGGTCTTTTTCAACCCAGGCCATTCTATGATTCTATGACATTCAAGTAGATGCAAGTATCTAGTTTCCTTAAAAAAAAAAAATAAAAGTGGCACCTCAAACCAAGCCCAAATAAAAAAACCTAAGCAGAACATCTCCCTGTGATAGAGTGATATTGCACAGTAGCTGGTGGAGTAATCCTAGAAATACACATCCTGACATACTTCACCAAGACTTGTTTTTCTCTGTATACTTCCACTTTTCAAAACCCCTAAATTAACCAAAGCAGTATGTTGCCATCACAGAACGACACAGGCACCATTACAACATCTTTAAAAAACAATTAACAACTCTAAATAAAATTTGAGAGTTCCTTCACTACCATATGGTATATAATTTTCCCCTTTCCAGCGAAAAGCCTGAATAGCCACACATGCAGCACCATCAACTGATTCAGTTTAAGCAACCCAATTCAAACCATTCTATGATTCTATGAACCAACCCACAAGGGATGTAGAATTATAAACTACTGCAAGAAGATCCATTTGTGAAGCACCCATGTCAGTGCTCAGTGTGAGTAAACTATATTCCTAGGCAGGTGAACATCTGGGAGAGATATTATTTCTCCAGCATTTCCACCCAGATGGGAGGGAACTGCATTCCCCATAGGATTTCTACCCAAGTCTCCACTGCCAACTGGGAATTAAGCCTGAGGCTCACTGCTTGGCATTACTGATGAAGATACTGAGTAGAAAGACAAGAGGGATCACACCACCACATGCAGACTAGCTTTAGTCTGTCTGGCAGAAACTGCATATGGACTCTGTAGTTACTCTGCAGTAGTGGCTGTGATCTCCAGCAGAGACAGGAGAACAGAGCATGTCCCAGCCTTGTCTTTCTTCTCAGCTTTAACCACCTGCCCATTTGGCACCAGAGCAGTGAGGTACTGGCACACTCTTCTCTGCCGGTGGCAGGGCAGAGGAAAAGCATTCATCCTACAGCCTACAGGAGAGATGGGGAGGCACTCTATCAGGGAGTGTAGTGATAGGACAAGGGGTAATGGGTACAAGCTAAAAGAGGATAAATTTAGACATTAGGAATTTTTCACTGTGAGGGTGGTGAGGCACTGGAACAGGTTGCCCAGGGAAGTTGTGGATGCCCCATCCCTGGAGGTGTTCAAGGCCAGGCTGGATGAGGCTTTGAGCAACCTGGTCTAGGGGAAGGTGTCCTTGCCCATGGCAGGGAGTTTGGAACTTGATGATCTTTAAGGTCCTTTCCAACCCAAACCATTCTATGATCCTATCCCAACAGAGAACAGAGGCATCAGTAACAAGCCGAGTGTTTGGTGGCTGCCAAAAAGCTAGGTCAAGCACCCCAGAGTACTGGATTTTAGCTATTAGGTAAGACCATCACCCTGGAATGTACATGGTTCACAGCTGGACCTGAAGGGCATCAGACTTAACTCTCCCCACCTAGTCCTATATGAAGTTTGAGGGATTCTGAATGCAGAAGGCAGCAGGGGATCTGGAGAAAGGCTGAGCCTCTCCTATATCAAGCAGGATGACAGCAGACATGAGTACAACATGAGCTAACAGTAAGTTACCTTGCTATATGGAAAGCTTCTAGCATGTGTGAATTAAGTCCAAGATGCACTCACTAACCCTGGAGAAAACACAGTTCATTCATTCCACTGGCTTATTAGAAGTGGAGGACCAGAACTGCTTAAAATGGGAGAAGTTTTCACAACCTGGGACAAAAAAGGTCCCAGGTTTTAGGCAGTTTACGAAGAACCCACGAGCTACCACAGCAGCATACTTTGGAACCATGGCTCATCTGGAAAACTGATAATTTAGCTCATTTTGAACGCCAAAAACACTCATGTCCCTAACCCCCACTTCCTCTCATCACCTCTTCAGACCCTCAAGGTAATGTCACCCTGCAACAGCCACGCTGCAGAACAGCCTACACAAACTCTAGTCATGCAAGCTAATACCTGGGACAGGCAGAGAAGGAGCTGAAGATCAATTATTGCTCCTGGCACTGCTGAAAACTAGAATTCAAACACAAATGCACTTTTGAGAACCCCTGGACTTGTGCAGTTTGGGCTTGATGGGCAATATCCCTGGGGATTCCGTCCCTGGGCTCCAATGTATTCAGCTTAAAATTACCATATTCCTCTACATATAAACAGTGTAATTAGACTTGTATTTCTAGAAAATAAGATCAACCCAGGCCAGGACCAGGCTCTGCAGATAAAGTAGTAGCTTATCTCTTATAAATATTTTTAATATTTTTTAATTACAAGTAGTCCTCTCTCCAGGTAATGTAACTTACGCAAAGTACCTGCACATACGCAGCCCCTAGCCTTTCACAGAAAGCCCAGGAGCAACCCCTCTATAAGAAAGGAATCCTACCTCACAGCAAAGTAGGGGAGGGAGCACATGGCCAAGATAGCCTAAATATTGGGGAAGAGTCATTTGAAGTAAGTACAATAAAAAGGGAATTAAAAAACCCTTCATATAAAGGATCAAGGCAGTTAAAGCAAAAGACTGGTTCAAAAAGATGTACAAAACTGTTGGAGACCAACAGAACACTCTGCCAAAAAAGAATTTGCATTTAAATCAGAAATCAATGGCATCATACAATTCTGTTGTTAAAAAAAGGAAAAGAAAAGTGGAAAACTGTGTGAAGATCAGCAATTACAAAGAGTTATCATTAGCTCCAGAGACCAGCATAATTCCCATGAAGTCCTGATGGAAGCGGGCCTCCTGCCACAAAGAGTTTCGTTCCAGACGAGTCGTAGCAGTGGGTGTAAACAGCATTTGGGAAGAAATTTATGTCAGAAAAATAATTCCTCCATGTTTCATCATGGTTCTGTCAAAGGAAAGTTTAGAGTGTTATTGTTGACAAACAAACCCAAAACCTTGTTTCACAAAAGCAGAAGGTAGCTTCCAGAGCCTAAGAAGGGATCTTTTCTGTTAATACTCCCCGAAGCTTCGGACAGATCAACTTAAAGATACAGTCATCCCGAAGCTGTTTCTGAGGACATCTGGGCCAAACATGGTAAAGAGTAGAGAAGATATCAAGCTTCATTAGTTTTTAAAGTTACATCACAATGATACAAAAGATAATGGAGAGAAGTTAGACAAAGCCATTATCTGCTTTATGATAACATACAGGAAATGGAACTCAAGTGTCTGCCACAGCATTACCTCAGGAAGCCACAGTTTCTAAAATGGCACACAATTAAATCTCTGTTACTTTGAGTACCATGTTAGAGTGGCATGATTTTTAAGGAAGACAATGTATTTTGTGTTTGAGGTTCTGAAAGCTAGAAGTTAGATCCCACTCGAAAACAAAAAAATAAAATCTAGTTCATTTATGAATCGGTGCATAAGAAAAGTAGTCAATATGCTTTACACTCAAGCAACCATTGATACTCTTTCATAAAACTTTTGTAGAAAACATTACTTTTCATTATTACAGTCATCGATTACATGATCACTGTTTTGCTGGGATACATTTCATATAGTAGCTCCCATTACTACAAAAAGAACTGGTTTTCAAGCCCTACAGCACTCCTGTGTAAAGGGTCACCTACCACTACAAGCAACTCACCAGCCAGCCTTTCCCAGTAGTCAACTTCAAAATTTCACTTCCTCCTAATTTCTGCTTTTGACTGTAGCAGGCACGTGGAGCCTTTTCATCCAGGAACCTCTGGGCTCTGATATCATAAAACAATAAGGAGCCTTGCCCTGTTCCCACTGTGATGATGTGCTCGTAAAAGCTCACTGATCGAATACCTGTCAAAAAGAGAAGGGACATACAACACAGTAAGGAAGACGGATGCTTTGGCTCTCCAATGTTGCTGCTTGATGCCTAATTTTCTTTAGGAAGAACTGCCTACTAGTATTTTCCACAACACATACATTTCCCCACTGCTATGGAGCAGTGCAGATAAATCCAGGCCCCAGCTCTGCCAGATAAACAAAGATCATAAGCCATTTAGGACCAAGAGCAGCTTTGTTCTGTCTGCCATGATCCTTCCTCTAAGTGAACAGACTATGAGCAAGTACATGGCAGCAGAGAGAGGAAAGAACATCAAATTGGTTTCCTCCATGAGCTCATAGCCTGTCTAGCTACCTGCCAAGCTGCAGTTAAGTGACCATCTGAGAAAGATTACTGTCCCAGCTGCCAGCAAGTGCATTTTGCTGATCAACAGGCTAGCTGTAAGCAAGTATAACCATAACAACTATGAGTTACTTTGCTGCTAAAGTAGATCACGCTCTTAATTATGAAGTTATCTCCACTCAGATATTCTCACACAAGTGCACCTTACTCTTTGTAGCTGGCACTTTTAGCATTCAACTCAGCAATGAAAACAGACTAGGGATCCTACAACCTAAGCAACACCATGTTATGCCAGCCCATGGGAAGCCACAGCAAGTTTCCAGTCTAAGCAAAACATTCTAGCACAATTCAGTTATGCCATTAGATTGAGTATAAGGAGTACATTTTGTTTTCACAAAATCTACATCTGAAACCTCAGCTAAAAAAGGATCCCTTGGGAAGAGTTTTGGGGAGATTCTGTATGTGGGAATTTGCAATTTGCAAAATGTCCTGTCATCTCATCGCAAGTTAGAAGCTAACGTAACAAATACGCACTCCCTGTGTAGATTAGGAAGGCTGGCCTTGGCACTGTTGAGAAAAACTTTTTAATCACCAAAGGTTTGTTAGATTTACCCTTGAAGATGGGAACATCCTGGAAAAAAAACAGTATGTTTGGAGTAGTCAGCCAAGTCAGTGATAAGCACTATCCAAAAGTGACCTATTGTCATATTAAATCATAGAATGGTTTGGGCTGGAAAAGACCTTGGAGATCATCTAGTTCCAGCCCGCCTGCCATGGGCAGGGACACCTCCCACTACACCAGGCTGCTCAAAGCCTCATCCAGCCTGGCCTTGAACACCTCCAGGGATGGAGCATCCACAGCTTCCCGGGCAAACTCTTCCAGTGTCTCACCACCCTCACAGCAAAGAATTTATTTCTAACATCTAATCTAAATCTGACCTCTTCCATTTTAAATCTATTACCCCTCATCCTGTCACTGCATGCCCTTTTAAAAAGCCCCTTCCCATCTCTCCCTTCAGGTACTGGAAGGCTTGCTGTAAGGTTTCCCCAGAGCCTTCTCTTTTCCAGGCTGAACAACCCCAACTCTCTCAGTCTGTCCTCCTGGGGGAGGTGCTCCAGCCGTCTGCTCATCTTCGTGGCCCTCCTCTGGACCCGCTCCAACAGCTTGACATCCTTCTTGCATTGGGGGGCCCAGACCTGGACAGAGTACTCCAGATGGGGCCTCACAAGAGCAGAGTAGAGGGGCAGAATCACCTCCCTCCATCTGCTGCTAATGCTCCTCTTGATGCAGCCCAGGACACAACTGGCCTTCTGGGCTGCAATTGCACATTGCCAGCTCATGTTCAGTTTTTCATCTCCCGATACCCCCAAGTCCTTCTCCTCAGGGCTGCCCTCAATTCACTCTCTGCCCAACCTGTATTTGTGCTTGGGATTGCCTCAGCCCAGGTGCAGGACCTTGCACTTGGCCTTGCTGAACTTCATGAGGTTGGCATGGGCCCACCTCTCAAACCTGTCCAGGTCCCTCTGGATGACATCCCTTCCCTCCAGCTGGAGTGTATTGAGCTCCACCTGGGGATGGCTGAGGAGCTGCCAGAGAGCTTATGGCTCAGGGTTAAAGGAAAGGCAGGGGAAGGAGATGTTGTAGTGGGGGTCTGCTACAGGCTGCCTGACCAGGAAGACCAAGTGGATGAGGCCCTCTGTAAACAGACAGAAACAGCTTGGCGTTTGCCAGCTATGGTCCTCATGGGGGACTTCAACCACCCCAATATCTACTGGCAGGAGAACACAGAGGGCAACACCTCCTCCCTTGTCCCCTGCCTGTCTTTCCTGAAGAGTTTATGCCCATCTATTCCTATACTCTAGTCATGAGAGCCATAATAAAAATATAATACTAAAAATCACACCTTCAAATGTTGGGACAACCCTCCTGAATTAAAACTCCCACTTACCAAGCATAAGTAGTAAATTCAAAGAACACTGTTTTTAAATCAAAGCGAGAAAAGAACTAACCAACTGCGTTAGTTGGCAGTGGACGTGGCACTAACATTTTGAACTGTATATATACTCAGTATGACTGAAACTGGGTGTGCTAGCTTTGTGCAATTACCACCTAGCACCGTCTCTGCGCAGACATGCAGTAAACAATATCTCAGCTCTGTGTATTGGCCTATTACACACCAGGCGACAAACTCTGCTTGTGAGACAACAATCTCTAATATTGTGCTAAAGGTTTCTTCTGTGCAAGCACTCAACCCTAAACAACTCTTCTGTGCAGACTAAACCCATCACATCTTTGCTTTTCCTTCCTGCAAAACATGATGCCAGGTTATAAACTCTAGGGCTTTTAAAGCCCTCTTTAAAGTACTGCTGAATTGCAGCCCAAACAAGCATTCAAACAGGAGGGGAAAAGTGACTTATGCTAGCTACATCCAGATGTCAACTGCTGTCACTGTACCAGTGGGACTGAACGTCACAAAAGTTGTAACGTCCTAGAAATACACCCAGCACAACACATGACAGCAGACATCCAGGAGATGTGGATGCAGCCAGGGAGTTTCCCCTTCCCCTTTGTATGAAGTCCTAATTAGAAACACATCCTCTTCCTTCCGCCTCTGCCACCTGATGTTACATCCACAGCCACCAGCATCTGTGACACACACTTACAACTGGCAAGGCCACATTATTGTGCTCCAGATGAGAGGTGAAGTCTTGGCTGCAGCCTTAATAGGTGGAAACCACTGTGCAAGTCTCACACCTGCTGAACAGATTTACCAGATTCAAATGAGAATCTCCACTTTAACTCAGAACAACAAATGCATCTGAGCAAGTTGGAGACATCGCCCCACACCCCATTACAAGGGCTGACTCTGGTAAATACTCTCTACAATCAGCAAGAGCAGTCACTTGGATAAGAGGAGAAAGGCATAAGAGCGGAACTCCTCTTATTATTGCTCCAAAAAGTGCTCTTGACAAGCAATCCAGCAGAACACTTACTTAACAGAAACAGGTGATGAAGTATGAAAGCAAATGGCATATACTTTTCAATAAAAAGCTATAAAATGCATGACTGGATCTTTAATTAAAAAAAGAAAACCAAACAACTGAAGGAATCTGTGATGTACCCACTACTAAGGATGCTTAGAACAGACTGTCAAGAACAGCACTTCAAATTGGCTCCTAAGGGGCTGAAGTACCTCTGATTAATCTTTCCCATCAAACTAAAAGCACAGACTGCCTAGAATTGATCATGATAAGCTCTTCAGCATAGCCAGCACTCTGCCATCTGTGGACCTAGACTATTTGGGTCAGCAAATCGAGTCTCACTCCTGAAAGGCAGAGGGGCTCTACAAATTCCAGAAGGACATGAAGACACGGTAGCATATCCTACACAAGCAGTAAACACAGAGTCCGTGCTGCACAAGCTCTGTCCATTACATTAATGTGGCCACCTTCAGGACATAGTCAAGGGCATGTGACACAGCACTGCATGCCAGCCAAGCAGAAAGCAGTGGCCTGCACTTCCCTGTGCAGCTGCTAAGAAAAGCAACTTACAAGATGCACTAAAAAGCATTAGGTACCTTCTCATGTAGAGCAGACACAGTTACACTGGGTAAAACCCAGCCCCAATTCCAGTCTTACTAAGCAACAACTTTTCTCTGATCTGCTTTCGTACACAGCACTAATGATCTGAAGTTAATGTGGACTTACCACGTTCAGCAGGTGCATTTGGAAGCTGAAAATACATTCAGGTAACACTTCAAAGCACGTAAAAGTCAACACAGATTTCAGGCCTCAAAAAATCAATGAACAGCCTCCTTTGTAGAAGTGCTGCACCATTCCAAGTCCCAGAGAGATCAATAGGAAGTTGAAACACTCAGTATCTTGGGAATTAACACCACTTAAGTGCCTCCACCACCACGCAGAAAAAAAAAATTGACCTACTATGCAGAACAGAAAACAGCACTGAACAAAGGCTTTCTCCAGATATGAAGTGGAAATGCCTCAGAGATACTACCTATACATAGATCATCCCCCCAGCAGGGATGATTACATACTCAAGGCAGAGCCACCAGCGGGCACCACAGTCTAGTGTCCTGGTATTTCTTCCCTGCAATATTGAAGGGTGACAGTGTCAGGACCTCCACAGAGCCCTCACTGACAGCAGGTCAAGACAAGGGCTGTTGTTCAGGTGACAACATGAGCTGCTAAAGCTTCCTTTCTCATATTATCAAAACTTATCCCATAACTGAAAGAAGCAGATCCTGACATTTACCTAGACAGCACCATTCAAACTTTAGTAACACATAAATGAAACCTTCCTAATTCTGCCTATGTGCATTCTCTTTTGATAACTTACCCAATGAAGAGATGATCCATGGAGCCAAGCTAAATAAGGACTGCAATTTATTAGTCTGGGATTAATATGGCTTAAAATGAGCATCACAGCACAGCGCCTTCTCATGCTTGAAAATAAAAGGTATGGGAAGAAGCTTATGGGACAATGCACTCTGCAAGCCCTCACACTTGGCCCTGGTGTAAGGTTCAATTTGACATGTTGCATCTACATCAGAAAAGGAAAATAGCACTCAAATCTGATTTGTTTTTTAAACAGCGAGTTTTGTATATTTAAAGCAATTAAATACACATTGAAAACTACGAGTCTTACACAAGGCCTTAAAATTACAAAGTGATCACTCACAGCACAGAGTCCCAATATGACAGCACAAAGCAGACACCATGCTTTTTTTCCATTCCCAGAGAAAAATGCAAGAATAGCCAGTACTAATAGCAGTACAAAGGCTGCATTTGCTTTGAGATTAAGTAAAACAGAACAAGACACAGTAAAAAATAAGTAGAAGTAAAATGCACACTTTTAAAAGTTCAGTAATATTTGGATGGTGTGTACAACTTAATTGATTATAAAAGCACTAATGCTGTCTATCATTAGATTTCAGAGTTGCCTTTCAGTCTGGTTTGTTGGTTGCTCAACGAATACTGTCATAAAAGCCAAACCTGTACATATACTGATTTAATCTATCACATGAAAAAGCTTTCCTATTTATTAAAAGCTTATCTTATTGCAGTCTTAATAGCTACTTCTGCTAGCACCCTTTGATAATTTTCTTACCACTGCCTCGTTCTTTGGAACAGACGGATTTAACATTGTGAGAAGGCTGCCTGGGATCCAAAAAGGAGACATGTGCCTGTGATCCTACTGCGTACACTGACCACTCTTGACCATAAGCCAAACACACGTTCTCCCTGCAGTATGGCAACTTTGTGGAAAGTAACTGGAAACAGAAGAAATAAAAATCAATCCATTATGAGAGAAGAGCAAAACATTAATAGAACAATTCTGAAAGCTATGTTCAAGGAAGTTGCAGTGAAAAAAAAAATGCAGCTAAAAAATAAGTTCAGCACAAAAACAGAACTTTAAGAGAAAACCAGCAACTTGATGCAAAGAAAAAAACGTGAAGGAGATGGGATGCCTTATCTAAATGAAATCAAGATGATAAAGGCTGAAGCCAAGTATTACACAAAGAAAAAAGAACATTTTAGCAAATTGTTTTAAATCTTTCTAAGCTGCTGTTATTCAGCAAGCATACACAGACACCAGCTCTCAGCTGAAAAAGCTTACTTACCTCATACACCAGCATGCCTGGGTTTGATCTGCAATTACACTTAAGTGCAACTTCCTTTATGAACACTACTAATCAAGTATCCATCACACTCTATGGAACAGTTCACTTCAGCTCACCTAGAACTGGCATAAAGTTAAAAGCACTTCCCATCATCCAAAATAAGGAGAGTGGGGAGTTTCCTCTCCTCAAATTCTAATTTTTAGGGCATTTCATTTTACATAAGGCTTTTAGGTGTTTTACAAACACTGTTGCTCTTTCTTCAAGCATTTAAAGCAGATGAAGAATAGTGAACAGCCTTAACTGCTAGGCAATTTTTGAAAGTTAACAGCAGCAAACAGAAAAGCACCTTTGATAGTGTGTGCTCTGCTTTCCAAAGATGAAAATACCCATCTAGGGACACAGCTCCCAGCTCCTATTAAAAAAAAAACAAAACACAAACACAAAACAAAAAACCAAACAAACAGTAAGAAAGTTAGTTTCTGCATTACAGATATCCTTATGAACTCTCACACTCTACTAGGCAGGCTGCATACTCTGGATTGAATAATCTGCATAATCCTATATGTGCTTATCAAGATAAATCTTCATTTTTTACTGATCTGGATAGAATGCAATACAGCACAAAGGGGCTAGGTAGCATAAGAATTAATAAAACAGTAAATAACAAAAATAACTTTCAAAAGCATAGATCTTGTTAGGTGTCCTGGGTCCAGCTGGGCTAGGGTTAATTCTTCACAGAAGCTGGGAGGTGGACATAGCCAAAGGGATATTTGATACCATGCTGATGCCATGCCCCGGGATATAAGGGGAAGCTAGCCGAGAGAGGGGTCTGTGAAGCCCTTGGTGGTGAGATTTTAATTGTATCAGTGTTTCCATTGTATTCTATATCTTGTTTTATTGTTATATTCCCTTAATTTATTTTCCTTTCCTCATGTGGTATTATTAAAAATCTGTCGTTATCTCAACTCACGAGGTTCCACTTTTTCTTATCCTTCCCCATCTTACCAGGAGGGGAAGGGGGGGTGGGTTGTGACCACGTGGCAGTGGCCCTGACCCAAGACATTAGGCATCCAAATAACAAATCATTAGACAGTACAAGCTAAAGTTGACAATTCTCTTCAGTAGCTCCCCCACTGATACGGACCCTGAACCAAACATTTTTTTCCAGGCACTACTCTACTGAAAAAAGGTGTATAAAGTCTCCATCATAGAGGAGTAATTAACAGCTACAACGAAAAACAAAGCCAACAGGAGGACTGTGCTTCTGAGAGCACACCCACCTTCGCTTCAAACTTCTGTTCTTTGAGGGCAGAAAGAAAAGTAGTGGAGGAAGAATTGCTACTACCACTTGGCCCAGTACAATTCATCTCTAGTAATAACAAGAGATCAGCACGGGAGACTAAATGTTAAATTTTCTGTTTGTCAAATGCCAACGAAATAACACCAAAGCAAACACTGGTCCTGGCCTGTGTGTCAGTCACCTCACTTGCTGAGCAATCCAGCAACGATTCAGCCATCAAAACAGGAACTGCCTAAATATTAGCTGGTCTTCACCAGAGGGGAAGGAAAGCAGCAAGAGCACTCAAGAGTGGGATTCAAGCTGCAAGAGATGCTCTGGTGCTCTATCTGCTTCTTGCAAACATCCTCTCTCCCCTGCTTTAGGGTGCAAGTCTAAAATCAAACCCACTGGAAAACTGTTACTTCTGCATGTATATAATTTTTTTTTTCTACTGGACTTCTCCATTAACTTGGGGCAGAAGCAGACATAGCAGATAAAGACAACCAACTCATATGAGAGGGATGCAAAAAGATGAGGGGGGAGGAAATATTAGGTTGCTTATTTGGTATTTTTGATTTAGATTATTTTTTTTCTTTTTCTAATACATATGGATAATTCTAGGACTTCTCAACTGTCTTGCTTATCTTACTGACCTTGTTCTTATTGTTAAAAGCCAATGCTCGGACTTTGCAGTTGTCAGGATTGGTGTTCTCCTTGGGGATATCCTTCAGAGCCCTGTGTGTTATGTGGGCATAGACAGGAACTTGAGAGAGATTATGCCTGGCATCGCTTTTGGATAACACATCCTCTGTGACTTCCCAGAGACCCATTGAACCATCCCGGGAACCTGAATAAACAGTCCATAAATCAATAGGCCATTTCACATATACATAACTCCCCTTTTTAAAAAAGGAATAAACAATAGGTCTGAAAGAAAGGATACTATTAATTTAATCTAACTGAACACACTGTCGGTGCCTATATATTGATTACTATACATAAAAAAAATTTTACTGAGCTGTAAAGCGCATAACATTGTGATTTTTACTAAGCTGTAAAGTTTATAACATTGTGAATTTATTGTCAACTGGTCTATCTACACAGTTTCCAAGCAGCTAGATAACCTCATCTGTTTTCAAACTGATTAGGATGCATCAAAAAACACAATCCTGTACAACAATTACCATTAAAGATTCATATGTAGAATAAACTCAGAGGTGACTGAATAGCCTATGCATTCAGCCTCATTTTCCAAGGCCTAGACTGACAGTCTGTTAAGCCAATATAAAAACTTCCAAGACACCTCAATTGGGTTTGCACCAATTTGGTGCATTTGATTTCTGTCAGTATGCTTATGGATATGTACACACGTTTTTGTGAATGGAACAGAAACACACCAATTTCAAACCAATTTCTATCAAATATATTTTTGAAATTATTTTTCTTAAACCCATGCAACCTTTTGTTTAAAGAATGCAACACAGGAACTGAGGCTCAACAAGCAAGAACTCATTTTATTTTTCTATTGAATCTGAAGATATTAATCCAAAATATGAATCAATAAAACTAACAATACTGGATGAAAAAAGCTGAATGTCTTTGGTTCATCAATCAACACAGGCTTAATCCGAGGTCCTATACCCATCCCTTGTGGTGTTTAGGCAATGCACTTCCATCTAAGTCAGCTCTGACAGATTTGATATGTAGCTCTATTTCTTTCCTACACAATGTGAAAAGCACATCCCTCCTTCTCTCATAGGGAATGCGTAAGAAATACTCCACATCTTGAAGACGACAGAAAAAACTAAATATCTACACGAAGACTATTAAACGTATAGACTTTGGTACATCACAGGGAATAAGATGCAAAGCCAGTTAAGCAAAACATCTTGTTGCAATACAGTTGGTCCAGCACAGCAGAGATGGCATTGACCCTCACAGATGGATTCAGTTATTTGCCACTATCACCTACTACAGCCAAATACAAAAGGAGCTTCCTAAAGGCACTTGCATAGCAGCAGGCAGCATGTGATGCAACATCCTGCCACTCTATTTACATGTTGATGGTTTTTAATGGCACCTAATCTTGTTTGTTATGGAGGCTGAATACTCAGCAGTAGAATTTCTAAACATCTTGACATACCTTAGGAGGAAGCTGTCCCTTGTAATAGCCTTAGCAGTGGAAAAAGTTAACATATGTTGTTCAACTGGTTGGCCCTGAAGCCAAGGAGAATATCACCTTACCCTGCGGTCAATACTGTCCTGCGAATTATTCATCCCATCTGAAGCTTTTGCCATGGAAATCTTTTTATTCAGCCAGTACAAATGGGTGGACTGATGCATTCTCCCTCAGCTATGTCTGCTTAGTCAAGAGTGTAATATGCTTATAGACTACTGAAATACACTGATGAAGGTTCTACAAGCACAGCCCTGCCTTCTTGTTGCTGAAGTTAACACAAGCAAGAGGAATAATCAAGCCCCTGGTCCTCTTTGTGTTCTCTCAACAGTTTTGATGGCACTAAGAAAATGCACTGCCAGATCTCTAACCTCAGGCTATATGATCAATGTGATCTGCCACAGGACCAAATGCCCTTTTTTCTTCCTGTAGCATTTAACCTGCCTCAATAAAGTCACAAAAAAATGCATTTAGTTTCTTAATTCAGCTAAAGGTATCAGCTATATTCTTAATGGTTGGAGTTCAAATATTTCTGCTCCACATTTTCAGATACAGATGTAATTGAAATCTGTAAGATTAATACAACATCAGAAGCTAGTTGTCTTTGTTTTCTCCTGATTAGGATCATCAGCAAAGTTCTGAAGAACTCAGTTTAGCAATCAGACCTACTAACTGCTTTCAGCAAGTCTTCCCTGGGGTCTCAGGTCTGGAGAGCAGAACCTACAACCTGCTGTAAGCACTACACAACAGAGGAGAGGGCAGTCTTCTAGTCACACCTCCACCCTTGAGCATTCAGAAAACATTCAGGGCAACATAGTTCAATCTGACATGCTGTGCCTCTCTCTTCCATTGGGTCTTCATCTTTTTATCCCCACGGATATGTGTAATCATCTCTGCTGTTCTCTTCAAGCTTACTACCCGACGTGTTTTTTTTTTTAATGCAGATATTTGGGTTGTAGACTTTCAACATGAAGTTTTATATTAAATTCAAAATCAAATTCTGTCATTAGCTTTTAGTTTTTTGGAAAAAAAATATAAATCTTACTGAACAGTGCATTTCATTTTTATATGAAACTGTGAAGATTTTTGTCACCTGCAGTTTGACACCTCCTTGTAGAGAATACTACATCCTGTCAGCACATACAGTAAACTACTAAATCGATGCAACAGCATGTAAGTATTGCTGCTTTTACTTTAGTAAGCAATACTTTATGAAGTTACTATCTAACTAGTTACTGAAAAGTCAGTAACTGACCTTTTCTGCTACAGCCTTCTGTATTAACTGCCATAGGATATGTGCATATACATATATATAGATACACACACAACTTTAATGACAGCTTGACAAAACAGAGTCTTCATTAGTCTTTCATAGGATTCCAGGAAACTAATCTTGCTCTGCTGTATTACAAAGTTATTGACTGATAACCAACACTCCTCTTGAAATTATGTGTGGAATCCTTCCCTGTAACTCCATGTCCTCTCATGGCAACACCTGCTGGGTAGACAGTAATACTCCCTATGATACTAGGAAAATCAAACCTAGACCAGGGCCCTATAAATACATCAAATTGAAGCACTGTACCAAGACCAAGAAGGGTTTAACTAGCCAAGGTAGTTCCAAGTGTTTTCAAATGCCCTGATAAAGGTGCTTTCCCAATATCTATAAACTGCTGTACACATCAGTATAAAATCGGGGCGGGGAGTGGAAGAGAAAAAAAATTGACTTTACCAGAAACAGCCATAGTATCACTGATCCATGCAATTGAAAATATCCAGTCCTTATGTCCATCCTAAAACAAAAAAAATACAGATTTTTCTGTGCCATTATACTTCAGAGTAGTCTCAAAGAAGACAAGTATTTTCCACATTGATTTTTAGTTCAACACGGAAGGACAGACCTACATTAAAAACATACAGATAACATACAGATAAGATACCAGTATCAGGCTGGAGCAGTTTAAGTACCTAACAGTAATTTAGTTTTCTTTTTTCTTTAGAAGTGTGTAATTAATAGAGAGCAATATGGTGATGAAAAAACAGGCCTCTGACAAAAGACAAACTGATCTCAATTCTAATGACTTAGATTTCCCACTTTGAAAGCATCATTTGTTACTTCTGCAAAATAGCTACATTTATTTCCTCAAATGCACATCACTACTACAAAAAGTAACCAAAAATCTTGTTTACAATATATGACCTACAGATTAATTTTTCAAGACTATTCCTTCAAGAATCTTTTATTTAGCAGGTGAAAAACCTGTAGGAAAAAAAAAAGACCATAAGGCTCCAGTTCTGTTTGACAAGCTGGAAAGTCACAGCAGCAGACAACATAATAGCAAGTCATGCAAATCTTCAGAGCTCAGCCTTTCTGCAGCTGGTTATCTGCTACTGCAGAAACTCTGACTTGACCTCTGCTGTTGTAGTTAACATCTATGTCAAGTCCTGAATAAGCAGGAGAAATGAGAGAGAATTGCTAGACACTTTTCAGACTTTTTTCTTTTTTAAGACTGGCTATTTTAGCAAGACCTCATGATGTTTCTGAAATAGAAGTAGTACCACAGTCTATCAGACTGCCATAAGCCACTGGGTTACAGCTAATACTCAAAGCCAGGCTACGCCTCTCGAATAATACATATTTAAGCTGCACTAGAAAAGCAGAAAATTTGAACAACTTGTATTATGTTTTCAGTTTCTCAAAAGAGCTTTTTCACTAACACTAGTTTCAGAAGTCATCACAACAATTAGATTTTAGGATTTTCTTACATCTTCAGTGCCTAAAACTAATCTAAGTAGACCTGAATAAGGGTGAGGAAGAAAAAAAAAAACTACTTGGAACCCTGCAAATTGTCTCATGTGTTTGTGTACTTACTCGTATTTAAGATATTTTGTCAAAAAAGACAACTTGATCAGGAATATTTTCAAGCTTTCAGAAATCAACTCTCTACTACAGGACTCCCAAATCTTAACCTTGCTCTAACCTTAGGCAATTCAAAGTGGTAATTCTTTTAAGTAACAGAATGAACCTTGCCCAAATACTCCCACTTACATCTCCCACACAGACAGGATCAAGCGTAGGCAGACGATAAATTGCAAGACTATTGGGGTTGTCTCCACCTGTGGCCAGAAGGGTCCTCGAGGGGTTGAGCTCAATGGCATGAATACCACATCCCTGCTGATTCACCATGCTGGGTTCACGATCTTTCAGAATAGGAATCTTGGTAATTTGAGCAGTCTGGACATCTACTACAAATAACTGAGGAAAAAAAACGGGAGATATAAGTCATCATTGAACAGCTAAAACAAGATGGTCAAATATCCTCCCTATTTTTCAAACATCCCATTTGGTTTTCACAGCAATAGAAGAGAGAGGGAAGAAATTTGTCATGGGAGGTTACCCATTTAACAAAACCCTTCAATCTAAAATTATTTTTCTCTGTTCAACACAGTGAAAAAACAATATTGTTTTCCAGTTTCCCTGTACAACAGTGAGAAAGAGACCCACCTCAAAACAGCCAGTAAGCCCCAGAGGACTTAGCACAAGTCTCCTGCCTGCCAGATAAGATACTTACCATGAGGTTTCTGGCTTTGGCAGACTGACACTTTATAAATTTATATAACTGGAGTTTATTTTCTAGTGATACACAGAAGATAGTAACTAAATATGGTACTGCCAGTGCAAACATATGAAAAAAGACATACCTCATCCTGCCAAAAGATTAGAAGCTGGAGCTCTATGTCACTGTCCCTTGGCAGAAAACTCAGATATAAGACTTTACAACTCTTCAAACAGACATCATTATACCCAGAGTGTTAGTTCAAAACTTATATGACCACAGGGTTACTATCTGAACCAGAACAAAGGTTTATATCGGCTGCCAGAGTGCACATTCATTTCGGAGGCTCTTGTGCTGGATCATTTCACAGATGTCGTTCAGAAAGCAGCTGCACTAACAGCCAAGTAAGTATAATGGAAGGGACAAAGCCCTATGAAAGAACATGAGTGAGAAGCAAGGAAATGAAGGATCTGAAGCTGACTTGGCACTAAGGAAAGTGATGTAGAATTGCATCCAAAGTTTATAATTACATTCAATCCCCCCACCCCCCCACCCCTTAAGTCTGTTCCTTTGAACACTGTTTCAAAGCATCTGGAAGTAAACTGAAGATGGAGAAGACAACGACAACAAAAAATAAAACTCAATCCAATTTTAAAAAATACACACCTCAAGGAAATTGTTCTGAAATCCTTTGTCAGACATTTCTAGAAGGACAGAAAAGAAATCTAGGGGTTCTCAGCATACAAGCTGGTTTTGGTGAACTCTCACAGACTGTAGATTTGTTCTTTAATAAAGTGTAAAAAACATCAAGAAAATCTAGCAGCATATCTATTACCCCGGTGTACTAAACTAGCAGAATATTAATGTCAAATCAAAACCTGACCAAGTATATATAGTATGTGTGATGGGTTTACCCTTGGCTGGGAGCCAATCCCACGCAACCCTCCCCCCACCCTCTCCCCAAGGATGGGGGAGAGAATTAAGGAGGTAAAAGGAAAAAAGGACGCATGGGTTGAGATAAGAACAATTTAATAACTAAACTACAATAATATTGAAAATAATACTATATACAAATATACAAATGAGTGATACACAGTGATACTGCCCTGCCACCCAATGACCAAGGCTCAGCCCGTTCCTGGTTAATAATCCCGGAGCACGGAGAGTCCCGAAACTGCAATCACAGAACAGAGATAACAGTCTGAGCGTTCCAGACTGAGAGCTGACTGGGGTAGAGAAGAAAAGGCCTTGGGAGAGAAACCACCTGGAGTGAGGTGACCCAGAGCAAAAGAGATCTGGAACCAAAAGGGCCGATCTTCTGGAGGGTCCTCACCTATATACTGGGCATGATGTGTATGTTACAGAATAGATTATTGGCCACTTTGAATCTCAATCCTGAACCTAAGATCAAATCCTGGGCTAGTAACTGGGGCTGTGCTCCCTCCCAGCTTCTCCTGTTTGCAGACAGACAGAGAAACTGAAAGACCTTGGCAGCTGCGTAAAGATCACTTTTTATCAGCTTTCTTCTGAACACAAAAGACAGCCTCTTACTAGCTATTATGAAGAAAGTTAATTCTGTATCAGCTTAGCCCAGGACAGTATGTTCCATCCTGCAGAGAAATCTGAAATCCTTTCATCACTATGTGTTGTGTCTAGAATTATGCATCACCTTCAACCTGCAACAGATCTTCGTGTGTAGGCAGCAGTCTTCACAAACATATGACTGTTCCTCCAGGGACTGAATTTTCATGTTTAGTTCTTTATTTTGCATGCATGTGTGGGGTCAAGCAATTGCTGAAGTGCACCTGAGTAGAAGGGAAGTACTCCTTACTTCTCCCAAGCCTTACAATGCAGTTTACTGCTTGAGACAGCTGGTAAAAACATGATACACACAGCAGCCCCTCTGCCCTAACCAGATCCCTGAAAATTAACACCTACACTGTAGGATCAGGACCAGTAACTCCCTCTCCTCTCATCCTCCCTCGTCCTTCCCCTATGAGTGCACCGCCCTCTTTTCCTCCTCAGTATTTCCTTCCAGCAAAAAGGCCCAATTCTCTCCCCTACCCTCCTTCAACTACTGAAAAAAAAACCCACAAAATCAACAGTTAAGTACCTAAGATCAAGGCTTGCTAGTGTCACCTACAGGTCCTAAAGCTCGCAACAGAAGTGCTAATTAGGAAAATACATTCACACCTCAGGATGCCCATGGACTCAGGAAAATTGTGCCTCAGCTGTGTTTAAGAGCATCTTAACAGGTACAAGGACCAAAATTAAAAAACCTTCACATTCTGCAGTCTGACACCACTGTCATACACCCATGTTTGACACGAGGTTAATAAAGACTAACGCAAAATTCCTTTAGCTAAACTCTAATTGGGCTGAATAGGTAAAGAACTTGGAAACACACAATGCTGAAGCATCAGACTCTCACACTTCTGCCCTGAATCTTCAACCTCAACATAATTTTTCTGTAACAAGTGTCCAAATTAAGATATTCTCAGAAGCAGCAACAGGACATATTTCTTGCAGTGCTTTCACCTGCTCCTCCTCCACTCACTCGTCACCCATCCTAAGTGCTTGAACTGCTTTGTCATTTCCTCACTTTTCCCCTCCAGTTGCACAGTATTACCATAACCAGAACAGCAACTGCTCTTAGGGCAAGAAACTTTGCACAGTTAAGGGACTGGCTTTGTAGCTTCAGCTGTAAAGTTTTAAGCAGTAACTTCTCTCCTTGCTTGGCAAGGAACTTGGGACACTGTGTAGCTTAAAAACAACCAGCACCACCCTAGAATAAAATAAGCAAGCACTTTCTGTGTATGCTAGGACTCTTGCATCACCTGGGGCATGACAGGAAGCCAGAAGCTCACACTTGCAAGCTGCACCACTGACTGCCAAGAAATCCCCTGTAAATCCAGCAAAACAGAAGCCAGGAGAAGCCAAACAGTTATTAGATACTTGTAAGGCCGAAAAGGGAGAAATGTTAAGAAATAAGATAGGCACCCAGCTAAGAATGCAGAAAATCTGAATACCATCTTAAGAGTCTTAAAGACACTACAGTAAATAAAGTGCAAAATATCTTACTGCTTTTAAACATGTGCAGTCAAAACGGTGGCATACAATGACAAAAATCTGAAGGAAAACCAGAAACTGACCTACTTCTTCCAAGCAAACTAGTACCTTTGCTGCTCTTGAAGTAAGTACCCTGCAAATAACTCCAAAGCAGCCTGGACTCTAAGAATCTTGACAAAGTCATGATACTTGAATTATAAAATTATTTTTTTCTTTATCTCAAGTAGGAATAAGAACTTCTCTTCCAGCTACTTATTATAAAAACTAAAAACCAAATGCTAAAAAATTTCCTGGATGCAGTAAACCTCCACCAATCTCCAAACAGTGAACTGTGCATAATTGTTGCCATATTTTAAGGTTGGCACATCATTTGGTTCTTTCTTCTAGTAAAATGTATACATGTCAGCCATTAGTGTGGCAAATACCTTGATATCCTGGATTTTCCAAGCCAGGATTGCTTTGGCCATCTGCCAGAGGTCCATGGACCACACTTAATCTGTGAGAAACAGAGAAGACGCAGCTATCATGTTCTCTGCAGGACAACCTTTTTCTACCAAGGAAACAGACGGTATGGCAGGACAGAGAAATTAGTCTTCCCTTTTTGGTGTTTTTTTTTGTTTTCTTAAAGAAATTCAGATATATAGCTTGCAACAGTGCCATCGCTTAAGACTCAAGGCAGATAGGCATGACTAGGTACTACAGTTGTCATACATGCTTGTCATTCATACCAACGTTTGAAAAAAGCTCAAGAGATACACATTGCCTCCAGAGGAGGGCCACAAACAGAACCTGAGGGTTGGAACACCTCTCCTATGAAGAAAGGCTGAGAGACTTGGGGTTGATTGGCCTGGAGAAGAGAAGCCTCCATGGAGACCTTATTGCTGCCTCTCAGGCCCTCAAGGAGGCTTGTAAGAAAGATGGGGACGGACTTTTTTCGTAGGGCCTGTAGAGATGGGACAAGGGGTAATGGTTTTCAACTAGAAGAGGGTAGATTCAGGCTAGATACACAAAAGATATTTTTTACCACGGGGGTGCTGAAACACTGGAACAGCTTGCCCAGAGAGGTGGCAGATGCCCCATCCCCAGAAAGACTCAAGGTCAGGTTTGAAAGAGCCCTGAGCAACTTCATCTACTTGACCATGGCCCCGCTCACTGCATCAGGTTTGCACCAGATTACCTTAAAGGCCCTTTTCAACCCAAACTATTTTATGATTCTATGTTCTGCTCTCCACTGGAAAGGAGACATAACAATTTGATAGCTTAGTCTTTAAAGAATCCATGGTTCTTTTGGGCTGGCACATGTTAGTAAATCTGCACTGCCATAGAATGAAAGAACCTTATGCCAAGGGTTTTACAGCCACAGAAAAGAGAAATGTTTACAAACTGAATAAAAGGCAAGACTGAGAACTGTGTTGGGAAGGGGGGGGGGAAATCAAACAGTGCTACTCAGTGTGACCAGCAATAGTACTGTTGTAATGTCACTGTAAGCAGTTTGTTGCTTTTGTTGTTTTGTTAGCAAAACACATGTTTGCAGGAGAACAATCATGTCATTTTCCAGCTTGGCTGAGGGTGAAATTTTTGTGACCAGATTCAGCTGGTCTGGAGTTGTGCTGTTGCAGAACGGGATGTTCCCACTTACTCATTCTTGCTGGCACTGATGTGTGCATGGCTGGGGAGTCAGCTGGATCATCTCTCTCCAGTTTAGAGATAAGGATGATCTAGGGGACCATGTCAAAGGCCTTAGGGAAGTCCAGATAGATGGCATCTGTAGCTCTTCCCCCATCCACTGATAACAGTCACTTCATCACAGAGGGCCACAAGGTTGGTCAGGCAAGACTTGCCCTTGGTGGAAATTATGCTGGCTGTCTTTAATCACCTCCCTGTTCTCCATGTACCTTAACACAGCTTCTAGGAGGATCCGTTCCATTATCTTCCAAAGCACAGAAGTGAGGCTGATAGATCAGTAGTTCCCAGGGTACTCCTTTCCACCTGTTTTAAAAATGTGTGCAATGTTTCCCTTTTTCCAGTCACCAGGGTCTTCACCTGACTGCCATGACTTCAAGTATCATGGAGAGCAGCTTGGTAACTATACCAGCCATGCACTAACACGTATTAATTAATCTTAGCATAAAATCTACTTGCAGGTTGTGCAGTGAAGGCAACGCCAGTGAGTAATGGCCTTACACAGCCTCTTTGAAAGGGTCCAAAGCAAAACAATCCAGAATATAAAGAAACCATCCAAGAAGTGAGCAGCAGTAAAAGCAGCCAGCAAGTTGACTGACTCTGAATTCACATTTCCAGAGACAAGACCACGCAATTAGGCATTCTACCTTGCTGTGAAACTCTCAAGTATTACTAGCTAATGGGCACACAGTTTGATGTCATTGAATTTGTTCACTGACAAAAATCACATTTGTCAGTTTTTATCTATGTCTTTCCCTCTGTGTTTAATATCAGGAGGCTGTAAGACAGTTAACACATGTTGACAGATGGCACAGGATGGAGAAGTGTGAGACTTTGCCTGCTAAAGGGCATCTCTACCACCCACATCATATCTGACACAGAAACTACCAGACTCTGAAGACAGACATAGGTATTGCAAGCAGCTGACAGAAATCCAAATACTCTTGAGACAAACAACATGTGGCCATTTACTCACAAGCCACTGAAAAAAGGTGAACGGAGGTGTCAATTACAGGCATTAGAGGTTTATCTACACTGAGTTTCAGTCACTGTTCAGTGGACTTCAAGTAGTTACAAACTGCAGGAGAGTGACTTCTCATTCCCTCCCTGGGATTAGAAATGAGCTGTCTTCTTGATTCTTCATTACATGTGCAAAGCCAGAAGACACACTAGCTTGCAAAGCAAATGGAAATCAATTTCCCCATGGAGAGTCCATACTCATGGATGGAAGAGCAACTGTGTTGTATTCTCACCACTACAACCCCTGGACTACACATTGTATGAGATGCACAGAACAGACATGGCATCTCTTGAACAAATTTAAAGTCTCTAAGAAGAAAAAAGAGCTGGTGATTCACAGCAGGGCATCCAAGGCAACACATGACTCTACCAAAGAGAGAAAAGGGACCACCTTTTCAGCAAAGCAACCCATTCATGCCTTGGAAAAGCCACCTGAGAAACCAGAAGAGAGCATACAGTCAGTCAGTAAGGAATGTTTTTAAACACAAATATACCTATCAGGCGCGCTTAAGGCAGGGCAAAAAAAAAGGAAACAAAAATATTAGATTTGAGGCAACTATACTCTCAAGGAACTGGAAACTAATAAGCTTCTTCTATTTAGGGAATGATTTACAGCTATTGTATTCTTTCATCCTTAACTTCACAATTAGCAGAAGAATCATGTGCTGAATGCATATGTAGAACTAAGGGAACAAAAGGAGCAGCAAAATTATTATTGGAACTTATTTTAGAAGCTGCTTTATTCTTCATTGTTCCCTGAAAATAGTTTAAAAAAAGCTTCAGCAATCTTGCGTACAGTGTTTTCATTTGTCATAACCTTGTCTCCTATAGAGAGAGTCTCAGAGTTTCTCAAAGGAATCTCAAAGTTCTCAAATCTCAAACTTTCTCTAGGAAGCTTGAACAGAAGACATTGATTACAGACATTATCTTCTTCTGAGACTTCTCAGTATCAGCCTTTGGTAATTTAGATGCCATGATTTAGATACCACCTTAAACATCTGCACCTCTCAGAGGTTTGGCTGCTCATTCATCTGAATTTGAAAAACATTAAGAAGCTCACTGCATACAAGTTCAATGAGATTCTTGCAAATATGAATTCTACCTCAGAAAAGCCCAGGTAATTGTGTTTGAATTTTTAGACACTTGAATGCTTGCATAGGTTCCATAATTCTAAATCTATCGGCAAAAGGATACACCTTTAAGAAATTCAAATATTTGATTCACAGCTGGCCAACTGCAAGCACCAGGATCCACCGGTGAGAACAATAAAGTTATTTCAGATATATATAACCATACCCAGGGATATTTTTAAGGATCAAAAGTTACCCCAAATAATTAAACAAGTATAATCCTCACTAAAAATGAGCAATTGACAGAGCTCCATATTCTCTTCAGTGTTTATAGTGACTGTCAAGTGACTAAAACTCCTCTATGACAGGAGTGTATTTTTTTTGTTATTAAAAACAGTGAATCCTTCCAGCACAGCATAGCCAAGGGCAATTTATAAATTGAATGCTAGAAACTCTCAGTGTCACATTCAAGCTTTGATTAAAATAACTGCTATGGTTCATGTTTTTCTGTTGCATTAACTTTAATTACGTGTAACTCCAATGCAGCAAACCCCATTAAAGTCAACAAAGGTGTTTCGGATTTACTCCCTACTTAAACACTACAACTTCAGCATACGGGATCGGCAAAGGAACTATTCTTTATTAGGTCGCTTAGTCAGGAGATGAGAAAGAAAATCTTATAATTAGAGTGCAGAGTTTAACGCTCTACTTGTTCAAATGTGAACACAAAGCAACCAAGCTAACACTATTACAGTATAAATAATTCATATACAATCTTTCACAATGCTAAAGTGACTTATTTTGTAATCATTATATTTTCCTTAATGAAAGGGGAGGTTCATCTGTAACATTAAGACTAGCCGTGGAAGCATATACTTTGTTGCAGCGAATACAGTGGGAACAACAGTATAGTTGAATCCCCTTCAGTTCTGTGATTGCTTGGTCCCAAACAATTTTCTGCAAAGTTGCGCATTTGCCCATTTATCTTCGGTGCAGCAGCGCTGGAACTACAGAAGCTACAAAACACAGCAAAATTGTTGCAGCTCTATAAAACATGCAGTGATCTTGCTAGCGTAAGCAAGATTTTTGAGAGCTTGTGTTTCAGCAGGAGTTTGTCTTCTGTAAGCTGTTCCACGAACAGTGCTGGCTGCTGACCAGCCAAGGCAATGAATGCACATGGAGAAAGAAGGCAGCGAGCTTCTATCTCAGGCTTATTCCTGTTAAAAGATTGTTCTGTTTATACAGCTAAGCCTTGCTTCTTAAGAACTACAGCATGAAAGCCTCCCATTGTGTAACTGAATAATAACATCTGAAATGAAAAATAATATACCACTGTCCCTTGCAAGTCCGACCACTGAGTGCAGCTTCTGCACAAAAACATTTTAAGGCAAAGAAACAATCACATCAACTGACATACTTCAAGGTTTAAGAGCTGCTTGATCTGTACGTTCCTTACAATGCTCAGCTCATTTCTGTGGCACTAACCAACTTGCAAAGAACAGATTGGGGATTTTGCACTAATTCAATCAGAACTTCACATATGAAATTGCAACCCTAGCGAATGCAGTTGGGCTACTAACTCTGTCTGAGAGAATATAACCTAAGTATGATCTCCTCCATTTATTAATCAAATAGGACATAATTTTAATATTCCCCTATAATGTTTCAAATCCAAAGCATCACTTTAAGAATCTGAAGAAATTTCAATTTTCTCTGAAGCATATAAAGGCACAGTGAAAACAGATTCAGAGTGGAAAAAAAAAATCACAAAGTGAATAAGCAAGGGATAATCCTGAAGATCTGAAATTAATCTTTTAAACTTGGAACATTTCAAGCTACTCTGATGAATATCTGGAGTTTAATCACAGTTTTTCATTTTGTAGCAACTTTTCAAAATCATCAGCACGTAACCATACATAAAACCAAACCCTATAAGACTGGGTATAATGAAAAAAAGAGTCTTACTAGCAACTTCTGCCAGGCACATTTAGCAAAGTTAGCACTGTTCATTAACTTTGCATTTGCAGGACAAGAAGACAAGCCCCATTGTCGCTCTCCATCGAGCAAACAAATATAAATTGCTCTTTGCAGTTTAGACAGATGCTGCAACCAGGCACAGGCCTGGCGTTCAGGTTTGCAGCCATCTGCATGGCCCAGTATTTTCAGATGAGAGCGGGTCATCATTAAACATCCCCTTCATTTAAAATTAATTGTGCACCACTTGACTCCACTCTTAATTACTTCCTAATATTTTCCTGGGCAGTCTACATACTTTGATTACAGTAAGCATCATTTGGGGACGGGGATGAAATAATTCTCAGAGGGAAGAGAAACAGAGAGGTGGAACTTACTGTGTTGCATTTTGTCCCACACACCACTTGCCGGTGGTTCAGCCACTGGGAGGCAAACACTTTATTCAGTGTTCCGAGGTGAAATTCTCTCTCCTTCAGGAGGCTGGGAAGCTGCTGGGCTGCGTATCCGTGCAACAAGCGGTGATAGCTGGACTCATTCTGCATCCTGACCTCTCTGCCTTTCAGGTAGTACACCAGAGACCTTTTCACTGGGGGAAGTCTTTTCCTTTTGTGAACTGAGTGATCCCACCCATACTGTGGAAAATAAATGTGGAAATTAGAGAAAGCAACTAGAACAAACTTAAGACACGACCCTTCTAAATTCAAAGGTATTCCCAGCAAAATATCGAAGTCTTCCAAACTACCCAGGGAATACCATGCACGAAGATTAACTTACAAATGCTGATCCAGCCTTCAGCAACATCAAATTAAACAGAAATATTTACTAAAGAAGTAACACTGCAATGATATTAAAAACAGCCCACACCGGTTCGGCACGGTTGAGACACCAGAGGCGTACAGAACCAAGAGCAAGCCGAGAAACACCCTATATATAGGAGAAGAGGGCAACCCCGACAGCCCCCCAGCTCGGCAGGTTTGGGGGAGACACCGCCGAGCCGCCCGATACCGACCGCGCCGTCCACCGGCCTCCTCCGGCCCAGCCCGGGGCGGCCCCGCAGCATCGCTCAGCCCGGGGGCGGCGGCGACCCGGCGGTTACGGGCCAAACGGCCAAGCCCAACGGAGGCAGCGCCGGGGGGGGCAGGAACCCGGAAGACCCACCGGGCCGGGGGGGCCGGGGGGGGCGCTGCCTGAAGTACCGCACCGAGACCGGGACCGCTCCCGCCCCCCGCCACGACACCTCCTCAGGCGTCAGGCCCCCCTCGTCCTCCTTCCCCGCTCTAGCCGGGCACCGGGAGACAGCAAACCTCGGTCAGGTCACCTCCTCCCCTGACGGCACCGGCACGTACCCCCCCGCACTGGGGACGCGGGCTTCCCCCCCGCCTCCACCGCACACCGGTTCTCGCCCTTCCAGCCTACCTGCTCGCCCTGGAGCCCCCCGGGCCCCGCAGCGGCCGCCGCCACCGCTTTCCGCTTCCTGCTAACTGTTTTCCGGGCCATAGTAGAAGGAGGAGGAGGAAGAGGAGGAAAGGCCGAGAGCCCGGCCCGAGCCCCACATGGAGCAGGAGGTGGAGGCAGCCGCCGCGGGACGGGGCATATAAGTGCGGGGAGCCAGGCCCGGTCACTCTCTCCGCCGCAGGCCCCGCCGACCGCGCTTCACGACATTTTCCTCAGGATTTTTTACGACAGTCGCATTGTACTTTGCGGCTGCTCCACCGCCCCGCCCAAAGCTTCGTTTCCTAGCAACGGGAGGAGGCAGAGGGAGGTTAGGCAGCGGGTCTCCCGTCGGGGCGGGGAGGCGCCCCCTGGCGGCGACAGCGGGGTGTCGCCGGTCCCCGAAGCGGAGGGGCGCGGGCGGGATAATTCCCGTCTTCGTCTGGTTTTTGAACAAAAGAAACGGGCCGGACAGTGCCTGGAGGGACACCCATTCAATAGCGGGCAGCTTGGCTTTGTCACCCGGCTGCTCCGAGTGGATGCGCAGTGAGGAGGCACTTCGTCAGCGCTCGGGGTGCTCCGTTCTCCCGGGGAAGTCCCGTCCTGCAGGGAGTTAAAAGGCGTGTGGGATATTGGTGTTTCATCACGCCCCTTTAAAACTGGTGTGGATGGAGGGGTGCTTTTCCCTATGTCCACGGGGTTCGTACGCGCTTTTTCCTGTACTTACAGAGGCAAAAATCAGGGGTAACCCAAGCCCAGCGACTGCAGTTCTGCAACCGACATCGTGGAGAAAAGGAAAATGACGAGAAATGTGTGACAGGCAGGCAGACCGCGAAAACAGCCGGCTCCTGACCTCTTGAAACCTGCTGGTGCCTCAAGTCACGTGAAATCAGTAAAAAAAAAAGCGGTTTTCCTGATAAAGAGGGCATTTCTCTCATGTCATTTTTTTGGTGTGTTTTCACCTAACAAACCCCAAAGGCTGTGAAAAGCCAAACCCCCAAAAAACCAAGGGGCTTTCCAGCTTCCCCCGAGGATAAAAAGCCGGAGGGACAGTTCCAGTTTGGCCGCTGTCAGTCGTGACTTACCGCGACTAATCCCCCTCCCCACGTCCTCCCTCCCGCACACAGAACCGCCACCCGCGCTTCGGACGAGCCCCCTCCGTTTGCGGGCCGAATCCCTCTCAGAAGGCTGAAAACCCGCTGCCGAGGTTGCTCTTGGGGGTAACCGCCGTGCTCCGCCGCACCGCTCGGGTGGGAGCGGCCCTCAGCCGCGCAGCCCCCTCTGAGGGGACAAGGGCCGGCGCGGACGCGGCCACGGCCGCTGAGGGACAGGGCTGAGGCGTCTGGTGCGAAACGCCCCCTCTGGGCCCTGCTCGCCGCCTTCATCCAGCCCCCGGGACAGCCTGTCGCTGTGCCCAGGTGGGACAGGGGCTGGAGGTGCCGGAGGAGCACCCGGGCAGGGCAGGGCCGGAGCCGGCGACAGCCCCGCGGCTGAACCACGACGAGCGCCTGACACCGCCCACGGGCCCCTCCGCCCCTCCCCTCACGGAAGGAGGCGGGCTCTCCATGCCTTCGCCCCGCCCCTCTCCTCGATGGGGTGACGTCACCGCTAGCAGCTCCCGATTGGGCCGGAGGGGGCAGGTGACCTCGCGGCGTGACGCCAGCGCGTCGCTGGGGCGGCGAGGCGGAGGGCAGGCAGATAAGATGGCGTCGCCCGGTGGCGGGGTTAAGGCTGGCGACGCGGCGCGGATTCCGTAGGGGCAGGCGGTGGGTAGTGACCGCGGGGATAGCTGGAGCCGCCCACCGAGGGCCGCCAAGGCGCCGCGCAGGTAACGAGCGGGCTGGGAGGGGTAGGGGGCGAGGTTGCTGGTCCCCCTGGTAGCGGGGCCTGGGCAGGGGCGCGCAGCCGGCCGCTCCCCGGCCCCTACGCCCTACCGCCGGGCCCAGGCTTCGCCGCCGCTTCTCCTGGCCTTGGGGGAGGGGCCCTCCGCACCCACGTCGTGAATCAGCAGATGCAGAGTGCTGGGGGGCTGCTGGCCTCCAGGGAGGGGGGCTCTCAGGGTTGGGGGCGCTCCCCGGGGCCCGCGTTAGCGTGTGGCCTTGCTCCGCCTCCGCGGCGCCTCGCTGCTGCTTTTGAAGGTACCGGTTAACCGAGGTGGGACCCTGCACGGTCAGCTTGGAGGGACGGAGTCCTGGGCTAGACCTGGCTGACAGAGACTCTTCTCCGTACGCTCTCTTGGCTTCCGGCTGTTTCAGGGACTGCCTGAGTCAAGGGAATACCTTTCTGATTAATAACCCGTGATTAATTTGCCTGCTGAGAGCTGATGGCTGTTGAAATCTGAGTAAACAGTTAGTGTCCGTGATATTTGGAAATAAATTCCTCCCCACAGTAGCTAAATCTTATGCAAAAAGACCAAAAACATTTGCATTTGTTTGGGGGTGTGTGTATGTTTTTTGTCAAGCCTGCATTCAGGTAGATTTTTAATTTCTGGCTCCTGCCTTGTGAAAGCCATAGTACTCATCTTCCCTATGCCACTTGTGACTTTAGGTTTCTGCTATATTCACTCTTTGGTTCTGTCCTCGGCTGAAGAGCCAAAGTCCTGTTTACTTCTTGGGTTGTAGCCTTCCACATCTCTGTTTATGCTTATTACCTATTTCTGGATCTTTTCCAGGTAGCTGTTCTGCTTTTGAATGGGGAAGAGGATGATATCTTTCTCTGCATTTGAGATGTAGACATACCATGGATGTATACACTGGTGTTAAGTATGCTTTAGTTTTGTAGTTTCTAACTTCCTGACAATGCTTTGTGTTCTGTTCAGCTCAGTGCATACTGGAAGTAGAAAAGCTTAATGCTTTTATGAAGCTTCTTCCTGACTTTTGATGGCTCAGAATCTAAGATGTTAAAGGGAAAGTCAGGATTGCTTTGGTGTTTTGATTAGTAAAATAAATTACAATAGACGGAAATGAGTAATCACCTTATCAAGTGTTTTTGTTCCCTACATAATTTAAAAATTCTGAACAAGTCCAAAACCCAAAAATGTTACAGAAATCTTATTATGTTGATGTTGTCTCGTTAGAATAGAGAAAGGAGGTGAACTCTGGTATTTAGCTGTGCAACTAATAGAGCTGCTATGCTGGACTCAGTAAAGATGCATTCATGTTGTCTTTGAGCACTTTGAGGTGGATATTCCTAAATGACAAGTGAGCATTGCCAGATTAGGGAACAGCTGAGTTGTGACCGGTGATTGAACATCAGTGGCTGTGCTACTGATAGAAGGCATAGTGTGTCTCACAGCTGGTTGTGGGGTTGGGAGGCTTTTGTCCGAGCTTGGTGAGGGGAATCTTGCTCCAACTGTGATCTAGGCTGTTAAGGAAAAGGAGGCTGTACTGCCTTGCCTTCTTTCCCTTATAATCCTCAGAGTATAGGACTTGCTGCTCCTGTGCAGGCACTCCTGCAACTGCTGGCTTCCTAGGGACCCTGTTTACCTGGCGTCTCTGCTCTGCACCAACATTTTTCAGGGAAAAGGGCAAAATACTGTTTTGGCCACCTCCTCTTCTTTTCTCCACACAGAACAGAGCTATGTGAGTAGCACTGCAGTGTCTATGGGGAAGGGAATGGGACTGAGATGGTGCGTGTGGCAGCAGCGTAGCAGAGTTGGAGCGATTTATTCAAGGCCATGTGCAGGATGGTGTTAGGTTGCAGGACCACAGTAGTACTGTTACTTAATGACTTCAGTTTTCTGTACACACAGGCCTGTGATTCAAAAGTGGCAGTGAAGAATCTTTAGATCACCGTTGCAATTGGCTGACTTAAACCTTTTAGGTAAAACCTTTATTTTAAGGATAGGAGGAGAGAAAAGATGTAGTCTTTAAACTTTTCAAGCTTGTAGTTTTAGTTTCAGAAACAAAACCGAAAGTGATTGCACCTTTCTTGTTTCATTAGCTGCATCTGGCCTAAAAGTAGCAAAGGATTCAGGGAAGAAGTTGCCTCTACTAAGATCAGACACACTCTACAAGTCAAATGAAAGCTCATACGGTTACCTGAAACTTAAAAGGGAAAACCAAAGAAATCTCAGATATGTGAATGAATAAATGTTAGTTTCTTTTCAATAAATTGAACTTAAATTTTCAGAATATTTTAAGAATATACTGATCAGCATAGAGAATATATTGATCAACTGGGAGACTTACTGCATAGTTTATGTTGATGGATAGAAAAATCTTAATGATGAAAAATCATCAAAAACACGTGGAAGAGCTCCCTCGCCATTGTTCACGTGATGTTTTGCAATGCGCAGTACTTATTCTCATAGAGACACAAATCTCTAACAGAATAGGAGTCAAGTTTCTGGACCAGTCTGGGAGACCACCTCATCTAACTCTATCACACTGACAGCCAGAACTCTTTTGGCTTATGCTGGTGGCAGAAGTGCTATAATACCAGAGAAGGCATCACCTGACTCATCCTCCTCCTTTTTTAATTGTGTAAGCTTATGGTTTCCTGTTGGTGCCACAAACTTTAGGGACTGATAATTCCAGATATTCAGTATTATTGTCAGTGTCCAGTCCCTGTATCATAAATTTTTGACATCAGTCTTTTTTCTGTATTTTACGGTTGGTGCGTGGTTGAATATTTTGATAAATTGATCTGTGAAAAATTTAGTTTTACTTCTTAGACAGAACTTCCATACAGATTTCTCTGGCATTTTGTTTCTAACATAATCACTTCCAGTCTTTTCAGTCATAAAGTGCAGAGCTTCAGCTGTCATTTTACAAGGATCTCTACCTGAAGGCATTACTACCTATTGAAAAATGGTCAGTGAAATTCAGATCAATGTTAATATATAGAAGATCTAGTGGAGCTGTAACTGAAAAGCTGTGGAAGATGTTTTTGAGAACTGTTGTTTGAAGGAAAAGCAAAGAAAGGTTGTTTACAAATTATAAATACCTTTCTTGTTTGGGAAAGTAGGTCTTCTAGTGTGTATTGAAGGTTGGTTTCTCTGCACTGTATTGTGTATGCTTGCTCTGATAACTAGGAACACAGTACTATTGATCTTACAGCATGTACCACTCTGCCATCAGTCGTTGGGATTGCACTTGATTAATACAATCCTGAACTCAGTTTTTCTGTGTTAACTACTTAGGTAGGTAATCCTCTGTGGTATGCAAGTACATTGGTTAATGCTTTGACCCTCTGACTTGGTTTGAATAAGCTCATGTTCTGTGTCCCTAATGACCTTTTGCAGTCAGTGTAGTCTTGTATTGAGATCTCTAAGAGAAGCTGAGCATTGGGGTTTTTCCCTCTCTTAAATGATCAGATTTATCCCAAATCCTTGCTTGCATGGGAAAAATGTTAAATACTGTCTTTCCTGTGGTTCAGAAATTTTTAAAGAACAGGTTTTATGTCCGGACTTGGTTGAGGTTGTTTTGTTTTGTTTTCCTTCTATGTGAGGGCTACAAGGTCTTTTCAGAATCCTTTAAGCTTGCAGTGTACTTGAAATGCGGAAGTATATCAAAGGGGGCACAGAATATCATTGCTCTGGCTTAGGTTCAAATCTCCTTTTCTGGAAGGGAAAGTAGATTGTTTCAAAATACCATGATGCATTAGTAGTATTATAGTTTCTAACTAACTGACTGAGTTCAAATGGAGACTTTGAGTTTGTATTTTCTGAGCTGCATTTTGTGTCAAAAACTCTTACACCAGAGAAACATTATAATTCGAGAAAACAGAAGAATGAGTCCTGTCCAATAAATAGTCAGTTCTTCAGCTGGAAGGTGGTCTGAATATGAACATACTTAAGCTACTTATCTGTTGGTAGTTGGTATCATGGAAGCTAGTAATAAGTAAACAGTGGTGAGTTCCTGGTTAGTCTGGTATATGTTGCTGGAGATCAGCGTTCATGATAACTGTCTACTAGATCACGTGAAAGCCCTTTCCTAAAGTATGTGTTTGTGCTTACACTGTTTGACAGCTTTAGGCTAGCAGCCGATGAAGCTGTGACTGAAATGACTGGTGAGATTTATTCCCTGAGTTTGTGGCACTGGATTTCTAAGAGGCTGTGTGTTACCGGTTGTGCAGTGTCACATGTTAGCACCGTGCTTACTCTAGACATGGAGATGTGCTTATGTGTTCAACTTTACTTGCCTTGTCGGTTCTGAACATTAAATGAACATACATTAAAATAAAACTACATTTGTGGTTTATAAACACTCAACAAAGTAATTGTTAAAGCATATATATTTCCTTTTCTGATACAGCAAAGCCACACAGGGTTCCGCCCTAATGACTAATACCATCATGTGGTGTCCTTGCACGGTAATGTGTAATAATTTCAAATGGAAATATAGGAGGCACATACAGCAGGTAAGGGAGTTGATATGAATAAAATCGCCATTAACCATCTGGAATAAGATTGTGTGTGGTGAAGAAGGACAGAAAAGCTTTATGCTGCATACCTTGTGAGAAAAGAATGTGTTCTTAATCTTTTAATTAAGTATTAGGTCACCACAAGCAGTTTGTTGCCAGTCTGTTTGACTTCTTGGTAGAAAAAAGCTGAAAGATTGAGTTTCATTTTGTTAGCTGTGTTTATAACAGTATAAAAATGAGTTTTATTGTGCTTTTCAGAATGTACGTTTAGGTTCTTTATTGGGAAGAGGGGGAATGAGTAAGTGAATGTAACCCCTGAATCAGGTGTTAGTTGGAATTTTGGAAACAGAAATGGATAGAAAAATTGTGGTACTATAAAATAACTTTGCACTCAAGGGGCATAATGAACCATGAAGATTTTGGGAGGCAGATTTGTGTATTACATGCGTTTATGATTTGTGAGCTCCTTGTAAACCTAGTTTTCTTATTAATCGAGCTGCTGTACTTCTGTGAGTGGTCCTTGGCTGGCAGGGTTCTGTACCAGCAGTTACTTTTACAACTGAGCACGTAACTATTCGAGGTATTGTCTTCTAGATGGTATTCTGAGGAATAGTTTAAAGAAAAATCTGAGTAAGATTATCTGTCAAGTTTTAATTGGTCAACTATTTGCGTTACCATTTTAATCTGAAGAACTGTCAGACTTTGCGAGGTGGAGATGTGTTTCAGGAGTCCCACAGCTGATGAGGAGTCTTGCGCTTGCACAAGTAGAAAATGCTCTTCCTTTAAGCCAGTGAACTGTCTGGGGAAGAACAATTGTTACTCTGATTAGTGTCTTAGCAGGGGTCTAAGGTATTAAAATTATCTGTGGTTACAGGCTTCCTTCTTTAATACATTATTTCTGTTCACTTACGTGGAATCTTTGGATAGCTGTTAAAAAGTTTAGTGTATTCTTAGATCACTGAGTGCCTGTGCTTAGTAGTGTAATTTCTTTGCAAATAAAATACAAGTAAAGACAGTAAAAAGCTTGTTGCCTTTAACTAACACTATTGATTTTTTTCTTAATTTATATGCAAAAGGGAAATCTACCAAATTTAAGTGGGGACATAATTGTGATGCTGTTATGTTCTGTAGTATCTTCTACATGAAGATTTTCAACTGGAAATGCCTTAATGGTGTGCCCGTAGATTCTTTAAGCTATATTTATGAGATGCAAGATAAATGAAGGTAGTCAAAGCTGAAGAAGTTGAATGTGCCGTGAATGGCTAGGTGCTCTAAGCTGCTTTTGGAGCTGGGGGTGGACCCTAGAAGTACACATTTGGTTGACAGAACGTCTGTTGCGTCTGTTTGTTTGACATGATAATATCCTTTTCATACCTGAGCTTCCATGTTGCACATGGAAGTAGTATGCAGTTCTGAAGGTCTGCCTGTCTCTCAGGATATTCTGTACTGTTATGATATTGGACTGATGAAGTTCTGCCTTCTCTCCCGTCTCCCCAGGAGGTGAACACTTGAAATACACTGGTATTTAGTGCAGGGATCTAGCTAGATTCTGGATAAATTGGTTCTGGCTAGTAGTGTAAAGGGCTTCTCTCTCAGCTTGAAAGGAAAGAGAGGAGTTGTGTATCCATTTTACTACAAGCCTTTGGTCAAGGCATGGTTCTCCTGTAATTTGACGTTACTGCAGGAATGTAAATGTGATGCTCCTGTTCTGTTGTTAGGCAGAACTGGATTTATTTGCTACAGTAAGCTAGTTTGGATCAGACATGGGTTACAAAAGAGGCTGGGACTGATTCTCGGGTTACAGGAGAAAATCTGATATCTCAGTTGAGGAATTGTCAACCCATAGCCTTTCCACTTTTCTTCTAAAAAAAAAAAAGTAAAAATTTGCTGCTTTGTCACTGTAATGATGGTCCACTGAGATAGATCTCTGTACCATTAGCAATCCACATTGTTGCTGCCAGTCTGTGAGACATTTGGAAAGAAAAAGCTGTGAATGTCACTGTTTGATGGTTATGGGGAAATCTCATCCAGCAACCTAGTCTGGTCAAGTTATGATGTAGAACTAGGGCTAGATTGCTGAAGCTAAGTCAGATCTGTCAAAATGTCCTGAGGAAATGAAGCTAATGTGTCTCTGAAGGCTGCTGTGGCACATGAAATGGAGCTGTTTCTCTGGAGTTGTTCATTGCTGTAAGTGTTTCAGGAATTGCATTCGTTACTGTAGCTGCTGAAGAAATTTCTAATATGCAGGAAAAAAGTTTATACCACTGAGTGCAACTGGATATATAGTGTGTAACAAAATTTCAGACTTAAATGAGTTTGAAGTAGTAATTTATAAAGTTTGGACTAAATCCAATTTTGTATTATCAATCCAGAAGTACATCCTTAAGGCTCTCATAGTCAGATGAAAAGCTGAATAAGAGTGATTTCTGCTTTCCTTCTTATAAGGATAAGGATTGTCTACATGTTTGTGTATCTTCACTGCTTGTAACCTCAGCTGTGGCAGTTGCACACATAGAATGAACCTTGTTTAACACGTGCACTGACTCTCTCTTTGGTTTTTCGCTGTTGCTTGTGCCTTCCGTTTCTGTGCTTTTCAGTCCATTGTTGAACTATAGGCTGAACCATATTTCCATTTATGTAGTCCTAAACAGAGGGGCTTTTGCTGTTTGAGAACTCCAAAATCAAGAGATGGCAAGGAAAATATTTCTGCTCTGGACTGGAGTGTGCTGCGTTCAGGTGTTGCAGGCAACTGAAGTTTTCTAAAATACAATACAGCAAGTAACTCATTTACTTATCATGTTCGGGTTTTGTAATATATCCACTATAGCTGAAGGCAACATCAAATTAACTGCTCTGCTCAGATACAAATTTCTACAGTAGACAAGCTCGCTGAAGACGAGTTAACCTCCTGTGTTCCAAAGGAATTGAATTTGCTGGTGTTTTCCTATGTCAGAGTTTGGATTTTTTTTTTATAGCCAGAAATGATGCTTCTGTTCCTGTGTGTATTTAAAGAGCAGAACTTAATCTTTGCTACCAGCTCCAGTCTTAAGTTAACAAGCCTTTTCAAGAAATAATTAAGGTGTAAGTATTCACTTTAAAACTGTTTCCTGCTCTTTATGCTCCGTTATGCACCAGTTCCACATTTAAATTAGATGAGCAAGTTCCACTTGTTTTAAATGTGACTTCTGGTAGTGGAATTTAATTCCATGTTGCCTACTGATAGTATTTCCCATTTAGGTCATCTTTTGGATGCAGATATTTGGTCCTGTTTGGACTGGATGGAAAAACATGAGAGCAGGCTTAGCTGGTACTGTATCTAGAGATGAAACAAGATTCGTTCTTATTTAGGCACTACTGAATTGGTACTATATTTTTGTTTGCTTGATTCACTTTTTTATATTTCAATTTGATTATTTTATTCTGCTGAGTTACGTCTGGGAAGGAGTGTGTCCCTACTGAGACCTCAGCTCAGTGAACATATGAAAATAGCTGAAGGGAGTGTTCACCTTGAAGAGTGGTGAGGTTTTTTTTCTTCCTTGTCAGTTAGTTTTATCCTTCAGTGCAGCAAAACCTGGAATCTTTTCAGATGTGTATTTCTGTCTGTGCTTATTTTCTTGTCTCAGTCTTGATAAGAAGGGTTGGGTGAAAACAGATACCTGTTAGCTTAGTAAGCATGGCACACAAGTTAAGGACAAAATGAACTAGCATTGAAAGCTGAAACTGCATCAGTAACATGTTGAGGGGTGGAAGAAGATGCATAAAAAACAAAGAAAGTTGAGTAAATGTGTGAAGAATGTCATGTCTGACTCACCTAGGATAGAATTCACAAAGGCAAACAAAGCTTATGAAGTATGTTTTGAAAATCAAGAAGGTTTGAAGTGGTGTGGGTTTTACGTTGTCACTTTGCAGGAGTGTGTTCTGGTGAGCACACTTTTCCATGTATGCTGTGATCAGCTCTTAGGTGCTTCAGTAGCAGGAATTTTTTAGAACTGTTGCTTTCGTATTATATATATATATATATCAAAGTTGATATTTGGTGAAAGAGTAACCTACGGTGAATAGGTGTGTTTCCTAGAAAACAGGCAACACTGAGATGAAACTGAAACAGGATAGTGTGGTGAGACACTGGGGTTGCCCAGAGAAGTTGTGGATGTCCCATCATTAGAAGTGTTCAAAGCCAGGCTGGATGGGATTTTGAGCAACTTGATCTAGTGAAAGATGTCCCTGCCTGTGGTGGGGGTGGGTAGACTAGATGATCTTTGAAGGTCTGTTCCAACCTAACCACTCCATGATTGGTAGCTTCTAAAATAAGTGAATTTGCAGGGAACTTGTATTCTCAGAATTTGGCTCTTTTAGTTGAGAGAAATGAGATATGTTAGTGGAAAACTGGGATGTCAGATGACTGGAAGAGTTCAACAGTTTTAACCACATTATGGGAGGGATCCTGTAGGGAGTGAGAGAAGGCAGCTTGTGGTCTTATGTGTGTTTCAACTCCTTGGACAATCAGGATTTGGAGCAGTCGCTCCCATGCCGAGTTCAGGGTTTTAGCCTGCTTGCTGCAGGGCTATCATGGACAAACTGTGTGATACATACAAGGTATGCCTTAAACACACTGTTCTGCACAGAAGGGGTTTGTATGACTTAAACAGACTGTTTTGCACAGAAGGGGCTGTGGTGATAGGCGGCAAGCTCTGTGCAGATGGGCCAATGCTGTCTCTCCAGCTCCCTGGCTCCGTAGGAGGCTCAGGATGCACGTGTCCACAAGTGGACACACTGCAGTCATGGCAGTTAGAGGGGCAGACCAACCCTCAGGACTCCCTGTGCCCCCCAGACCCACATCGAGAACTTTGCAGAGGAGGTGGTGTGCATGTTTTGCATAACTCCACCTGATGGGAGGGCCGCTCTGCCCAAGGGGAACCCTCCTTCCAGACCCTTGCAACCAAAAACATGAAAGACACCGTGTCAAGCAGCCATGTGCCAGGCCATCACCCAGGACCAGCAGTTAGACTGAGAATAAGTCATCGCTGGAACCCCCCTTTCCCATCACCTTTGTCTCTTCTATTTCTTCTCTGTTTCTTTCCTTCCTCCTTTCCTTTCTTCTCCTTATTCTCCAATTCTCAGAGAACATATATATATATTTAAAGCTATATTCTCAATCCCATTTATGATACAAGAATTACTGGATATATAAAGTTAGTTACACTTTTGACCACATTTGATATAAGAATTATTGGATATATATGTATAAGCTATATTCCAGTTTGTATTCATAATATAAGAATTGTTGGAAAGGTTTATTCTGTTTGGTGTTCGCACAATATAAGGTTTGGACTTGGATTAGCTACGGTATACCCTTTACCTCACAACCACTCCTTTGATGCAGTCGATAATGTATTCAATTGGATTTTCTTAGCCGCTTGGCATTAAGGTTCTCAGATTCCCCTGTGGGCCCTAATTTTGCCCACAGGGGAATCTGAGAACCTTCTTGCAACCCATTTTGGGGCCCAGGGTTGCTGTTTCAGGTTGTAACATTTAATTGGTGTAGTAGGCAGGATGCTATCCCCGACCACCACCTTCCCTTCAGCTTTCTGGCAAAAAATGACTGCCAAAGGCAGCCAGGACGTCAGTGGAGATTTCCCTGAGGGTAAAAGGGAGTTACTCCCAGGAAGAAGGGACTCCTTGCCTTGGAGGGCTAAGGAAAATGGCCTCACAGGGAGGACCGGGCCAGATGTATCCCCACTCTTAGAGAAATTGTAATCATGCAATGCTTGTCCTTCCCTGCCAGCGGTAACCTGGGCTCAGTGCAATTGGCACGATCCACAAGTGGTGACAGACCAAATAACACTGTTAACTAACAAACGGAGCTTCAAATGTGGTAAAAGGGAAAGCTGTGGTTTGTGCCATATTAGGGGCTGCCCTTATGGCAGCTCAAGAGGAAAAGCAACCTGGTCAGGGAGTGGGAAAGGGGGTGATTCCGTCCCTGCAAGACTTGGTAAAGATAATATAGGAACAATTAAAGTCTGAGAGCCTCAGGGAACAGTTAGCAAAGGAAAGGGAAAACGCTAAGAGATTAGAGGCATTTTTGGAGAGGGCAGCAAGGAGTGAACGGGAGGCTCTCTCCTGGTCACCGAGGATCTTAGATAAATGGTACCGTGGCATGTCAGAGGGGGGAAATGCTTCGAAGAGGAGGAGGTAGCATTGTGACCTTTAAGAAAAATGGAGCTAATAGATGGCGGAGATGGTATAGAGCCGGAGGTTGCAGTTTGCACCATCCCTTACTTCCCTACAGAGTTGTCTGAAGTCTCAGGATGAGGTGCTAGGCAGCTTTATGAAATGAAGGTATTGAGAAAGGTCACATTGAAAGTTCAGTGTTAAATTTTGCCTGGGAGAATTAGTGCTTGCTTTAGAGCATGTGCATAGTCTTGAAATCTTAAGGAGTCAGTTGATCACAAAAAAAGCTTAGTCTTTCAGTGGGACAGTATGGTACCTCTCATTCAAGAAGGGTCAATTTGAAATATTAGCTTTCTTCTGGAGTGCTAGGATTAACTAGAAAAGTTAATGCACATACCTGGCTCTGGCTAGTGCTAAGGCTAATGTTAGAGATTTTACTTGTTCATAGTAGTATGAAGTCTTGTGCTAATTAAGCTGAAGTAGCTACATTTGTTTATAGTTACTAGATGCTTTCCATCTCTTTTAAATTCTCAGAAGTGGTGGGTATTTGCTATCCAAACTTCAGATACAGGAAAATAGATTATTGTAATCCTCATTGGTGGTACAAGTGCTGGATTATTTTTTCTCACTTTTTTCCTAGAATGTAGGAGTTGCACAGCATATTTATATTTTCTGCTATGGTTTATCATGCAAATGGCTGTCTTGCTTCTGTTGTATCTCAAGGAGGGGAAGATGGTCTTTCTGTTTCTGGTTTACAACCCTTTTCGTGGTAATGTAGCTTCTAGGTTAGTGAAGCTGATCTTCAGAAGAAAAAAAAAAACCCCGTACACTTTTTTCCTTTGCTTTTCTGTTTAGATGATCTTTAAATAACTTTGGTAACAATCACTAGTAGGAACTACACTCTAAACTCCACATCTATTCCTGGAGTTGTCGGAACCTGAGCTATCCTTGTTTGTCGAGTTTGAAAGTCAGGCCAGCCTTAGATATTGGTTGCAGATGGCTTTCTCTTGTGACAGGACTCACTTTTTTGGAAAAAGTCCATTTTTAAAAGGTCACCCATTTGCTGCAACAGTTAAACGTGAATTTAGAATAGGTGCGTCTTCTGTACTCTTGTTTGGCACAGCACTCTTTGGCCAGAGGAAAAGCTTGCACTGATCTGCCTTGACCATGGGGCTGTCTATAACTAGTATTCAGTTTTCTTAGGCTCTTGCCTGTGGAAATTGTAGTTCTAGGGGCTTGTGTGGTGTATAAGCTTCAGCTTCACTGGAAACTTGTATGGCTGCTAATTGGTTTGGTGACTAAAAACCTGGTGCATTTCCTCAAACATTGTAGGGTTTTCCCTTGTTTCTGAGTGAAATGTGTGGCAAGTTACCTTATGTCCCAAATACACAGTCAAGATCCTAAACGAGGAATAGAGCTGTCCATTATCAGTTAAGAGCCTTAAATTCTCAACCAGCACAAACAGTACATGCTTTTAACAAGTGCAGTGTCTTTAATGAACAAAGTGGGACATGACATGAAGACGGCTGTGTAACTACAGGTGTCTAATATTGATGCGGTGGATCTGTATGGAACAACAGAGTGAGAGACGCTGTGTTTCTCCAGGAGTCTGTGAAAGAGCTGTCTTCTGCTTTAACTTCCTGTTGATTTATGTGAACTGAGGCAGAAGGTCTAATTGCCCACAGTGTCACACTAAGCAATGGCACAGTTTGAAGAATCAGTTTCTCCTGATGTTTGTCACTGCTAGGGAGATGCTCTCCAACATCTGCATATAAAGCCCTGTAATGGATGTTATTCCCATCACTAAAGAGTGTTGTCTTGTAATCCAATAATGTGATCTGCACACAGACCTACTCTTCCGGGACTTTTTTTCCCTGTCCTTCCTACTCATGTCTTCTGAAATACTTTTTTTAAAGTGTCACTTTGTTGGTTCCTATCCCTCTACCCTTCAATCATTGCACTGGAAATAGCAATCTAAATTATTTTGATGTTACAGGCTTGTCGTTCAAAATCTAGCTCTCTCGTAACAGTTGCTTGGATTGTTGATCCATGGGGTGTGTATGGAGCAAAGATACCTCATCACTTCCTCCCTTTACCCCTGTTGTTGGTGTAATCCCTGCTCTGCATTTGATGAAATGTGAAGTGACCACTTGTCCTTGTATCCCATGAGATGAAGACATGTCATTGGATTTGTTTTAGCCAGTGGCCATTGAAAATTGAATGGAAACTCCATACCTGTATTTGCGTCAAGGAGTGTCTGGTTTGTTCTTGTTGATCTTGAAATAGACCAAGAATCTTAATGTACCTTGTCTTCTGCATTGCAGTAGCACTTAAAAGGAATTATTGTAGATATACTTTTTTTATCTGTTAAGACTAGTGAAAGTTATGCTTTTTCCTTTTTTTACCTTTTTTTTTCTAAAGGGCATGTGGTTGCAACATGGCAATTCTAGTTTTACAAAAACTTTATCCAAAGAACTGTTATCAGTGGCTCAACATGATCATGCTTAATGAAGGAGGAGTACCTCCGTGCACCTGACTGCTCATTGCTTGCAGAATTGTTAGAGGTAAAAAGTGGAAGTGTTTGGTGCAGATTTTTGGGGTGATGTCGTCTATTTGGAGACTGCATAAATGAAAATGAAATCTCTTTTGTACTGTAGTAAGCTTCTGTGATCAGTTTTTTCCTGTCAATCTACATAAGAGATGTCAATTGCATAGCAATGATTGAACACTTAAGTGGGAAGCTTTGATATGGGAATCTTAAATTTTGTTTTATCTTTGCAACAAGCACTGTCTACTTCTATTTGTTATACATGAGGCTGTGTACAGAATCCTGATGTTGGTTATAGCCTTTCACTTGCACTGAAGCAAGTTGTTACAGTGAAAATTTAAACCACTGTTTAAATCTGGAATACCTGTGACACATTAGAAATCAATGACTTGAATCAAACTGGTTTTCACTGTTTCTCAGTGTAAAATCAGTAGCAGTTTGAATGTGATATGGGTGGAAAAAATTTTCTTTTTGAAGTCTTTTTGTAGATTTCAGAATGAATGGATGCATCATCAATTCTGTGTACTTAGGCTACACAGTGTGTATTAGCAGACAGAATGGAAGCTGCTAGATCAGCTCTCCTCTAAAAATCAAATCAAAATCGTGCTGATTTGATTGTGATTGATAACTTTGAGGCATTTTGGTTTCCTCCTGTGATGGTTTTACCCTTGTCTGGGAGCCAACTCCACACAGCCACTCGCTCACCCTCCCTCCTCCTGGGGATGGGGGTGAGAATTAAAGGGGTAAAGGGAAAAAGGGCTTGTGGGTTCAGATAAGAATAATTTAATAAGTAAACTACAATAATATGGTAATAATAGTAGTATAGACAAAGAAGCAATATACAGTGATACTGCTTACAACCCGATGACCAAGGTTCGGCTTAATCCCAGTTAACAATCCCAGAGCTGGGAGAGTCCCAAAACTGCATTCCCAGAACAGAGATGAGAGACTGAGTGTCTCAGACCGAGAGCTGATGGAGGGAGACTGTTGGCCACTTTGGATCTCTTTCCTAACCTTAAGATCGAACCCTAGGCTAGTTATTGGGATATGCTTCCTCCCAGCTTCTCCTGCCCCTGCAGATGCTGGCGCACCAGAGACGCTGAAAAGTCCATGGCTGTCCTGGCAGCAGCTGTAAGTGTCACTTGTATCAGCTTTCTTCTCAGTACAAATCCAAAACACAGCCTCTCACTAGCTACTGTGGAGAACGTTAGCTCTGTTTCAGCTGAAACCAGGACACCTCCAACCCGTAATAAGTACGTTTCTCATTTATCTGAATCTTAGGTGGGAGTTACTTCAGAGAATTCATATGGTCTAGAATCTGGACATACTTACACCCCAAAATCATAGACTCATGGAATGGTTTGGGTTGGAAGGGACTGTAACAATCATCTAGTTCCAACCCACCTGCCATGGCCAGGACACCTCCCACTAGACCAGGTTGCTCAAAGCTTCATCTAGCCTGGCCTTGAACACCTCCAGGGATGGGGCATCCACAGCTTCTCTGGGTAACCTCTTCCAGTGTGTCACCACTTTCACAATAATTTTTTTTTCCTAATAGCTAATCTAAATCTACCCTCTTTCAGCTTAAAACCCTTATTCCTTGTCCTGTTGCTACACTCACTACTAAAGAGTGCCTCCCCATCTCTCCCACAGGCCTCCATTAAGTACTGGGAGGCTGCTGTAAGGTCTCCCTAGAGCCTTTTGCTCTCCAGACTGAACAACCCCAACACACTCAGTGTGTCCTTGTACAGGAGGTGCTCCAGCCCTCTGGTCATTTTTGTGGCCCTCCTCTGGACCCACTCCAACAGCTTGACATCCTTCTTGCATTGGGGGGCCCAGAACTGTAGGCAGTACTCCAGGTGGGGTCTCAATGAGAGCAGAGTAGAGGGGCAGAATCACCTCACTCCACCTGCTGGCCATGCTTCTCTTGATGCAGCCCAGGATCTGGTTGGCCTTCTGGGCCACGATTGCACATTGCTGGCTCATGTTCGGGTTTTCATCTGCTAACACCTCCAAATCCTTCTCCTCAGTGCTGCTCTCAAGCCATTCTCCTCCCATTTCTGCTTGGGATGGCCTCGACCCATGTGCAGGACCTTATACTTGGCTTTGTTGAATTTCACGAGGTTGGCATGGGCCAGCCTCTCAAGCCTGTCCAGGTCCTTCTGGATGGCATCCCTTCACTCTAGCACATTGACCACACCACGCAGTTTGGTGGTGGTTAAACTTGCTGAGGGTACACTTGATCCCACTGTCCGTATCTCTGACAAAGGTGTTAAATAGCACCGGTCCCAGCACAGATCCCTGAGGAATGCCACTCGTCACCCGTCTCCATTTGGACATTGAGCCATTGACTGCAACTCTCTGAGTGCGACCATCCAGCCAATTCCTTATCCAGCGGGTGGTCCATCCATCAAATCGTATTTTTCTAATTTGGCCACCAGGATGTTGTGTGGGACAGAGTCGAATGCTTTGCACAAGTCCAAGTAGATTATGTCAGTTGCTCTTTCATTGCCCACTGATGCTGTAACTCCTTCATAAAAGGCCACCAGGTTTGTCAGTCACGATTTGCCCTTGGTGAAGCCATGCTGGTTACCAGTCAAATCTCCTTCATTTTCCATGTGCCTTAGGAGAGCCTTCAGGAGGATCTGTTCCGTGATCTTACCAGGCACAGAGGTGAGACTGACTGGCCTGTAGTTCCCCGGGTCATCTTTTTTACCCTTCTCGAAAATGGGGGTTATGTTTCCCCTTTTCCAGTGTGTGCGAATCTCACCAGACTGCCATGACCTTTCAAATATGATGGTTGATGGCTTGGCAACTTCATCCGCCAGTTCCTCCAGGACCCGTGGATTTTATCTTGTCAGGTCCCATGGACTTGGCACCTTCAGGTTCTTTAGATGGTCTCAAACCTGATCTTCACATACTGGGTGGGTGGATCTTTCTTCTCGCAGTTCTTACCTTCACTTTCTGCAATTTGGGCAGTGCTGCCAGAGCCCTTGTTGGTGAAAACCGAGGCAAAGGAGTCAATGAGCACCTTTGCCTTCTCTGTATCCTTTGTGGCCAGGTCTCCAGTTTCCTTTCGGAGACGGCCCACATCTTCCCTAGTTTTCCTTTTATGGCCGATGTCCGTATTGAAGTTCTTCTTGCTCCCCTTTATGTCCCTGGCTAGATTGAATTCTGTCTTGACCTTTCCTAACCTGTTCCCTGGCTGCTTGGACAGCCTCTTTGTATACCTCCCAGCTAACTCATTCTTGTTTCCACTCCCTATATATATTTTTTTTTTGTTTTGTGCTGGAGTAAGTCCAGGAGCTCCTTGTTCATTCACTGAGGCCTCCTGGCATCCTTGCCTGCCTTCCTCTTTTTGGGGATGCACTGCTCCTGTGCTTGCAGGAGGTGGCCTTTGAATACTGACCAGGTTTCTTGGGCCCCTCTTCCCTCCAGGGTTTTGTCCCATGACACTCTGCCATGCAGGTCCCTGAAGAGGTGAAAGTCCGCTCCCTTGAAGTCCACAGTAGTGAGCTTGCTGTGCACCCTCTTTGATCTCTTAAGGATCTTGAACTCAACCATTTGATGGTCACTGCAGCCAAGGCTGCCCTTGAGCTTCACATCACTCACCAGCCCCTCCTTGTTGGTAAGGACAAGGTCCAGGATAGCACCTTTTCTCATCAGTTCCTGTAACACTTGGATAAGGAAGTTGTCATCAATGCATTCCAGGAACCTTTTCGATTGCTGGTGCCCTGATGTGTTCTCCTGCCAGTAGATATTGGGGTGGTTGAAGTCCCCCATGAGGACCATAGCTGGCAAACGCCAAGCTGTTTCTGTCTGTTTACAGAGGGCCTCATCCACTTGGTCCTCCTGGTCAGGCAGCCTGTAGCAGACCCCCACTACAACATCTCCTTCCCCTGCCTTTCCTTTAACCCTGAGCCGTAAGCTCTCTGTCAGCTCCTCAGCCATCCCCAGGTGGAGCTCCGTGGATTCCAACTGGTCACTGACATAGAGGGTAACACCCACTCCCCTTCTCCCCTCCCTGTCTTTCCTGAAGAGTTTATGCACATCTATTCCTACCCTCCAGTCGTGAGAGCCAGCTCACCATGTCTCCATGACGCTGATGACATCATAGCCCTGTATGCATGAACACACCTGCAACTCTTCTTGCTTGTTCCCCATGCTCCATGCATTGGGCCCCCAGTGTGGCTGGATTACCAATTGGGGTTCCCTTGTCCTGCACTTCAGGTGCTCTCTTCTTGGCCTGTGATCCCCTTCCAGGCCCAAGGCATCTATTACTGTCATTGGCCTCAAAGTGGGATAGATTTAGGATCCCCTCCCCCAGCAACTCTAAAGCCTTCGGGACGAAGTTGGAAAGCTTGTTGCCAAGTATGCTGCTGTTGCTTGTTGCTCAAAAGCTTGTTGCTCAAATACATTAAACAACATCAGTCAGAATCCTAACCCTTGCAGAACACCACTTGTCACCGGTCTTCACTTGGACATGGAGCCATTGGCCACAACTCGTTGAGTGCCACCATCCAGCCAGGTCCTTATCCACCCAGCAGTCCTTCCATCAAATCCACGTCTCTCCAATTTAGAGTCAAGGATGTCACACGGGACAGTGTCAAAGGCTTCGCACAAGTCCAGGTAGATGATGTCAGCTGTTCTTCCTTTATCCACCAAGGCGGTAACCCTGACGTAGACGGCCACCAGATTTGTCAGGCATGGTCTGCCTCTAGTGAAGCCATTTTGGCTGTCACCAGTCACCTCCTGATTTTCCACGTGCCTTGGCATAGGTTCCAGGAGGATCTGCTCCATGATCTTTCCAGGCACAGAGGGATATAGCAAGAGGAGACCAGTTTTTCTTGACAAATAGCTAAATTGGCTTGAGTTATCACTGAGCAAGCTGTTCCAGGTACTATTAGCAGCAGGATGCTGTCGTGGTTTTAAAAGCTACCACACAGCCTTTTGCTAAAAACCTTGTGGGCTGAAGCAAAGACAGGGAGCGTTCACTCACTATTTATGGTCATGGGCAAGAAACCAACAGGACTTGAGAAAACACAATTAAATTTTGTTAACAATATTTACAGTCAAAAGCAGAGCAAGCTAATGAGAAAGAGAACTACATTTTAGAAAGGCTCTTCTCCCCCACCCCTCCCTTCTTCCCAGGCCCAAAGGCTTTGTTCCTGATCTCTCTACCTTCTGCCCCCCTGTCAGTCCAGGGGGCAAGGAAAGGGGTTGCAGTCAGTCCATCACATGTTGTCTGTGCCGCTTCTTCCTCCTCAGGGGAGGGCTCCTCACAGTTTTTCTCTGCTCCAGCATGAGGTCCCTCTCCCAGGTGAGTCCTTTGCAAACAATTCCAATGTGAGTCCTTCTCCTGTGGGGTCACAGTTCTCTATAGTAAGTGTTCTCGTGTGGGTTTCTTCAACAAAAAAAAAATATTCATGGCCTCCTTTGGGCACAGCTACTTCTTTGAATGTGGGGTCCTCCACAGCTGCATCTCCATCAGCTGCAGGTGAGCTCTGCTCTCCATGGGCTCCTGCTCATCTCTCTGCTGCAGGTTCTTTTGCTGGCTCCTGAAAAACTCCCAGCTCTCAGGTGGGCCATAGTGGAGGCTTGGGATGCAGTGGGTTGGGTTACAGAAGAAGCCAGGTAGGCAGCTGGACGGATGGACATGCTGGTTGGACCAGGCTGGTCCCTGCCTGGGACCATGCCACCCCATCCCTGTTCTGTGCCCCCTCTTAAATATGTCATTTGCAGAGGTGCTGAGTGGCTTGGCCTTGGCCAGGGGTGGGTCCAGCCTGAAGCTGGGGAAGCTTCCAGCCATTTCTCACAGGGGCCATCTTGGTAGTACTCCTTCCTCCCTGCACCCCCGCCTCAGCTACTAAAACCTTGGAGCTGGGATAGGTGGGGGAGGAACTCTTAGCAGCTACTTACAGGAGCCTCCACTGTAGCCCATCCCTTGCTGCCAGAACAGACCCACCATACAAAACCACAACAATTGCTTCCAACTTGACCAGTCAGAGCTCTTTCAGAAGAAAAAGAATGTAGATATAAAAAACAGGGGGGGGGGGGAAATAGCATGAATGTGGAAATAATAAGTAAGAACCATCCCAACTTCCCAGCAGCTCCCTTTGAGTCTCTTCATAGTAGGTTTTTTTCCTCATCTGTTGATGAGACTGTTCCTTTGATATCGTTTGACTGCCCCGAGTCACAATTCTGCATTCTCCTTGTTGTTTGGCAGCACAGCTTAAGTAGTCATTCAGGTTTAAGTGGTGGTGTGCCACTGCCTTGGTCATCTCTATGCTGACCTTTCAAGCCTTTCCAGCTTGTTTTCTGTCTCTTTGTGTCAGTTGTTTCTGTCATCATTTTTGTTGTTACTTCTCTGTTTCTGCATCTTTGTTTTTTTTTCTGGTGGTTGTTACCTTATCCTGCAAACCCCGTTTTATCATCACTCTGAGGTCCTCTGCCCGCATCATGGACTCTGCTATACTGTGTTCCTCTGGCTGGCTGGTTTTAAGAATGTTGCTCTATTGCCTCAGGGGTACTAAGTGAAAGATGGACACACAGACAGGAAGGGAGAGCTCACATCAGGTTGCTTCAGTGACTGTTGATGTTAAAGTTGCTTATAACTTTTAGGCACTTGTAGCCTCGATCTCTTCAGAGGGTTAGCCAGATCCAAGAATGAGGGAGTGGGGCTAAGAGGGTCAACATTTGTAGAAGAGAGCATGTAGGTGGCTGTAAGAAGACCTTGTGGTATTATGTAACTAACTTGTTTCCCTGGCCCAGGAAAGGTGTTGAAAAAGTTTATGTGCAGTATAGAGTATGTCCATCAGCTAGTTTGCAGTAAGGCTTTGGGAGCAAGTCCTTTAAATTCCTGAATGAGCTGATCCTTGAAGTCTTTTCCAACCTTAATGAATACTATGAAAGGTAGGCAAACCTTTACTGCACAGTGTAATGGCTTTGACTAAGCAAATACAGTTCAGATAATGCCCAGAAGTATAGCAGCAACATCAGTAATCACCTAACTGGCTTGCAGATATTTTTTTTTTCCAGCCAGCAGAATGGAGCAACAGCAAGATGCTTGTAGCAGTGGTCCCTGAATAGCCTATCAAATCTGATTAGCCACGAGACACTGTTTTAATTAAACCCTGTTTGGATAGGAGGTGACGAAATGTGGTTGGCAGCCTGTTCTAGTGTTACCATGTGCAGTGCTTAACAATTCTGTTTGCTGACAGTGCCTTCTGCAGTAATGGTATCTTAGTAAGTGCATGCTCACAGCACATCAGGAAGAGCTAGTGTGCTATAGACTCAAATGCTACCTGAATCTAAAGTGGGACTGTCTCTCTGGAAATGGTCCATTTCATTATTAGCTTGCTATTGGTGTGCCTTAGCTAGTTCTATAGTTAGAAGTGTTGCATATGGCAAAGGAATCATTCTTCCAACTGTACCTTGAAGTTAGGTGCCTGGTCTGCACTAGGATTTTACTACAGGATTGCCAACAAAAGCACAAGTTACTGTTTGTGCGGATATTTTGACACTGAGAACACATCCAAGGCTTTATGCAGATTGATACATTACTGCAAAACTCCCTGGTCACTAGATGCTCATTCTGTGTGATTAGTATGCATTGCTACTAACCTCCCTGGAGCAAATTGTTAGTGTCACAGTAACTTAGTGATCAGTTACCTAAGATCAGTGTGTGAGGTGGTAAACTTGGTGTGTTCTTGCAATGGCCTGCTGGAGAGAAGATATAAATGATCTCTTTGAATTTTCTTTTCAATGTCCTTTGTGCCAGTACAGTCTGGAGTATGCTGCTGCTGGTGAATGAGTTAGCGTAAACTGTATTGCCTGTAGATAACTGGTGCTGCATTGAGAAAGCTTCCTTGTCAGTTGAGTTGTCAAAGTGAGGAAGTTACTTCCTCTCATCAGAAGTTTTAAAATCATATAGAAAAGGAGCGCTTGCTCTTCTGTCAGAGATAGTAACTAGAAGAAACAAGAACTCCGAGAAATTAAAGGAAGTGTGTAGAGGCCTTGTCCGTATTTCAGCTCTGCTGGAATAGTGGGGACAATGGGCAGTCATAGTACATGTTTGCAGGCAGTGCGTCACAGTCTCTGGTGACATACAGAGGACTGGTGAGATATGTAAAGGCTGTATGATTTCACATGTGGCCTGACTTTTTCGATAATAACAAGTTGATGACTTAATTGCTGCTCTCCTGCAGAGGGACTAGCAATGTAGCAGTTGTCTGACAGCATGATCTTGGGTCTGCAAGGTGCAACCTATTTCATGTGCTGTAGTCTGCAGACTGGTTTCCTCCTCTGCAGCACTGAGACCAGTAAAGCCCCTTCAGCTCTAGTAGTTGACATGCAACTGTACCAGGTGGTCTTGTGGCTTTGCCCTTTACAGCCTTCCTGAGATGGCAGGCTTGGCACTGTTTCACCTGTATCTTTAAATCTTCAATTTTTTGTTCCCCTCTGAGGAGCAGTTGCCAGCTAGTGCCAAAACCACTTCTCTGGCTTAGTAGACTAGTGTTGGATGTAATGCCAATATTGAGAGAGTTGGTGAGATGTGCTGAGAAGAACCTGACAAACATCAAGCAGAATGACGCACAGCTTTTATGTACAAGGTACACCTGAAGTTGACATGTATGACTCACATCCCCATAGGCTAAAGTCTGCTTGCTATGTTGCATGAAGTCTGGTTGTACCCAGGTAGTCTTCTTCATACAGCTTTGGCTTTAGCTGTGTGTTGAGTTCCCGTTAGCCAGTAGGTTTGGTTCACCTCTTGATTTCAACATAATGTTGAAAGGGACCTTTGCATAGCAAAAGGTGCCTTCCTAAAGTATTTGAAACTGGCTCTTCGTGACCCAGATGTGTCAGCAGCTGTCAGGAGGAATAGTTAAGCTGTCTGTGTAATCCTCACTTTATGGCACCCTTCCTTTAACATTTGCAGTTGGAATCTGCAACAGAGACAGTAGGGCTAAGAGTTAGTCCTCAGTTGAGGAACGATGGGTGTGAATGTTAGATCTTTTCCAAGTTGTGCTTTGACCACTGTCTGCTGCTGGTGGGGGTGTACCAGATAACTCCATGTTTTCGAAGAATGGCTATAGGACATTTCAGTCTATAAGCTGGAGGACTTCAGAAACAAAGGGCAGCTCTGATTCTTTGTCACGCATAATGTCAAAGGAAGACTTACAAATTCAGTTACTTGAAAAATTATACAGTGGTGTCTCGAGATAGATCTTGTGATGTACTTCTGGTCTAGTGAAAGAAAGTGGTGTTATTGAACTCACCATAAGCATCCTGGAGCAGGGTTTTAGCTGACAACTGTTTAGACAGCTAATTCTATCCTAAACAGCTCTTTTCTCAGGACAAGTCTGCTTTGTGTTAAAAGCTGGCTAGGCACTTCTTTTTAACATACTGGCCATGTATGATTTGCATCCACATTTTAAAAATTGTTAGTAAAATTCTGTTGGCAGTGGATGAGGTTGTTAGCATTGTTTTCTTGAGTGTATCTGAACATGTCTTCCTAATGGTACCACTTACTGTATACCTGTATTGTTGTTATCCGTGCGTTACCCAGTGTGTCTAGGCAAGTGCTGTGCTGGCTAACTGACTGTGTACCCACTGTGATAGTATTCCTTTTCAGAGCAACAGGGATTAAACTGCAGAGGATCACTGTGGTATTTCCAGTAGGAAGGGCTATTCTTAATGCCAGGAGAGGCAGAGAGTGCTCCGTGAAGCTGGGACAGAGTGGTCTCTGAGCACTGTGATCTGGAACTCTCTGCCTTCCAGATCAACCTGGCTGCTTCTTGGCTGTTCTTTTGTGTTTTCTTTTTTCTTTTTCTTTTTCACTTCTTTGTTGTGCCATTTAGATTTTCAGACCCTGGGCTGAGTTACTTGTCTGCTCAGTCTGTTCTCAGGCTGTAACATGTTTGCTTATCTGTCTTGGGAACAGGATAAACAGCAACTGTCTGCGAGATGTCCCATAATCAAGATATAAGACTCTGTATAGACTTAATGCTGTGTTACATGTATAAAGTTGTTAAAGCTGTTTTAAAATGTTTTTCAGGTTCTAAATGGCTTCTGAGAAGTTGGGGTCCGGCTCTGATGGTAAGTGTAGTTTGGCATCCCTGTCTTTTCAACAGGATGAATCCTACTGTTGCTGCTGAGTAATGTCCCAGACTGGGCAGCCCATAGAGATTAATCTGTTTAGCCTCTGAGTAGTTTTTTTGTTAGGGATGAAGTGCCTTGGCTTCCTTATTGCATAGTTGCTTGCTGATGCTGTGCCTGTTCTCTGGTTAAACTGAAATTCAGCCTGTGACTGTTCCCTACTCCTTCACGGCAGAATAATACGTTCCTCCTCCCCCACTTTCCCCTTCAAAATCAAAGCTGAACTGCAGTTGTGATACAGATCTGACATTTGCTGAAGTGGACACTGGATCTGTATCTCCTTTCTATGGAAGTCACATGAGAAGTTGGATTGAAAGTGACATGTGTAGTATATCATTGAGCTATGCTTGCTTTTTGCTCAGCAGTGGGTTTTTTTTTTTCCCCTAAATTGGACTAACCTGATTCAGCAGGCAAATGAAGAAGAGAATATCTTCTACATCTGAGATGCATAGGGTCACACAGATGATTAGTGTCATAAAAAATTATTTGCCTGGATATGTGTTTATCTTTTAGAAGATAAGGTGTAATTTGAGAAGTTTAATATTTCTGTGGAACATTAAAGATAAGTTTTATTGTACGTGATGTGGCTTCTTCAAATCAGTAATTATTCAAGGCAGTACTAGGAGGTTCATGTGACATTTCTAACGTGATTTTTCATGCTATATAAACTCCTGCTTTTAGCAACTCAGCCTTCATCTTCCTGGATAATCTTTCAGATAAGAGGCTCCTGGGGAATTCAGTTCTTCTTTGAGCTTTTTATTCAGTCTTGCAAGTGTAAAGTTGAAGTACAGAATGAGAAATGCCTCACTTAAATACTTGGTTAAGGATTAATAAAAATGGCCTGTCAGGACTTTTTTTTTGCTGCTCTCTTTTGCTGTGACCCAGTGATCCTGCTGTGACACAACTTCTTTATTAGATAGCTGAGAACTGAAGTACTTGTCTTTTGAGTCTGTTTTTATTTCTCTTTTCTGCTTCCTAAACCAGACTAGCAAAGACACACAGGGGTCCAGCCTGTCTTAAATATTTCTTAAAACGGTACGGTGTGGTGGAATGTGCTTTTGGCTTCAAAATAACAAAATCAAAACAAATGGTGCTCTAAGCTCGCTGGTTAATTTGTCTACCCTTTTGTGTACCCTCTGTTCCTAATCACACCAGCGATACTGTCACCGTACTGTTTCTGATGAGTCGTGGAGCAACTTCCTTGGCTTGTTATGTCTTTAAGAAATCAGCAGGGCAGTTGTTTCAGTCTTCTCCAGGGTTAAGAATTGTTAAGAACTCATCCCACTAAGTGAATTTTGGCTTAGTGTAAAGCATCTAGCACACAGCTCAGTGTCTCTGGCAGGCTGATAATATTGGTCAACGTAGTTGGTGCATCTCTTGTAGTTATTGTTGAGATGCTCATCAGAGGTTAGAGGACTGTTGTTGAATCACAGAATGGTAGAGGTTGGAAGGGACCTTTGGAGATAATAATGTCCAAACCCCCTGCTCAAGCACAGCCACCTAGAGTAGGTTGCTCAGGGCCATGTTCAGGTAGAGATGAAGATGGGAACATAAGGTCTGGGTGGAGAGAAAGAAACCCTTTTCCTGCCTTGGAGGGTATTCTTAGCATCCATCTGTAACTATGCCTTTCTGGATCAGATTTTAACTGCGCTAGACTAGTATTGTTTTGGGCTGGAACAAAGTGAATATTGTGTGCATCAGTGTTTTGCCTCAGAAAGACCATCTATTGTCAAGTGTCCTAAAACAGTTAGTGTGTTTCTTAGTCTGTGCTTGCAGATTTTGCACCTGAGTTATATTCAAGATGAGGCTGTAGCAGTGGTCATTATTAAAAAATCAGTATACTGAGAAGGAACTGGAAGATTTTTATTCCTTAGTCTAGCTGCTGAGGTTAAACTGGCAGCTGTCAATGCAGCCCATCTAGTCTAGGTGTGTTCAGGCTGTTTTTTTACTGCACCAAAACCAAAGAGTGTTGCTATGCAAATACCACAGTGTGTGCTTGTACTGTCTGTGGCTAGGATCTATTTCAGGCAAAGGTGGCAGCTGTGCAAGGGGAGGTGTCTGTCACTTACTGTGTCAGTAGGTCCGGTAAGACAAGTATTTGCACACTGAACAAGTTGGGCTGTGAGATCGGTGCAGGGAGGTAATCGTGCTTCGCTTGGATCATCCTGCTTAGAGCAGGACTCATGCCAGTGGGACTAAGCAGGGCATAGTAGCAACAGTCACACTGGCCTCTCAGCAGTCACGAGATGGTTGTCCCTGATCTGGCCGTGATTTACCACTCTTCAGTGCGAAGGCTGCTACGTTGCTATTTCTGCATAAGCAAACACTTCGGCATATCCAGGTGCTCAATTGCCAGCTCAAATATGATTTGGATACTGTGTTGCAAATTGTGGTATTGGTGGCCAGTAAGGTACAATCTGGGTGCTGTGCTATGTGATGCTTGAATGTGTGCTTCTTAGTAAGGATCAGTGCAATTACTATTGTATTCTGCCTGGAGCATTTTTTCATCCTGGTGGTGAAGGTGAGATGTAGGTTATTCAGCCTGATGGTTTCAAAGCTGGAGAAAATACCACCTGTGTCCTAACAGGACTCTGGGAGCAGCCAGTGTGGTGCATAGTATGAGAGCTCAAGTGATGTCAACACATAAACATTTAACTCCAAATTAGCAAGATGTTTCTGTTTTTGAAAGCTGCTCCTCCTTTTGGAGTCTGTGGCTGCCTTGTTGTAGATGAGTCAACAGTGAAGGAACACAAACAGTACTTAGATTGTCATCTGAGTATGAAAATAGGTCAGATAAAAATGGCAAGTCCTAGCTCACTGAGCAAGTGTCTCTGGACACCATCTCAGATGTTGCCACTGATGTCTTTTTGGGTTTGCAATACTCAAAGCAAAGTTACAAATGAGTGCTAGAGGAACACTTCAGATTGTTGTATACAGCCAGAAACCTTGCCTGTAATTCCACAAGCTTAGACCAGTGATCCAAGAGACACCTTTCAGTTAATTAAGAAACAGAGTGCAATTTGGTGAGTTTTTCACAGCAGCTCAAGCGAAACAAACCTGTAGTCTGGCTTCTTGGAGGTGTTGGAGCTCTGAGTGATTCTGCCTCATGAGTTTGCAGGGTGCCTGAAGAAAGTTTTGTCTTAAGGCACTTTTTAAGTACCACATGTAACTGATAGATATAAAGGACAAGTGGAGGACCATGAAATGTCTAAGGCCTCTCATTGGAGTGATCACAAATCAGACAGCTGATTTAGATTGCCTTGTTTCAAAAATCAGAATTGCTGTGCTGAATAGTCTTGAGCTATTTCACTGTTTTGGTCAGTAAAGCAGTGTGTCTAGACTTTGGGCCCCTTTGCCCTTGTGACCACTTCTGTCCAAATGTTATTTCCTACCCATATGCCAAAACGTGGATTTTAGTTTGTCTTAGCTACTCTAAAGCTGGGTCATTTTAAAGCCTTTTTTGAATATGACAAAAAGTGATGGATCTTTTTATAGAGACATAACAGAATACAGTGTTCAGGAGAGCTTCACCTTCCAGTTGTGTAGGCATGGTTGTGTCACAAGGGAAGCTAAGATGTTGAGTATATTGAAAATCTGTTCCAGTTGTTGGATTGTTATGTTGTGGGTTTTTCTTCTAAATAGTTATGGGCTAGAACATTTTAAAAAACAAAAAAACAAAAAAACCAAACAAATAAAACAGAAAAAGCAACAAATAAACACCAGAACTGAGGCAATGAAGTCCAAACAGATTCAAAATGTTTCTGATCAAACAACTTCCTTTGTATTGAGTCACTTGGTGTAGTTGGGGCAGCAGAGATAAAATAGCTCCCAAATTCAGAAATGTGAGTCTTACTTTAGTGCTTTAAACTTGTAAGGTTTAGGGGTTTTTTTAATACAATTTTTGCTTTTGATCTTAGGGGCTTCCAGTTATCTTGATGATGTCCGATTTAAGATAGGAGACAAATTCAGAATCCCAGCGAAGGTTGGATTACCCATTGGTTTCTGCCTACGTGATTCTTCTCAACTTGTTAGAGAAACCCAGGTAAGTAATATCTTTTGCCTTTCTGTTCTCTTCCCCCTCGCCCATGGCCCCCAGAATGTGGTGTAAATTTTAAGTAGTCACAGTTTGCACACATGTTCAAATGTTGGTTTTGTGGGTCCTTTAGTTTCATTTCATATGCCAGGTAGGAGTTGCAGAAGAGCTGTTAAATGTAGAGAAAGATAAAAATTTTTAAGGGCCATGCAAAAAGCTTCTACGTTTTATCATTTTAAAAACTCTATTAGTGCATCCACTTCAAAAAAGCACAGTGATTTTGTGTAATATTTATGAGTCTAAACATTACCCTGACTAAATTCCAGCAGCATTTTTAAGGGGAAAAATGGTAAGAGCTGATACACTCATGCTATGGGACACTTGCAGAATCTTGTTTCAGGGTAACAAGTGTTTCTATGACTGTGTTTTATGGGTTTTTGCAATAGTGGGATGAAGAAATACATTTCCAGTTCCTATTTTCTATGCAGTTCTGAGTGGGAATTCTTTTCCAGCTTACAGGGCAAACAGTTACAGCTTGATACGTGTGGCTTCCAGGTCTTTGAGGAGCATGCCTCTGTTACCATAAACTCTTGGTAGCATAAAATGAATTACTTTAGCATAACTGTTGAAATCTAATCTCCAAATGCAGGTTGTGATACAGGAAGTCTAGCTGAACTATGTTTTCTCACTTGGATCCATTATTTTTCTTAGTCAATCCAAACTGAGTTCAGCTATGACAGTTTGCTGTAGATGGTTCTGCTTTTTTTTAGTGCCTTTTTTTTTCCTGCCATGCAGCTCATCCACTAGAGAGCTGAATATTTGAATTAACCCACATAATGTTTTTTTTGTTATAGCCCTTAAATGATTACCTGATTATCCTAATACGTATATTTCCATCTACTTAAGCTGGTGTGGAAGAGCTAAAGGAGAATCTGTCCTATTACTGGCTTCATTGTGCTGTGTCTGTATTTTCGTGCCCAGCTGAGGCTCACATCTAGTGTGCCTGACTGGACTGCAACGCCTTGCATAAATATGATGTGACCATGTCAAACTGTGCGTCTTGCAGTTCAGTTTGACCTTTTCACAACTCAAGTGAGATCTGTTAAAAAAAGTGCAGGGAAGCAAAATTAATTAGAGGCATATATTTATATAAAAAATACGCCCAATTTTGTAATATAAAAACTCATATGTCTTGGGTTGCTTTTGGCTGTATTTATGACCACCCCTCCCCCCCACACACACATGCACCTCCCCCGCACTATGATAGCTCTGATAAATTATGTGAGTTGAGATGACAGGTCTTCAGGATCCCTCTGGAGCCCGCTACAGGATGGGATGTGTTGCAACACATAATGAGTCCTAGAAAGGCCTAGTAGAGGCCTAGCAAGCCTTGCTGGTTTGTTACTCTTTAGATCTAGGAATTTGCATGACCTTGCAGTCTCATCATAAGAGCACTGCTGCTTGGTTTTGTGCCATTATCCAGGCAAGGATATCTTATGATTTCTTTTCTTGACTACACTCTGGACTTAGTTTGTAGGCTGTGTTCTCTGAACATACTGTGGTTGTTTAAAGAGCACGAGGCAGTTCATTCTTCATGAAATATTAAAGCTTTAAGTAGATGTAGTCTGTTCAGAATTTTGTCCTCTCAACCAAGCTACTACAGTGGCCAGTAAACGGGTAGTGAGTAGCTTACAAATACCTTCCTGTGCTAACCTGGCCCTTGAGAAGCTTATGTTAAATGAGAAAATCTTGTGGGATCCTGTCAAGCCAGTAACTGCAGCAAAATTTGCTACTGCAGGTAGTTGTTGTCACTGGTATAGCCAGTATGTCCTCTTTGGCTGGTGAGCCGTTTGCAGTGGGGTAGGAATACCAATATCTCTTAAACCAGTGGGTGTAAAACTCATCAAGTCTCTTAGGAATCTTTTAGGGGGAACTGAGTAATACCATATTGGTCTTCAGATGTGAAAATACACAGCCATAGTGTGATGGGTTTACCCTTGGCTGGAAGCCAACCCCACACAACCTTTGCTCCTTCCCCCCATCTGGGAGGATAGGGGGAGAATTAAAGGTGTAAAGGGAAGAAGGACTTGTGGGTTGAGATGAGAAAAATTTAATAGCTAAACTACAATGATACTGAAAATAACGGTATATACAAATATATGAATGAGTGATACACAGCGATACTGCCCTCCTCCCCCGGATGACTAAGGCTCAGCCTGTTCCTGGCTAATGATCCAGGAGCAGGGAGAGTCCTGAAACCACACTCATGGAACGGAGATAACAGTCCGAGCATCCTAGACCAAGAGCTAACTGAGGGTGGGGAAGAAGGCCTTGGGAGAGGGACCACCTGGACTGAGATGATCTGAAGCAAAAGGGAACCCGGAAAAAAAAAAAATATATATATATATATATGTATATACACTGGGCATGACGTGTATGTTACAGAATAGATTATTGGCCACTTTGGCTCTCAATCCCGAATTTAAGATCAAATCCTGGGCTAGTAACTGGGGCTGTGCCCCCTCTCAGCTTCTCCTGTTTGCAGACAGACAGAGAAGCTGGAAGACCTTGGCAGCCCCGCAAACGTCACCTTTTATCAGCTTTCTTCTGAGCACAAATCCAAAACACAGCCTCTTGCTAGCTATTATGAAGAAAGTTAACTCTGTCTCAGCTTAACCCAGGACACATAGTCTTGAATGACTTGTGCAAATTCTGGACAGGGAGTAAGTAGTTCAGTGTTGCCAGATCTGGGTATGATTGTCCACCTAGTAATGCATTAAACTTTCCCTTGCTACATCTGTTTTTTTTCCCCGATGAGAGAGGGTGAGAGGTCTGTGAAATTTATCTTGGGATGATCAGTTTGGGATGATTTGCTCTAAAGTAAAAGTGAATGTAGGGACGAGGCAAAATATGATGTTCTAATCCAGACTATAGCCAGATTTTGCTGCTAGAAGCAAAATGAACTACTTCTAGTATCTTCTAGCTTTGCCAGTCTGTAGGTTACAAGAGATGCTGGGAAAAAAATTATACCTGTCTGTGGTAATTATTGTAGCTCTTACTCTATTGTTACTTCAGTTGCTGTTAGAAGCAGTGGCTATGATCCTTATAATTTATCTCTTTTTTTTTCTCCCTCCTTTCTCCTCCACCTTTGTTCAGTATGACTTCTCACTGGAAAAGAAAACAATTGAGTGGGCTGATTATATCAAGAAAATTCAAACTGCTCAGACAGAAGCTGAACGCAAGGCAGAAGAAGCCTTAGCGAACTCGAAAGCAGCTCCAGAGGACAGCAACAAAATGTGGTTCTCTGAGGGACCTTGCCCTGAGGCCAGGCCTCCTCCTATTAACCCCATCTTCGCTAGTCTGCAGCACAATAATATTCTTACTCCCATGCCAGCCAACAGCAGTGCTGTGAAGCAAAAGGTTCTCAGTCCACCTCGTCCAAAAGCAGACTTCAACCCAGCTGATTTTGAATGTGAAGAAGACCCATTTGACAAACTGGAATTAAAAACTATCGATGATAAGGAGGAATTAAAAAATATTCTTGAAGTTCATGTTGGTACTTCTGGGCCAGTTGTTGCCCAGCTGTTAGATAATACTTTGCCCAAAGGAGGGTCTGAGTCTGTGTTGCAAGATGAAGAAGTTCTGGCGTCCATACAAAGGGCCACACTGGACTTCAAGCCCCTTCACAAACCCAATGGCTTTATCACTTTACCGCAGTTGGGAAACTGTGAAAAGATGTCCTTGTCTTCCAAAGTGTCCCTGTCCCCTATCACTTCAGTGAGCAATATCAAATCCCTGTCGTTTCCTAAACTTGACACCGATGACAGCGATCAAAAACCATCAAAGCTCACAAGCACTTTCCACAGCACTACCTGTCTCCGCAATGGCACTTTGCTCAGCTCTTTGCAGACCTGTGCTCAGAGTGAACTGAACGGACACCATATGGTTGGTCTTTCTGCTCAAAGTGGCACGGAGACATCATTATCCTCTTCATCCAGGCTGCCTTCCCTGGCTGTGTCAACAGTTTGTACAGAAGAAGAATCATCTGAAAGCACAGCGACTACGGTAAACATGTGGTGGATTCAAATTGGGGTTGCTGGGGAGATGTGGAGGTGCAGAGGCAAATGTTGCTTCTAAAATGTCTTGTGGCTTTGGTTTTAGTTTCATTTAATGGGAGTGATGTGATCCTTTTCATTTGTGTGGCAAATTGAGCACTCCAACAGGTCTTCATGCTGGCAGTTCTGAACCTCAGATTATGGCTCTTCAAGTTTTCCCCAAATCTGATATTTTTAGACCACTTCTGGTGATTTTTTTTCTTTTGGATTTTCAGCTCTTGTTATTCATAGTTGCACACCTTTGAGCTAAGTGTACAAGATATCTTCTTTGTACAGTCCTGCATTCCACTCTACCCAACTGAGTGTATCAAATTCTGAAGTGCTATTAGGTTTTTAGGTAACTCTCTTTCAGATTTGTTCGTCAGTTTATTTATTTGCTGGAAATAATGGGAAATGCAGGCTTTTTGAGGAATAGAAGCTATAATAGATTAAAAAATGCAGATGTGCTGTGTTATTTGGGAAAGAAAAAAGTGTTTGCAATCGACCTGCAGTAAAATAAATGGGATTTTTATTTTTTTTTTTAATTAACTAGGTTCCTGAAATACTCTTAAAATCTAACCTTTAAAAGGATGAAAGTGGTGGTGGTCTGAAATCTGGTATTTACCCTCTCCCCTTGTGAAGGAGGGTGGAAAGATTGCTTTGTGGATAGCAAAAGCAGTCTTGAGGATCATCTCAGATCACTAACATTACAGTTGGTTGCCATACGGCTCTGAGGCGGGAGTTTGATGCTGTGTTTCCTCAAACTTGTAGCAAGTTCTGAAATTACCTTGAGGATACTTAACTTCATGCCATCTGTTGTCTTTGTCTCTTTGTGAATAAGAGCAGAGATGTGAGTAAGTTTGGGGGCTTTTTTTCCAAAGAACCTAAGATCTGGACCCCAGTACTCATGAAGCCTAGTGGAAACTATGTAGTCAAATCCTTTAGCTGGCTCTAAAATAATCTAGTTTCTTCTGTCCAACATAAGCTGTGCTTCAGTGATTCTGTGGTCTTAACTGGCATACTGGAGGTTTTTGTGTGACACCGTGTGCTTTGAAACAAGTGACACTGCTTCTCTGTCATTGTTCTTTTAAACTCTTTTTCAGGCTTAGGTATATGTAGTATTAATTGTGAAATACAGTATTCTGGCAACCAGCGTATTTGTCAGAGCACAGAAGAATACCTGTTTATTGATCACTAGGACAAATTTAATACAGTAAACTTCGGCAGAAGCAAGAGCGCGCTGAGCAACTGCTCGCTGCTACAAATCAGAGGTTTGAAAGGTGCTTTGTATAATCATATGCAGCTCAGAGGTGAAACCTTGTAGTACAACATGTGACATCTTTAGGGATTAATGTGAAAGATCACTTGCAACTAGATAAATGGGCATTCAGATGGACAGATTTTCACTCTTAACTATTCAAATCTCAGTGATGGATTGTTAAAGAACAAGGTGGATTTCTTAAGGTGCTGTAAGGGAAGATACAAACTGACAAACAAAAATACTTACTAGGGGAATTAATAGTTTGAAATGATTTCTGCTTTGGAAGTAGCAAACCAAGAAATAGGTCTGCCAAAAGAACTAGTTCTTTCTGTTTAAATTCCAAGACTTCAGACTATACTTGCTTCATGTTTCTACAATATGGTCCCAGGGGCTGGAAAATGACAGCTGAGCTGCAAGAAATTGAAGTAAATGCAAAAAAAAAAAGAAGTAAATGTAACAAGTCCTCAGAGTATGAAAATTATAGAAGGAAGTCACAGTCATCCTTGTGGCTGGGAGCAGAAGGGTCACTTGTCCCTTTTCTGCCCAGTTACACAAGAATAAGCCTGTCTTTTTTAGAAAGCCTCAGGACAATTGTATGTCCCGGTGTATTCCACAGTGGTTTTTGTTTTTTTTTAATTTCCCCTCACAAGACTAGAAGTTGTAACTTTGGATATGGAGTCACCACAGGAGTTTATGCTTTACTAGTGAATTGGATATAGGGTTTTCAGATGGAAATAAACTTGTGATTTCTCCACTGATTTTGTGCTGGGTGATCCTCTCTCCTCTGAGTACTTTTTGAAGCTCGCTGGTTTGCTTTTTGCAGCATTAGCAGAGGGTGAAATGACTAGTGAAGGCAAGAAGTTGGAATTAAACAAAGCTGGTCAGAGACCTGACTAGTAGGATGCATTTTATTAACTAAAATCTCTGGTTATAGGAGGATTGGGCACACCACTTGGAATATACTGCTGCAGTAGTGTGATGTGCGCGGGCAGGGGAGGGCTCCCAGCCTCTGTATAAAGCCTCTAAAAGTAGGCACAGTATGCAGTCACGTACTGAAGGCACTGCACATCTGCTTCTTGAAGGGCACTGAAAGGCACATTTGAGACATAAGGGAGTGTGGCTACTGAGTGACCAGTCCTGGCTTTGTCCCCTGCAATTCTTTTTAGTGTTTCCCTCCTCCGTTGCAAGTCACTGACCACAAGTGTGGGCTGTCAAGCTCAAGTAGATTGAGGAGGAGGAGTTGGTTTTCCCAGACTCTTGAATCTCTTCTGTCTTCAGGAGCAGTTTTGGTTTTCCTGGCTACAGCATCAATAACAATTCGATAACCAGCTGATTTCAGGGCTACTCCAGACACCCATGTCAGTGTATCCCATATTCTAGTGCTTTTTGCTCTGGCAAAGTACCTGGAAGGGTGGTGTGCAAGGAGTTCTGAATCCCACTATCACCATGAGGAGATGTTTTTGGGTAAACCAGTCATATCAGACTGAATATGATTTCTGGAGCTTTGTCTCCTATAAGAGAAATTCTTACCCTGGAGATGAAAATGGTCAGAAACGCAGAACAAAACCTCCTTGGTGGTGGTTTGGGTTTTTTGGCAAATAAATGGAATTTGTCAAAATCCTAATAGATGTTCTCAGAATCTTTTGCTATGAACAGCTTTTTATTGTTTAGTTTGGGCCCAAAGAAGGCCCTTCTGAAAGAAATGGACTAGCTTTCAGGCAATTCGTGTTATCATAGTAAGTATTAAGAAGCACAAAAAACTGGAGCTCTTGGTCCACAGAGATTTCTTTCAGTCTTTTCTAATTCTGTTTAAAATGCAGGAAGACTTTTAAATGGATGAACCGAAACGTGCAGATTTAGTGGGGCAAAGTTCCAACTTTGCACTGCTTTTATCATGGGCAAAATAGTATAGAGTGGTGGGTCGGTTCTGCCCTCTGGCAGCCTGGTTCTGCAGAAACAGGGCAGGTGTACAGCAGGGAGTGTTACTTGGCCTTGTTGGCATACTGGGAATGGGACCAAGGGTTGGATGTTGGTAGAAAAATCACATGCTGTTTTTAGCCAGTGTGCCACATTGCTCGTATGTGGCATACACAATTCAGTGCTTTGAGAGTAGAAAAGGGGTGTATGTTTCTCTTAATCGTTCTTATGGTCAAAAAGTCAAAAGAAGTCTCTAGGCAATGACTTCAAAATGATCACTGTCATTCAGGCTGCATAGCACTGGGTCAAGAGCTGAATAGGAGCCAGCGTGTAACAGTGAGCTATATGGACACGTGGCTGTTAGTGACAGAAACTTACAATAATTATGAGCGGGGGGGACATCTCTTGGAGTATAAACAGTTTGTAGAGTGCTGAGAGAATAAATTATCCTTGTGATAGGTAGTCTGTAACTGTATACAACTGTGTAATGTCTGCATCTCGCATGTGGAAGCCTGATCAGACCACAAATCTCCCTTGTATGGTAGACTTATTCCCAGATCTGTCCCATAACACCCTTCTTGCTGAGCTGTAGCAAAATCTGCTCACTAGTGCATAATGCTGACAGTCATCTTATTCATGTGTTGTCCAACAGGTACACACAGACTACAAGGAAAGAGAAATCCCTGAGGTAAGTTCCCAAATACCTGTGTACTTGCACTGGATCATGTTTCTGAAAGTCTCCAGAAGCAGGGTTCCTTTGAGTACGAAAAGGTCATAAGTGACAAGTAAACTTGGGATGAAGGAAGCAATCTCCATGCTTCCTCTGGGGTACAGGGTTTGGCTATATCATAAGGACCTGACTGTTGCAGAGGTTAGGTATTGAAAGGTTTTGATCCCACCAGTAGGAGAGGGTATATTGTGAAGAATCTGGGTTGTTACAGAATCATAGAATGGTTAGAGTTGGAAAGGACCTTAAAGATCATAAAGTTCCAACCCCCCGGCCATGGACAGGGACACCCTCCACTAGCCCAGGTTGCTCAAAGCCTCGTCCAGTCTGGCCTTGAACATCTCCAGGGATGGAGCATCCACAGCTTCTCTGGGCAACCTGTTCCAGTGTCTCACCACCCTCCCAGTGAAAAATTTCTTCGTAATGTCTAGGCTAAATCTCCCCTCTTTCAAGCTTAAAACTGTTACCCCTTGTCCTGTCACTACATTCCCTGATAAAGAGTGCCTCCCCATCTCTCCTGTAGGCTGCCTTTAGGTACCAGAAGGCTGCTATAAGGTCTCCTCAGAGCCTTTGCCAGGCTGAACAACTCCAACTCTCTCAGCCTGTCCTCATAGGGAAGGTGCTCCAGCCCTCTGACCATCTTTGTGGCCCTGCTCTGGACTCACTCCAACAGATCCATGTCTTTTTTATGTTGGGGGCTGCAGAGCTGGATACAGTACTCCAGGTGGGGTCTCGCGAGAGTAGAGTAGAGTAGAGAGAGAATCACCTCCTTCAGCCTGCTGCTAATACTACTTTTGATGTTCATTGGTATTTTGAGGGTAAAAAGAGTACAGTGGGAGTCAGACTATGTGCACTGCTTGGTTTCATCCTAACAGTGAGTAGCTTCCCAAGGGCAGTCTAGAAATCCTCTCAGATGAATTACATGGGGTATCGTGGTTCTGCACTAGCCAAGAACAGGATGTGGGGGTGCAGAAGATGACCATTACCTCAGCCTCTGGGTTTTCCCCTTTAGGTAACGCACCAAAATTTTCCAGTGTCTAAAGTGCCCAAAAACACCAGCTGCACAAAGCGGTCGGGTGGCCCAGCTCCTGAACTACAGCAGGCCCTCTCCGCTAGCGAAAGGCAGTGCATAGAGACAGTTGTCAATATGGGGTACTCGCCTGAGAATGTCCTGAAAGCCATGAAGAAGAAGGGACAAAACATAGACCAGGTAAGAGCTTGTGCAACAGGAAAGAAACCCTTGATTGGATGCTGATTCTGCTGATTCTTGGGTTTGCAAAATGGATGGGGGGGGAATGCTTTTATTCTAACGGGGTTGCAGCCTGTAGCTGCTATGATGTTAACTTCTAGAGAGGTGGTCGTCTGGCACTAAATGCTCCAAAAACTGAAGAGTGTCCGTGCATGTTTCTGGTAAGAAACTGCCTGACTCAGCCACACCTGGGGGTGCTGGCTCAAAGCTGCAGTGAGCTTGCAGTGGGCCCTTAGCTCCACATGAAGCTGGGAGAGGTACTGGGTCTTCCCAGGAGCTGCAAAACCATCTGAAGGAAGCTTAGTGTGGCTCTATGCCATGCTTAGTGCCGTGTGACAAAAAAGCAGCCACCTTCACTTGTTCTGAGTGAAAGGGGTTACAATGCTGGCATTTTTCCTTGTAGAGAGAAATTGGCCTATGCAGGTTATGACCACTTTTTTCTGTGTGCTTTGGTTGTGGTGCTTCCTGCCTCCTGTGTTGCATCCGACGCTTGCTGAAATCAGGTCACAGAGCATAAAGCACTGCAGGGTGAAGCTTGGGTCTTGGATCCGCTTCAAACAAGCATTTTAAAGCAGGGAGAGTGTTGCCAAAGCTACCGTGCTGTGTGCTGCGCAGAGCATCACCTGGCAGAACTGTGCCCAGGGAAGAGGGATGTCCCAGTGACTTCTGCTTGTGGAGCTGATCTGCTTGCACACTACTTATGCATTGACAGCAGTTTAAGCTTTGTGCTGGACTGAACTGTAGTATCAAATGGAAAAAAAAGTCCCTTAGGAGGGTGGTTTAAAATCCTTTTGTATTTGCAGGCTGCATTCTTTTGCCTTTCTAGCATTGCCTGTCTGACCTTTCCCCATACCTCTCAAAGCTGAGGATGGATAAGAAATGTGGCAGTGGTTTCTGGGCGAGTGAGCTGGGATTTCTAGCTCATTCACTAGTATGCTGAGTTGATCTTAAAAGGCTTTCGGATTGCATCAGCTCTTGCAGCTCTTTGAGAGGAAGCTAAAAGCTGACACATCTTGACTGCTGGACCTACAGTTTCATTTTAAAAACGTATTATAAAAAGTACAGTTAATCTTCTTCTGCTCAGTGATCAGGCACAGAAGGCTAAAGATAGGCTTCTGAGACTGTTTTGACTGGAGTGGAAGATGACACTCAGAGCTGCTGGGAGAGCACAGGAGGACAGAAGGGCTCACTTGTTTCTCTGAGCAAGCTCTTGCATAAAGAGTGTCTGAACTCTTCTAGGAAGGACTCTGTCTCAGTCCCTGCTGAAGCCTGGAGTAGAGTTGTGCTCAGCCCCTCTGCATGTACAGAGGTGGTATTCAACCACGTGCTACGAATGCCGCTCTGCAAACTTAATTTCTTTTCTTCATTCCCCACAGGTTTTGGATTACCTGTTTGCACATGGACAGCTTTGTGAGAAAGGCTTTGATCCACTTCTTGTTGAAGCAGCTTTGGAAATGCACCAGTGTTCAGAGGAGAAGGTGAGGATGCAATGCACTAAGGAACAGAGAGAATGTGCCATGGTGGGGAAGTCCAGCAGCAGTTTCTGTAATTTTCTTTCATGGCAATACTGCTTTGTTTGCAAAACTGACTGCAAAAGGACATCCTTGCAGTGATAAAGTGAATGTGCTAAAGCATTAGAATTCTTCTATGTAGTTTTATTACACTCACTTGCATACATTTTTATGGGGACAGCATTTTTTAAAGACCCTGTTTATTCTGGTTGTAATGTTTTGAACTTGGAGTTCTCTTGTGGGTGAGCTGCTTGGTACAGAGACAGTGAATTTCGGAAGCAACAAATTACTTTTCAAACCCTGTCAGCCTGCCCGTGAATTTTTTCCCTTGGACAAACACATCTGCCTGGGTGCTCAGCAAATTGGGTTAGGGTTTGTTCTGGAAGAAGCTGGAAAATATGTGTTTTGAGGTCTGGTTCATTATCTGGCTGCTTTACCAGCACGAAAAGTACAGAGGCAGAGTTGAGGAAACACATTTGCTACTGGCTAAACCCCAAAATTGGAAGCAGCTAACCTTCTGATTGCCCATTTCAACCTGCTTGTTTGTTTTTGGGTTTTTCTTTCTCCTGGAGTGGAGCAGAGGCACTGTAAATGGCAGAGGGTTCAATCAGTCTGATCAGCTGATTTCACTTATTGCCACTTAGTTTTTTTTCAAAGCTCAGGGAAGATTCATGGTTGGTGTTGCTAGTACTGTACACAGTGTGTCCAGTAGGGTTTGTGCTAATCCCCTAAGGTTGCTTTAGATCTGAAGAGCAAATTGATATCAAGGGCTACTGTACTGTTCCCAAAGTCAAAGGAAAAAAATCCAGATGCAGCAGGCGCTGCTGGAGAAGGGTGCCATTAATCAGCATTTTCAGGAGCCCAGATCAGGCCAGGCTGATTAAGTTTCCTGCTGGGAGAGAGACCACAGGCTGAGCTTTGGTGACCGTGCTGACGGGGATTTTGGAAATGTAGAACTGCAAACACAGTGGACTGAAGGTGAGGTCCTGTGGGCTACTGCACCCAGAGCTCTGCCTGCTCTGGTGTGAGTGGACTTTCCCCAAACAGAGCTGGAACAGGCTGTACTTGGGGAGGAGAAATCCACCTTGTGCGATGCCTAGTTGCTGAAGACAGGCTCTGTGCTAAACTTCCACCAAGCACTGATTCTCTTTTGTTTTGCAAATAATGGACTGTCTGTGTCTTTCAGATCACAGAACTTCTCCAACTAATGAGTCAATTTAAAGAAATGGGCTTTGAACTAAAAGACATTAAGGAGGTCTTATTATTACATAACAACGACCAACACAATGCTTTGGAAGATCTAATGGCCCGTGCGGGAGCCAGCTGAAAACACATTCCTGGATTCTCGGAGTGCAACAGAGCAGGACCAGCCCCGCCACCTTCACGTCCAGTGTGACTTGCTCTCGGCAGAAAGGAGTCCAGCTTTTTGCATACATGGGAGAGTGCCCGCGTGCATCACTCCAGCATTTGTCTTTTCACCGAGAGCCAACGTTTGTTCTTAAATTAAATTTTTTAAGTGTCCTTTCCTAGGTTTCCTTTTTCCAGCTTAGCCACGGAGAGTTTAGGCTGCCCACCTCTACTGGAATTGTACATAGGTAGAGACGGGAGTGGTTCCGCCCCTCACTGTTGCACTGGAGTTGGACAGAAGAATATTAAGTTGGTTCTGAAACTAGGATGCTTTGGTTCTTTGAAGCTGCTTTCATGGTGTCTGCTTGTACTGAATTACTGTCACAGTCCAGATTAACTGGTTAAATTTGACCTTTAGTGCAATGGATTTTTATTTTTGATTGAAGGTCAGTCTGTAACTTAGTGAAACACTGGTTCAGAAACTGTCACTATGCATAAAGAGAGAAGCTGTTCCTCTTGTGGTTTTTTTTTCACCCCTGCATCCAACACTTCTGCCAGACATGAGTGTCCAATGCTGAGTGGTGCATAAGTTCTCTTGAAACAGGTAAGCTGTGAACTCTGCCTGGACCTGCAGGTTGTGTTGGTTCTTGAACCTCAAGGCAGAGAGCTGGGGCTCATTATTCTTAATCCCCCAGGCATGTAGGACATTTAAGACAATGCCCCTCCTAGGAAATCAGTTATCTTTTTTTGTTTTAAATAATACTCAGTGTGATGCAGGAGATTTCTTTCAAGCACTTTCTTTAAAATAAATATACTCACTGCATTAGTTCCATTTTTCACACTGCTATAGAATTACATAATAACATCTAGTACTAGAAATCAGGTTTTGGGTTGGTTTTGATAGTTCAAGGTTCATACATCAACAACTATAGTTCATAATACTAGTATTACGTAGTACATTGCTCAAGTTCTAAATACATAAAATATCAGCAGTCTTGAGGAATCTTTAAAGTTATTTGCTAAATATTTTGATTCTGCAGAAGAACAACTAATAAAGCCTACAAATATAACTTCCAGTGTCATGGTTCCCATCTCTCATGCTCTTTGGCTTCAGCAGGTGAGGAACTTGCTGGATCTTGCCAGCCCAGGTGCTGCCTGCTCCTGCAGGCACGCATAAACACTGTGTTGGGCAGAACAGCCAGAGGTCTGTGGGCAGGCAGCTGCAGTGGTGGAACATGCCGCTTTTTTCTGTGGCCTATTTTTGTTTTGTTGCAAAAACCAAGCCTTGGGATGCAAATTCATGTTGGAGCATGGAGCTGGGAGCACTGGACTTATAGAGGGGATAATTGTCTCAGCTCATTGCATCAGTTTAGGTTTTTCAGTAGGAGGTTTTAGCTCATCAGGACATCAAAGGAGATAGCATTTGTCTCCATTATGTTGTTCACTTTATATGACCAAAACCATCTAATTTGGGTCCAGTGTTAACTCCTGGAATTCACTGTGAGGTGCTTGACTATGTTAATTACATACCTTTACTTAAAAGAAAATGATGCTGAGAGATGTAGCTGCAAGTATCTAGGAGATGTGGAGATGGATGATGAGTAGGACCAGGGCAGATTGCCTTGCATGATAGCATTGAGCTTCACCAGCTGAAATTAAAACTTGTCTTAAGAAGGACATCAGCAGCTGGTGGGTCAGCAGCCCGTGGGCTGCCTTTGTGTGTGCGGGTAAAGCACTTGCCCAGCTTTCCTTCCCAGGCAAGAAACCTGAAAGCTTGAAACAGGGAAATGGGGATCCTGGTTAGTCAGCAAAGCTGGAAAACAAACTGCTTTACCGTCAGTGCTGAGAACATTTGGTTGTGTTACTTGTTTTGGTTTTCTCAGAATTAATATCCAAACAAGTCCCTGTCTGGTACTAGGCAGTCCTGAATGGGCAAGACGTCTTGCCAGCGAAGAAACAAACCTCTGAATAAAATAATTTGTTTGGTTGTATTAATGTGTGTGAAGTTTTTTCACAGTGAAAACCACAGCAGCTGGCTCTTAACCGAAATGCAGTAACCACTCCCTTTATGGAGACTATTCTAGAGGTGAAAGCAGAGGGGTGAGGATAGGAGGTGATACCTGTGAAGCTGTGTGCCTCCTTCCAAGAGATGTACCTGTCTGTGACTTCCCTGGTGATGCTGGTCTTGCTTTGGCCATGAGGTTTTCGGATCTACATCACTGGGTGGCTGAAGGCTGGAAGTGTGTTTCTGTGGCGGCTTCTCAAGGAAGGAAATACCATGGAGTGAGGGGGATTAACCTGCTGCCTTCAAGGAGAGACACTTCTGAAGAAATGTGTAACACATGACACAATGTGATTAGACTTGAATGTTGTTCTGGACGCTGTGTTACTCTGGTACTGTCGGTCTTTTCTGTCAAGTTATGAACAAAGCTCAGCCTGGATGTGGGGAGGTCCTGTTGATGGCTGGTGCGAGGCTGGGCACTGCCCTGCTGCTAGTTGGTGAGAAGATGACTGCATCGCTGGTGACACTTCAGACCTTAGGGCTTTTCCTGATTTATGTACCTGGCACTTGGCACTGTTTTAACTTTGTCAGAGGTTGTTCTGCCTTCTTGTGCTAGCTACTGCCAGATACCAAGGTCTGGGTGCCTTGGTGGAAAGGCTTGTGAGGAGAAGTGTAGAGGCAGAGCCAAAACTGGTGGTTGTGCTTTGAGCCAGAGACCCCCTGAGCTGCCTCCTGATGGTAAGGGCTCAGACACTGAAGTCACCCATACAGCCCCCATCTCTGCCTGCAGATGGCTGGAGACCTGGTGGGATGGGAGGTGCTGCTGTGGCCACTGCCTTGTTTTGAGGGTGACTTCCTTCTGGGATGCTACAGCCTGTCAGGCAGTGGGAGCTGCAGACACCCCTGTGCCCCAGGGCTGCTGTGTGCCCCGAGGTTCTCTCTGGCTGGCCTGGTGGGTCCTGCAGCAGCTTGGCTCTGCTGGAGCTCCGCTGGGCAGTGCAGAGCCTGCATCAGCAGCTTTTCTGCGGGGCGTGGCTGGGCAGCTGTCTGTGCTGGGGAGACCACCAGCTCCTGACAGTGGTGCAGCAAAACCTGGGGAAAGGGTCACTGCTGCTGCTGCAGGCTGTTAAGGTTGGCAACACATGTCTGGAGGACAGCTTCTGAAACACCAGCTACCTCAACAGGCCGTTCAGGCATGAAGGGGATCTTGTACCAATTCCCAGCCCCAGTTAATCTTTTGCAATCAAACAAGTGGACATTTTGATCACATGTACTTTAAACCAAATTTTACCAGAGTTCTGTAGTAAATTGAATTTTATTTTAAATAATGTCAATTATTCAAATAAAATACTAAGCATCTGCCATGAGCATTAATAATCTTTGTTGCACCTGAATACAAAAGTGATCCCCTTTTAGTTCTGTATTTATTTATTGTACAGGGCCAGGCTCTCTTAATCTCCTAGACTGCCGTAATGACAAACGCTTGCACATGTGTTCCTCAAGTTGAAATGAAAACCATTCATATCGGGTGTCAGTGCAATATCAAACAGCAGGAAGGGGATGACACTGTTAAAATGCTCATTTAGCACATTTTCACACAAAAATTAAAGCAGCATCTGGGTAAAAACCTTAAGAGTGTAGAGAAAAACATTACCGTTTTTGACAACAGCTTTGGTAGTTCCCGTTGTGTACTCAGAGACCTGTTTTGGTACCTCTGGGCGGTGTAGCACTTCAACCATGTCTGTAGTACTGTTATCGCCAATGATGGGTTGATTCTTACCGCCCGGGCTGTTGGGGGGTTTTTTGTTGGTTTTTTTTAGTTGAGTCTTACATTCAGTAGGGAAAAATAAAGTTCTGAGAACAGACTGATAATAAAATCTTAGATTTAACAAGGTCTAGTCTTACGGATTGGCTGGATTGTTCCAGTTTAAAAAAGATCACCAGACTTTGGAAATCTGCTTTGTTGTTGTTTTGTATATTTGTTGTTTCTCAGTGTTTCTGGCTGTTCTCCAGGGAGCAAAAAGTTCCTGCTCTGGGAAATGACACTGGTGGTCAGATCTCCCACAGCCTTACCTTTTTCACAGTAGATGGGCCCAAATTCACAGGTGGCTCAACTCCCCTCTCCTCTGGTCATGGAAATATTTTTTCACTCATCTGTCTTGTTACAACTACCTCTGAAAACATGAAGGTTGGGACATGGCACTGTTGTGCAAATGGATCTTCCTTCTGTGTCACTTTAGAAATTGCTGTTTCAGTCCAACTTTTTCCTTGGCTCCAAATGAAGCTGCAGAACTCTTCAGCAGCTCCCCAAGAGCCCTGTTTTCTGTGTGCTCGCTGAGAAAGTGCTGCGGAAACAAAGTGCTCATATCCCCTTACACTTTCGGAAGGTACAGGGACTATCCAGATGCCATGTGTTCTCCTCACCTTGTGCACAGGAAAGATCTCCTTGGCCCCAGGAGGTAGAGGGAGGCTTTCTATGAGTTGTTTGTTTTAAAGGGGAGGTCAGTTTAATGTCTGCTCTTCCTTCCCTGGCTTTAAGAAGATGCTGGGTGTCCCACTGCTTTATAGCTCTCTGGTGGCTGTCAAGCACCACTGCTCTGTGCTGTGCACCAATACCAAAATACCACTGACACTAAGTCATGCTCCTGGAAGCCTCATTTCTGTGGGCAAGAAAGGCTTCTGAAAAGGGCACTAGGAGACCTGGGTTCAGGTATGACTTGCTGCTGGCCTGTAACTTGGACACAGGAACCATCTTGTGAGCCATAAACTGAGACCCTGGAGGTACTCTGCTCTCTGCTCCACAGAGTAATTGGTCTCAATTGCAAGATGGAGACTAACCAGTGCTAAAAAATACCCCACAGTCAAGGCACTGACGTAGGACTGTTAAGAGTCTTCCCCTTGCACTTCTGTTCCCCAGGGATACACTGTGTCACATTACTGAGAGCATTTGTGCCAAATATGCAACCCAGATAACTGAGTGCCACAGTGATTACTGTATAGCTGCTCAGCCAAACGTGGGTTCCCCAGAGTAGCTGTAGAAGCAGGCAGTAAAATTCACTGCTGGTCAGACAGCAGTATTCCCTTACCATTGGCATTTCTGGCTACTGAGCAGGCTTTGATTGAGCTGCTACAGACATTACTGAGGAGACACTGAGATGGCCAAATGTGCTGTGACAGCCCTAATTTTGGAGTGGGAGTGCTTGCACAGCATGTTGTCAGCTGAACATGTTTCAAGGTCATTTGTGGCTTCAGCAAGTGGACTTGTTTTGTGGTTCAGATGTGATGCATGCAGCAGCAGAGCTTTTGCAGGGCTCCAGCTGATCAGCCTGTACTTCTTGATTCAAATACCACCTTCACATAACAGCACTGTTAGCAGCTTCTGAAATCCCACTGTGTCTAACCAGACCCTCTTTTGATGTGAAAAATGAATTCTGTCAACCCCAATGATGAGGACTCTACAGCTGTGCCATAGTGCAGAGATCAGACATTGTTTGCAGCGGGTAAGCTGTTGGCCTCTCACTGTTGGCTGCATGAAACCCACGTGCTCAGTAACACTGTAGATAAACCTTTGGTACAGAGACCCTACTAAACCACTCGTTCCCTCTGCCTTAAGCCACCTCTTTCATGAACTCTGGAATGTTAGTCCTGAGCAAAGAACAGATGTGACAATAGCCTTCCTTCTTCTGAAAGTGACAGCACTTCTTGTCTTGCCTTGACTTTCATTTATTTATGGTCTAGTTATGTTATGCACATAACAAACAGTGGCTTCTCTCTCTTTCCCTGCTTCTGTTTGCAAACATTATTCTAGACAGCTTTTGAGCATTTCTGTTCAGACCTGTTTCTGGCTTCAAAGTTTTTTATTTGCTGCTCATTTTCTTGACAACACAGAAGTGCCTGTAATGTGAGAAGCTGCTATGAATACTGTGGACAGGACTGTCTGCTTCTTGGTGAGATATTTAAAGGCTCCTGAATTGTTATTCTTAAGAACATAGCTTACTGGTATTTATTAAGGAAATACAAAGCTTGTGGTGCCAAGTGGTCATCTCTCATTTACTCAGAATTCTCTACATCCTTATCTAAAATACACACTCATCGTGAACATCAAACCAAAAGCTATCCCCACTCTGCAGCACCAAGTGTGGCGAAACATTGGCTGTTTCCATATTGTTCCTTGTGCATGTGTAAGCAAAGAAGGTCTAAACTGGTGGAGACGTTTGCAGGGACACGTCAGTGCCAGGAGACACTAAACAGAGCTGAAGCTGGGCTCGCATTGTTTGAATACACTTCGACTTCAGTACCAAGACCTCATCCAGCTTGGTCACAAAATTCTGAAAATCCTGGTGAGGAAGGTAGAAGAAAATTTAGGAAACAACAATAGCAGCAGGTTGGAGAAAAACGGGCATGTTTTATGCACTGCAGTAGTACATAAAAACATGTTTTTCATTCTGCAGTGTAGTACATTAAGTCAGTGTTTCCTTATTAAAGTCCTGATCCTCACAGACAAGTGTCAGTACCACTAAATGCTGAGGTTAACTTACTCCAGTAGTTTTATCTGTCAGTTAAATCACAGCTAATAGAATGTTTAGAAATTTATAAACCACCTGTTATCTCCCTTCTACACCAGTTAGCTTTTCAAAGGTTTGGTATAGGGACTGGCCATCTGATGTGCAGTTTTACAGTGTACTGAACTCTGTTCCTGACACCTCTCACATTGGATCTAGCAATCATGAGAATAAATGCTGAGTTGGGCCACTCATTGATCACACATGACAGCCCATTCTTGGGAGACGGAAAGGACTATTTTACATCAGGTCACAGGGCCAGTCCAACTCCTGTGTGGCTACAGGTCTGCTAGATCTGACATGAGAAGTATCAGCATTGTACAGCCTCGGTCGAGGGGAACTCTACCTTGCATAGCAACCTGCCACAGAGATAAAAAGTGATATGAAACTGTGATTAAAACTGAAACAGCGGCAGTTATTTTTAAGTAGGGCTTGTATTAATAAGGCAGCACTCAGAATCGCTCTGCTCTACAGCTCAGAGCAGCTTGGTGCCTTTGTTCACAGGTCAGTGTCTAAGAAGCCGAGAGATATCAGCATCCCCAGGGCTAGGGACCTCAACTGCTGCTGCATGAAAATCAATCACACAAAAGCTTATTTGGCAGGACTCCAGCTATCTCGTGCACTGTGTCTTTGTCTTGAGGTACATCAGGACTGTAACAAAGACCAGCCCAGCTGCTGTAGCATATTTTTCTTAAGCCCTTTGAATACTTCTTGGTTCAGTATATGGCCAGTCTTAGCAGGAGTTTCTCCTGCAGCCAGTTTCATGGCTGGAGAAGTTGCAGCCATCTGGAAAGAGAGAAACTAATATGGGAAGTCTAGTCTGAATTCACTGTCCAAAAAAAGTAATGCTGTGAAATAATGCTGCAGGATGTAAGTTCTTTACACACTGCTGAGATGGCAAGCCTGTCATAATTCTGCTAGCCAGAAAATGAGTGCTTGCTGCAAGAGGCAAATAAAGGTGGGGGGGAGGTGGCTGGTGCCCAATGACCAACAGACTTAGGAAGACTACTCTCAAAAGATTTTAAAAAATTTAAAAATAAAAAAATTAAAAATTGCTTTGTATCACTGTATTCTCTGCCACAAAATTAATACAGTTTATGGCTCTTGTGCTGCTTTGTGAACTTATAGATGTTATCTAGTAACACGACACATGCAGCTGGAAATCGCAGCAAAGAAGCCACATGGTGGCTCTATTATGAGATCCCTGAGGCAGGACTCCCTGTAGCTGTACTACAGATCTGAACTGTAATAGGAATTGAAATGGTTTGATAACGTAATGCAGTAGTAGAGCTTGGCTTTACTGATAAGATGAGGGAACTGGGAAGGCTGGAGGTTCTCATTGGGAAATGTTAATAATCTGGGTGAGAGATGAGACCTCACAAAGCTGTGACGTGCATCTCTGGCTGCAGGAGAAACAGAGAACTGGGATTGCCTGGCTAGCAGTGGGGCCATGCTGGTGCCAGTCCTTAGGTCTAGCCTGCAGTACTGTCATCTGAGAGAAGGATAAGCCAAGAAACATTTGAGTGACAAAAGTCAAGAGCCTGTGAGGGCACAAGTCACTGAGGTTACAGCACTGGGGTGAGTGGGGCCAGGGGCTGACACATCTGCAGTGTGATAGGCAAGGGACTCCCAGAAGGAGGAGGCAACGCGGCACTGTGCCAACTGTGACATCCCAGTGTCGTGCATTAGGGGCATGCTGTTTGCTGTGGTATTGGCTTACTTGCTCTGGCCTGTAAGGAGAAAAACATCACCTAGAAAGATGCCCTGTTTGGTACAGTCTGGAACCCATGACGCAAGATAAGAGAAAGCTGTTTTATCAGAGACAAGCAGTCCAGAGTTGGCCCATCAGTCATCTCCTCCCCCGAGGACCTGGCATTGTAAAGACTGGCAAAGACACAACAGGTACTGAAAATGAGCGGCCTCTCCTAGGAGTCAGGGAGGCATCAGAGAATAAGAGGAAGGACTGATGAGGAATGTCACATCACTAATTTCAAGATAATAATCTCTAAGATTAATTTATGCAGGTTTAACAGGCAGTGAAATAATCAGCTGAAACACTTACCGTTGCTGACATCTGATTTATCAAGCATTCTTCCTTGACACACAAGGATGCCATTTCATCCAGCTGCTGCCGGTGGGCCTGAATTACAGCCTGTCTGATTAACATAAAATATACCACTGGTTACAGTCGGCATCAATAAACCCTTAAGAAGGAGGAATACTCCACAGGAAGCCTTGCTGTTCTGTGGTCCCTGGCATTCAGAAAGTGCATACCAGTGCTTCTTGAAGTGCAGTAGGCTGCACTGGTTTGGGGTTAAAGATGACCTCAATGACTGAGGATTGCTCAGAGAGGAGGAACCACAGCCTCTTGTTAGCATAGGCAGCATAGGGGCACATACTGCTTTTTACCACAGGGAAATCTAGGAGCAAATAAATTGTCTAATTAAATTGGTGAAATGGCTTACAACCATAAGGTTCTAAAACATTTTGGTGAAAAACAGGCAGAGGAGAAAGGCAATGCAGCTGTTCATTCCTCTGAGCAAGTTTCTCTGAGTCGATTTCTCTGACCAACAGTCACGTGAATGCAGTCCAGTCCTTGGGAGGTGGCAGTGGCAGCTCATAGTACTTTGAAGCTTAAATGTCATCTTCAGAGACTGCCCAGCCGCTCTAGCTGTTCTTCTGTACATAGGGATGGAACAGCTATCACCTGATTCTTGATGGGAGGTTTTGATATATTTTAGGTACTTCACAGATTATAGGAAGCCAGTTAGTTACTGAGAACTGTAGTTTGTATTATAATATTAATTCCTCTAGTATTATCCTAGGAAGCTCTAATAGAAGGCTTCTTGTAAGATTTTAAAATATTAAAAAATAACAAGCAATCATACATTTATGATTACTATAAATTATCACTAATACTGTTAAATAATTATTTCATAGATTGATTTCCCATCAGTTTTTAAAGTACATATGAGTATGTTATACAAATAAAGGCAATTGTACCATGTGTCTTGAATTTCTAAGCTTCATCACAAACTTTAATGATGAACAAGACTTACTGTGCCTTTTCTAGGGCTTCCTTCTGCCGTTTTCCCATCTCTGATGTAGCACTTGGAGAGCTGCTGTTGGTCGTGCCTGAGGAGCTCTTTGCATTTGCTAATGGCTTATTATCTCTGGTTGCAGATCCTGAATCCACAGCAAAAGTCTCTTGGGTAAAAACACTCTGCATTAGCTTGTTTTTCAGCAATGCTATTTCCTCATTGCTGAAAGATAACTTGGCTGGGTCTTCAGAATGACTGAAGTCCTCGTTCCTCAGTCCTGACTTGGGCTGCAACAGCAGGCTACTTTCTTGAGAGGGGGACTGGACTGCATAATCTGTATTTCCCACACTGAGAAAGCACGGTGCACTTGAAAAACAGCTCTTTTCACGTGTATCAGCATTTACTTCCTGAGCCACGGGCTCAATACTAGGTCCTTCATTTGAGTTAGATTTTCCTGAATTACCAGTATTACCTTTAACATCAGCACCACACTGTTCGCCACCTGAGTATTCTTTGCATGTTGAGTTACTGAGAAACAAACCACCCTCCCTTTCTCCTCTGGAGCCCATGGATTCAGCTGCAGGTGTTTCTGTCTGATCATGTCTAACAAATAAACTGTGAATGACTCCTTGCTTTGATGTACCTGAGCCCAGAAGGCAGCAGTATGTCTTCACATCACAGCAAGTGGGTGAAAACCACTTGTCCCCTGTTTGTGGGGAACACAGCAGGGCACAGTGTCTTCCACCACGACACATTTGCTCACCCAGTTCCAGCATGCTGTCTGTCAGAGCTCTGCTTCTCGTACACTGCCAGCCCTCTTCGTCAAACCTGTTCTGGGTGACATGTATGTTCCTGTCTGACATCTGCTTTACATTCAGGGTCTTCTCTTGGTTAGAGGACATTTTCTCTCTCTCAGTTTTTTTCTCGTAGTCAAGAGGGGATACCGTGAGAGGGGCCATTAGCTCAGAAGTGAATTCTGAGAAACAATTGGAAGACCCGCAATGGTTAGCTCCATTTTTTTGAGCTTTCCATTTTAGATCTCCTGAAAGGGCAGCCTGTCTATCCAAAGTGGATTCTTCCTTCTCTTCATGCTGGAGGTCAATCTCTTTGCACTCTGGAGTTCCAGATTTCAATACAGGAGAAACACAGGAATTTGAAGCATCCTTTTCTGGTGTCAAGGTGGCTTCACTGCAGTAAACAAGACATCTGTGTTTGGTTTTGTACTGTTTGTGATCAGCTAGGAAATCTTTGCCATTTTTACAGTTACAAGCAGGATCTTCCTGCAGACAGTAAGGTTTTTCTGCAGGATTGCTTGGAGAAGACTCAATAGTTAAGTCATAGCTCCAGTCTGATGGCATTTTGCTGCAGCCTGAATTTTTAATGGCTTCCTCTGTCTTTGGGCTGTCCTCACTACAATTCCAGCTGTCATCTAGTTCATGTTCTTGCATGGGTATTGCATAGTTAAAAAATAAATCCTGTCGCTTTTGCCCTTTTTGTTCTTCTTCAGTTCCTTGTTCTCTTTCATGAAGGAAAAATGAATGTTGACTGCATTTGTTAGTGTTTCTTCTTTTCACACTCTTTTGACTACAGACAGGTGAGAAAGAATCTTCACTGAAATCGCTGTCATCCAGATCTTCCAGCTGCATCCCCTCTTTGCTCTGTACTTCTGTGGGAGTAAGGCTCAGCTCCTGCTTCACTTGAATCTCCTGGGGCTTGTATTGTGTTAAAAACCTCTCAAGAGGTTGATGGTTCAATTTTTGCTGTAGAATAGGGGGCTGCTGAAACTGCTGGTGATAAAGACGTAAATGCTCTTCCCTTTCTTTCTGAAATGTAGGCAGATTTGTCCAGGTTTCAACACATTGTTTAGCAAAGATGTTTCCCCATTCCTGTCTGCCATCAGAGGGCAGATTTCCATCTTCAAAACAAAAATGATCTCTAGAAACAAGCTGTTTCTGAACAGGTTGCACTGTCTGGACTTTCAGGCACTGGACAGGTGGTCTATCTTGCATATACTTGTCTTTCTGGCCACTCTCTTTTGTTTCTGCCATGACAGCATTTTTGGTGATGAAATCCTTTGCAGTGGGGTTCTTTTCAGAGTGGGGAGACAGATGATCTGTTTTCTTCTTCAGAGGATGTGCTATCCGTAGGACTCCCTTAACTGGGCTAGCATGGTGAAACCATGATGAGCTGGGATTCCCTTTGTAGGCATGTCCTTTGTTGATTCCCCTGGGGGTAGAGGTAAAAGGGACACTCTGTGGCTGGAGTGCTGCAGGACATGCCTTTGCTTTTGTAGTATTTGGGGGATGCTGGAGGCCTAGCTTGACTTTCTTTGGAGAGCTCTTTTCCCCGGGTGGCAAAGAGTGAGAGTTTTGGACACGTTTCGGAGATTTATTTCCAGCTGTCCGACGCCCATTTGTGACAGGGGTAGAACACTTAATCCCTTTCTTCAGCTCTTTAACCCTGTAAGTAAGACTAGCTTTAGAAGATGTCATGCTTTCAGATAAATAACAGTGTCTTCAGAACAAACTAGTGCTTTCACATATTAAGTCTAATCACTGAATTCAATGTCATGATTTCTGTTTTAATTATCAGTGATCTATGTGGGCATCAAAACACCTCTACCAAAATGACTGAACTTCTGGAAAGGTCGATAGCAGTATTTTGAAGTGCTCCCTTGAAGCATGTGTAACAGGTCAAAGGAGCAAAAATGGTCTGTGTTTCAGTGTAAGGGGGTTGCATTTCCACACTTCGTAATGCAACATGGCACAGTGCTAGCTCAAGATGAGCTGCTGCTCTTCACAGTCCCACAAGACACAAAAAAGGGCTTTTGGAGTAGCTGCAGTGGGGCTAATTAGCTCACGTGATAAGTGTACAGGGTTACAGTGCTCCTGGCTCAGACTCGTCAGTGCAACTGTGAAGAGTTGTGTAACTTTATCACCCAGTTCCCGCAACTGTTTCCTATACTCCCCTTCCCCTTAAGCATCTCTCATCCTCTCAACCCCAGCACTGCAACAGCCTGTAATTCACCTCCTGTGTAGGAGGCAGAGTGAAGGATTTGCACACATTCTAGGCAGAACTAGAATACAAAACTAAACCAAAACTGTTGATTGCTAAGGTTAATAATCCTGCAATTCAGGGAGCACAGTGGTATTTTCATTACTAAAAGCTGTCATCAGAAAGGATTTACAAGACCCAGAGAATTTCAAGACCAAATATAAGAGTTGGATTAGGGCAGGGATTTTATTTGTATTGTGAAAATTGCATTTCTTGTCTAAATCAACTTTTCCAATGCAAGAAAAAGAAAGAAGGTAACCACAAACATCATACGTTACCTTTTTTCTTTTTGTTTTTCACCTTGTCAACATTGAGCTTCATCACCTACCTGTCAGCATATCGTAAAGTGTTCAGAGTATGCTCTGTAGCTATGTGGCTAGGTGATACATTGGCTATCATACATGTCTTGGAATTGCCAATGAAAGAATCCTTTAGCACCTAGGGTTGGAAGGAAAAAAATAAGATTCTTAGCAATTCATGTACCTTACATTTCCTGTAAATTAGCAATGTATACAGAGGCAGTTTAACATGAACTAAGTGATGCACAATGACAATTTAAAATGAATAGGAGTGTTAATCTGGGCTCTGAACAGGCCCTTGCACCAGATGCCACAAGGGTATCCACATATTTTGAGGAATAAAGCATATGTTACAACTGGGTTGAAGAAATGTTGATGAAATCTCCCATGACTGTTACTGCACAGAAGATGCAAGATTGGTTGCAGAGTGGGTGGAGATGGACAGTAACTGAATGAGTCTGGAAGGTAGCATTTGGGGTTTTTGTTTGGTTTTAGGTTTGTTTTGTTTTGTTTTTTACCATGCCATTCCCCAGAACTGACTGAGGGAACTGGCAGCCGGCCTTAACTTAAAATGAATGTTTGCAAGAGTTACGCATTTCTCTTTCATTCAAGGGTTTAATAGCAGTTATTGAGTTATGCCCTTCTAAAATTATTATATTTTTTATTTTGTTCTCTTCATGGAAATCTGTTGACTTTTGACTTTCTGCTTGTTTTACCTGAGTTAATTTGCTTTGCCGGAAAGGAGTATGTGCATGTTCCTGATCCAATGCCCGAATGCATTCCTTTAGCTACCAAAATAAAAAAAAAATTACAAAGAGAGGGAAAAACATATCAATCAAACACTGGCAAGGAACTGAATTGCATCAAACCTAACCTACGAATTTACTGTTTTCCTCATGCACCTTTGACTCCTACTATCTGATGTCCCTCGCAAGGGGAGTTTGCTGCTGCCATAGACACAAATGTCCAGCTTCAGATAGTTCGGGTTATCAGGAGCAGTTTAACTACACTCAGAAAGAGCAAAGCCACAGCACAGAGCACAGCTATCCTTGCCTGATGGCTCAGTGGGCTATACAAAACCCAAGGAGCTGCATAAATACAACCATCTTCCAGCACACACAGAGCTCCACACTACTGTGGACCTGCTGCTGCCTGTACCATAGCTAACTGGTTTGAAGCTAGATTAGTGTACACCAGACTGTGCTGCAGCTTGCGGGGAGCGTGTACCCCAGTGTCACACACCTGTAACACCCTAAGAACAGAGTTTTTGAGCTCCTTCTCTTATAAATTTCTTTCTCCTAAATGAAGCTCTTCCCCTTCCAAAAAAAGCCCCAACAGTCTGGACAACAGCAGTGCAAATTTCTTGTGCCACTCTGACAATATTTTCATACCTTAGTCAGAGAAAACATGAGCTAGTAAGTGCATACTCCTCCCCATACTGACTATAAGCTGCAGCCTAGATGTCCCATCTAAGTGTGGGTATGCTGGGCTGTGTTAGAAGGCACCTGATCTCAAGCCATTTCCTCTTCTATGGACCAGCACCAAACAATTAGCTGTGACAGGAGCTGGGTTCAAGCCCAGGTTCAAGCCCAAGCTTAAGAGGTAGTATAGATACAGCCTGTCTGACTAAACAAACATGTCGCACTGTGACCTTTGACAGGCTAATAGGAATTATACACAGAACACTAAGAATGGAGCAACAGACTACCCGGGGAGCGGAGATACAGCTACAGAACTCCCATTAAAACTAACAGAACATGAGCAGCTAGCTACACCTATGCCTTTCACAAAACGCATCATGTCTTCCTATTATTAGTAACCATCAACAGAGGTAGCCTGTAGTCTTGAAGAAACACCTCTTGATTTATTACCAGTCTTGGAAAAAGACATAATGTTCAAACTCAAAGGTGTGTATTTTTTGCTTTGTTTCCACTGGAATAAGCACAATAGCATCATGCTCTGTATCAAGCCTGGATGCTCTCTAAAATTGGCAGAAGTGGATTGTATAGCCATGAGACAAGCCATTTAGAGCAATATCAAAGGAAAAATAAGCAGATTCCAGTATTGTTGTGGTGATACTGGCATGAAGGAGCCTTTCTATATTTAAAGCCTTTCTACATTCTACGTACACCCACTTAAAATGACACTTATTCCTCACTTTTACTGCATTTGATTAAAAACCCCACCTCTAACAAGCAAGAGATCAAACTATTCTAACCTTTTAATTCTGCTTCTCATAATTACAGTATCTGAATATCTTTTACTTGAAATCATCATTAATATTAAAAGCAGCAGCAAACTTCAGACTTCATGTGTTTTAAGGTCTGAAGAGAACATTATGATCATTGAGAGCGGAGCTAGGTTTTAGAAGTCACAGGCCATGTAGATTTAGTCAAAGATGCCCTTTATAGTTAATTACATCACTACTGGTAGACTGCGTATGTATTTACACAGCTTCACACAATACCAAAAATACACACACTCTGATTTAAAGTTTCTTTTAAAACAGTTTCACAAGCTTACATTAAGCCTCACTTCTCAGAAATCCTTTCTGTTCAGGTCCTGACTACCCATGCCACGCAGTTATTCACCAGCAAGTACTCAATAAAGTATTAAGTACAGAAATACATTCACTTTACCTACTGTCTCCCAGTATGAGTGCTAAATTCCACAGCAGGAAAGCAAAAGAACATTCTACATTCCCAAAACAGAGCAAGCCACCTCCTGTTTACAGCACACTAGCAAGTATGGTTGTGTGCAATAACTTCTGCATTGTTGACTCATACTCACTGATTAATATCATCTTCAGTCTCACTTAGAGAAGCCCTCAGTCATCAGTAGCTTTGTTCACTTGAATTAAAGGAGGTGCAAAGCCTTCTGCACAAGTTATACTCAGAGGCACTTTGCATTTTCTCAGATGGCATTTCTCTGCTCCTTGTCCCTCTTCACGTAACTATATGCACTTATAAAAGACAGCTTGCATTAAGAGTGCATTTCTTCCTGTTCCTTCCTCCCCACACATGAATTACTAGTTTCTATGCTCTTGAGTATGAAAGTCCTTTACTCCTGATTTGAGTGGCAAATATGGCAATCCCAAGCCAATATTCTCTGGAAATAAAAGGGGCAAAATTTCCTATATAAAATATGGGACACTTACACAATACCTGACATTCTGTATGCTGTGTTTACCTGACTGGCTGTAAGAATGGATTAAAAAGACTATTTTCATCACAAAATCTTTTCACTCTTAAATTGTCTTTCAGGCATGAGACAAATTAAACTGGACAGACATAGCTATTTTTTTCCCTCCATGGAATACACACACATATTATTCTGTGGTTCATTTATAGCCTAAAATACATGCTAATAACTAAATACAAAACCTTCCTCAGACATGCTAGTAGCTTACTGCTAAAAGACTTTGGTTTATTTCTGCTCCTTCCATTTTTGTTTGTCGATCTGAGTCTCTGGCATCAGCTGCTCTTTCACTGCCCGCCAAGTCAATGAATGATATCCTAGAAATAAACAAAGTTGCATTTATCTTAGGGGCTTTTAAAATTTTTTTCCTCTTTCTTTTTTTCTTATTTAAACCAGAAGGCTGCAACACATAACATCAGAAAAATTATTAGAAACAACCCCTTTTGAACAAAGAGAAATACCCACTGGAAATATCTGAGGCACAAAAATAAGCCTAGCAGGAAGAACAGTGTCAGAGCATCCTGGCAGTAACATAATCATAATAGAAAGTGTAATTGCGTAGAATGAGAGTGCTCCACAGTTTAATGGATGAGCTGTTTAAAGTGCAACACATTCATCCCCCAGATAATCACTGTGCTTGTAGCTTCCTAAGAACACAGTTAAAGAAATTGTAAACTTCTTGATTCTCCTTCCAGGTAAAACAGACAACTGCCCTGTCAAATGGGAATTCAGGGCAACATGAACAGAAATTTCCAGTATAGTGAGTAATACACTGAGCTTTCAGTGTTCCTTGTCCCTTCCTTCTACAAAATTTCATTACTCTCTCTCATGTCCCCTAGCCCTGGGTGCCAGCTGCCGTATTGACTGTTGCACTGTGTCTTTGTCTTTGCTCTTCTTTTTCTGGAACAGCCCTGACTTCTCTTACAGGCGTATCTTGGGATCCTTTACCCACTCCAGCTTCACCTCACTTTCAGTAACAAAAAAAACCAAAACAAACAAACAAAAAGGCATACGTGCCACACCTACATAACCACATACACTTCTATTTCTAAGCCTGCCTGTTATGCCTTTTCCTTTCTCCACTTTTTGTGGCTCTTCCATTTTGGCTTGTATTTAAAATAAGATCCGCAGAAGCAAGACTGCATGGTAGTTGCTGGAAGGGTGTGTCAGCACAGTTTTTTGACACTCAGCAGTAATATAGATACCTAGACCTCCTTCCTCAGCCCTATTTCTTGGGGTTGTTTAATCTGGAGAAGATAGCTGAGAAGAAGCACAGTTACAGTCTTCAAGTTCGTAAAATGGCTGTTACAAGAGGAAGTATATGGCTCTTTTTGTCTGCTACAGATAGCATGAGAGTTCCACTCTCAAATTATCAGGGAGGTTTAGGTGAGGTACTATGATTCCTCTGACCAAAGGCAAACATCTCTAATGGAATCATCACCACCTGAGTTAGTCATCCCAGGCTCACTTTGTAGTAAATTACAGGACAGAAGTGCTTTGAGGGGCAAATCCATCTGACCTGGATTTTAGGTGACTCTGCAGAATGGCATGAATTGGATCCCAGAAATTACTATTTCTTTCTGCTGGCTTCAAAGATGAAAAGCTCACATGTGAATATGCTCATTGCAGACAACCATCTTTAGCCAGATTCACACCAGACAGGAAAAGCTTTCTAACACTGAAGATGAAGGGATGGATTTGATTGCCAAATGCTTTCACTGAAATTTTTTACAAAAATGTTTGTCAAAGCTCTCACAGATGTGGCTTAAGCACTCTTCCTGGGAACAGAGAAAGGACTGTGAAACTTCTGAAAGTCCCCTTGAACCCTACTTTTTGACTTAACTCACAGTTGCCCATTAACTCAACATGTCTCTTTGTTTGCCTCCTGGATGTCCCTGGGCTTGAATTCCTCATCAGCCCTGAGCACTCCTGCTTCTATTATTACCTTCCAAATGTCCTGTTGGCTGTGTCTTTAATTTGGATTTGGATGATAGCATGAGATCGAGAAGAATCCGAGTTGACTCCAGTAGCTCCCGTGCTACGTTCTTTTCCTCCCTTCAAAATCACCTGTAAAATAAGGGGGACAAAATCCAAAAAAATTGTAAATAAAACCATAATGTCTCAGAAAGAGATCTTGTCCTCCTAAGATGAGGATACATTAGGAGGAATGGTTCACTACAGCTTTAAAAATTTGGTGCAAGGCAGATGTTAAGGTAGACTAGATTCGTTCCAATGTTTCTGTCAGAACTTTGTATATGGACTTGGTTGCAGTGACACTATAGAGCTTAGAGAGCATACTGTAGGTAAGAAGTTGTTGCATTGCACATTCACTTGAATTTGCAAAATACCCAAGCTATAAAATTAAAAAAAAAAAAGTATGGCAGCAATGAAAGGAAGTAAGACTGCAGACGTAAGCTAAGAAACTCATGAGACTGACTGTTCGTTGTGCTCTTTTAAAATTTCACTTTTTCATGTAATAGATGGGTACTGTTGTACAGAAAGTTAACACATGGAACACAAAGTGCCAAAACCTTTCTCCACTTCCATAACTAAAAGAAATCATGCCAGATGATTAAAACATCAATTGATGATTAAAACATCAATTGTTTACAATATAGCAATAAAATAAGAAAACAAGGAAGAGATGCGAGGCAGAAGGACAAAGGCTCCTTCAAGATACAAATTTGGATAATCCTCTTTGGAAAACTTTTAAGGATCATCACAGAAAGTCTAGCAGCAATTGCAGCATAGCTTTCATAAAACAGGTATTAATTTTGTTTCTGGTTGTAAGAACAAACAAAAATATCTAACAAAATCAGTATGTTCTCAGTTGACAAATGTGCATTATTCATGCCTTTCCACGGCCAGTTCTCAACCAGCAACCTAGCCAACTGCTGCAGCTCCCAAGCATTACATTAGTGCTAAATGCAGATAATTTCTGAACCAAAGCCAACATCAATGGACAGTGAATAACTAGGGATGTATTCCAGACTCTTTCCATACATCTGTTGCAGACTATTCAGAAGCTCTGAGTCATTTCTGTGTTCAAAAGGGCCTGTGGGCAATATCAAATTATTATTTTTTTGCTGAGATACTCATAAGAGTAGACTCAATTAATAGTTCTTCTGCATGTGGAATGTGATAATACAGAGGAATGTGTTAATCAACCATATAGCAAATTTACACTCTAATCTACAGAAGCATCACCAGCGTGTCCTGAATCTTGAAGTTAATGGGAAGATGAAGAATGAAATTAAATGGAACATAAGTGGGCAACACCATGCCAATTTTAATGAGTCAATTACACTATCAGGCACTTGTAATTTACAATTCCTTACTGAGAAAAGAATTAAACTATGCAAAGTCAGGCTAAATAGAAAACAGATTTAACCACCTTCTCTGCTGCAGGACAATGCAGAAAATTTGCCAGTGCCCTTTTAGAGCTCAGCCAGGAAGGGAAGGAAAACTGAAGCCTTGCTTGCACTGAGCATACTGTTTAAAGAGCCCAGTTTCACTTGGCTGTTATCTGCCATCATTATCTAAGCAGTGTCTTAATCTTAATTCAGATCAATAAATCTCAATCTAAAGTATTTTCTAATTTCTAGTTTTATTAATTTTCAAATTTATTTATTTTGTCCCGCATCCACGTACCTTTAATACATAAAATTTAAGTGCATAGAAGCCAAAGAAACCACACTGGGAGAAAATAATTTTCCAGCTTTCAGGGTCCTTTGCTTGAACACTATTTGATTTCAGGAACAGTGATAGCAATCTATTTCTTGGCATCTTTCCATAAGGAATGGTAGCACAAGCAACAGCTGTAAATCAACAGCTTGCATGTTGCTAACCCAAGTCACAGTGACCCAAGAAGCTTACTGAATAAAGGCACTCCTCAGTGCTCCGTTGGGGTTGCCAATTTCAGAACCGTAAACAGGAACATATACATGTACTACACAACAAATAACAATCTCTGTAAATGACATATCTCACAAATCAGCAAATCAGGCTGCAGAAGACAAAAAATAACCACAAACATAGGGGTTACCTCCAACAGCAGATCTACAGAGTCCACCTGAACCTCCCGTAGTCCAACTATTTGAACAACATGCTTACTATCTTCTCTTGCAAAAAGTCTGAAAATGAAACAGTACAGAAAGGAGATTTTGGAAGTCTCAAATAGCAGCAATGAAAACACGTCAGTGCTATGACACTGTGAAACAGCAATCAAGGCTACTGACTGGGGAGAGGCATTACTGTCATTCATTTATTTTCAGAACTGAAAAGGTATTTCATTTATAATATGTACCACTGCCATTTCACTGTTAAAGAGACATTAGCAATGCATTTCTGCTAGTTCAGGAATATAACAGACCAGGGAAGTAAGTGATCATGTTTGCATTTTAGCGTTCCTGTCTCTCTTTAAACTGCATCTCAGGTCTCTCCAGAAAGTTCAGACTGTAGGTTATGCTGTTCAAGTTCTCAAGATTTTTGCATAGGATTTTAAAGCAGCTCCCATATCCATAGAATCAGATTTCAGAGTACCTCTGCCATCAGTCACACAGAAGCATTACAGTATACAGGAAGAATACAGATATCATGCACACAGGAGGAAGTTTAATCTTCTCCTTCAATGACATGTAACATGGCTAATGGACATGCAGAGAATATAAGGACACCCTTTCTTCCTTAGTTACTCGACTCCGTAAGTAGAAGATTACACTACCTGCTCCTTAAAGACAGTTTTGGAGAAAGAGAACACACATTCACAGAAACAGGTGCTTCCTTTGTGAACAAACAGTCACTTCTCCATGCACTAAGCCCCCATCTTGAGCCCTCCAGCATTCTCTAAGGATAGTGCTCTCAAGGCTGCTAAAGGCTTCCAGCTGACAGGTAATGTTCCTTCAAGATCACTCTGAAAATATTTCACTGCTGAGATCTTAACTGCCATTTTTATTTAGAGATTTCAGACCATTGTGTCTAGCTTCTGTAGCTTCTGTAGGAGTATACATTCATCCAAATGATTCGGGGGCTGAGGTGCTACTACTGAGGGTGATGGCAGCATCACCTGCAGAGGCTTGCTCCAGTTGAGTCATGGGGCTGCTGGGTAAAGGCCCTCAGGGAGAAGGGGAGCAGACCCTGCAGTGTCAAGCATGACAAGTGGGAGATGCAACGAAATCTTTAGAGACCAGAGGGGCAAGAGCCGGAGGCCCACTGGCACAGCAGGAGGGACAGCCAAAGGTTATGTTTGGGACTCCACACTGGCTGGCAGTAAGAACTTCTGGCCACAAGAATGTTCTTTCTCTACCCGTGGATGTTCAGCTATTATGTTATAGTGTAAGCGAAACAGCATTCATATCTCAACGACAGGTCCTTATTCTTACTTATTTCCCCCTCCAAAATAGTAAAAACCAGGAAATCCTATCAGTGCCACAATATTTAGTATCAGATTCTGCCTTCATCTCTACATAGCACTTAGGAATAACACTAATTAAATAAGTAAAATTTACTATAAATGGTAATATGTTAAATGTAATTGCATGAAACAGTCACTGATTTATAAACAGTAACCAACTGATTCATAACCACACAGTTATAGTAAAACATTATTTAAATACCTCTTCCTTCCATTTAGCAGGTCATAAAGCTGTCCACAGTAGATCTCATAAAAACTGATCAAAACAAGGAGATCTTTCCTTGACTGTGATGCTTCCAGGTGTCTGAAGATGTCTTTGGCAGCCAAGGCATACAGTCCTGGGTTCCGGGGAGTACCTATCATAGTGTAAGTCTTGCCAGCACCAGTCTGCCCATATGCAAAGCAAGTTGCATTGCCTCTGTGAACATAAATTATATTTTTAGTCTCTCATCTAATTTATTTGTATCTATTAAAAAATATTCTGCAATGTCAATATCTATCTATAGTGGCCTCTTAACAATGAGGTTTGTTTTGCTATCCTGTCTAGGAAACTGCAAAACACTTATTCCCAAGCATGTCCCATGGAGATCTGGTGTGTCACAGAGTGCTAGCTCTCTTCCTTCCTTCCAGATGCCAAAAATGCGTTTAAGGAAACTAAGAATTAATTATTATTTTTCCAGCTGTTTAGATGCTGCAGAGGTATCGTAGGATTATGTGAAAGGGAATCCTAGTAATTATGAATCACAGATAAAAATTACTGTGACCTGAGATGCAAAACAGCCACAAGTCAGGTTCTGTATTAACACACTGTACTTGATGAAAATTAACACCCCAGCACTATAATTTACTGAGTGAGGTTACTTAGTCTCATGCTGCAGTCCTGTATGCAGCTACGTCAATCTGAAGAGTTGTTGTTGTCAAGGGAAGGTCTTGCTCTTCCTTTCCTCTGCTCCCAGCTGTGTATACATTCTGACACACCCCTGCCTGTGCTGGCTCTGATGTTTGACCCTACTGGACTGAAACAACAGAAAGCCTTCCACTTTTTTGCAAGCTAATTTTCTGCTGCTTCAGTGAATGAAAGTACCTCACAGAGGATCACAAAATATGCCCAAAGTGGCTTCATATAACCGATGGGAATGTGTCTAATGAGGGGTGAGGAAGAGGATCATTCCCTTTCACTGGCAGATAGCTGCTTGGTCCACTCACTCCAGCTACTGGAACCACAGTCTTGGCTTATTCCAGATTGCTCCAGCTTTGTCATTGTATAACCTTAAGATTAAAATGACAATGCACATAAAATGCCAAGGAGGTCTCAGGATACAGCTCCACTGCCTGTCAAGCCCATCTAAATGAAGGTCAATGTGTGCCTACTTCTCCTTTCCTGTCCTTGCTCTTATACAAGCAGTGAACACACAAGTATGATGCAAACAGTTTCAGTGAAATTAATTAGCCGGAAGAAAAGTAATACAGAACAAATTATGTATTCCCCCCCCAATCTCCAAAAAAGACTTTTTAGCTGCCTCAGTATCCTGGTAGAGAAATTAGTAAAAATGTAGGGCTGCAGTAAGCAGTAAGCACAGTGAACAATTTCTTGCCATCTTAGATTGCAGAATTAGCTCACCACGGTCTCAGAATAGACAGTGAAGGGGATGCAGCAGGAGGGACAGAAAAGTCAGGGAAAGCTGTGAAAAAACAGTGGCATCTCTTCTGGTGGCATTACTGTATTAGCTGTAATGTTAATTGTGCCTGTAGTGATTCTTCCATAGCAAATTACAAGCCTCTTTCTCCTTTTTCACCTTCCTTTTCTCAAGAGCATGATACTCTGTCTCTGATGATGATACCTGGAGATTTTCAGTAATGGAATGCTCCACCTCATTAATTTTCAGCATGGATATGTAACCCTTTCCTTCAAAGACTCAAAAATGTAGTTGTACTCAAGCTTGTTACTTTGCATGAAAATAAGTTCACTCATGTAAAGCCACCATCAACTTCCCATTAATTGGGAAGTATGTAATTATGATTAAACCTCCAAGCAAATATAAATCAAGAAAATAAAAATAAATCACAAGATTATTAATAACTTCTATTGCCCTTTGCACTGTACAAATACATGCAAAAATATCTCACAGCAGTCTCATGAAAGAGATAATACTATTACGCTACAGATGAGTGTGCTATACCACACAGAAGCCTTTGTTGGAGTGGAGATTAGACTTCAGAAATCCTGGCCCACTTTTTTTCATTCTAGGCTGGCCATGGTGTCTCTTTTTTGCACCTGAGGTCCAATTTTAACATCCTATGTGATTTAGATTTCTCACTAAATGTGAAGAAAGTTTTTCCTGACTTATTTTGTCAAAGTTGCAATCAAAGACATCCTAAAAGTGGGAAGGTATGTGGCAAAGGTGAAACAAATGTATTTTTCAAATTATGAAAAGCATAATGGAAAATCAAAGCAATATATGAAAATAGAAAACAACAAAGCAAAAAATAAAAAATGTTAAGCATTGATGCCGTACCCGTTAAAAATATGCTGAATGAGAGGATGAGCTGTCTTCATATACACATCCTGATTGGTACATGACTCCCCAAAGACTTCATCAAAATAAAAAACATGCTGAAAAATAAATATGGTCTTTACATGAGAATGAATATGTTTCACTTCCCCTTCACCCTCCTTCAAAGGTAAACTTAAATTACAGAAGCCTCCCAGTAACTTCATATGGCTTTGGACCAGGTACAAAGTGACCTAGCACATTTACCACGCAGCACGGCATATGCAGGAACACATCATTATGGCTAATTAAGAGACTGAGGGTAGGAAAAAAAAAAAAGGGAAGTAAAGATGCCTTAATTTCCCATCATTCTGAAGCAGAACATACCATGGCCTTCTGACAAGAAAAAAAGAAAAAGCTAATTAAAGAAACCTATTCTTGAAATGAATGAGCCTACAGACGTACAGTAAGACTGTAACAGTAAAAAGAACTCAGAGTCAACTCTTGATTCTCTCAAAATTAGTCCTCTGTTGTGATTAATGGTCTCTGCTCTGCAGACTTTAAAACTTTTTGTGCCAGAGAAAACAGAAGCTATTCCCAAGCAAAGCCGGATTGTATTGTCTCAGAAGGGGCAAGAAAACCCAAAACTTCCCACACTCCAGATTTGATCCAAAGCGGCAGGGTCTTCAGAAACACTACAACAGAGTTCATTATGGGCTCCTTCTCGGTTGAGCATAGTGTTTGTAGGGACAGTCACAAACATCACATTTTTCAAAAGAGCCTCCATGGACTGGTGTCTAAAATGGCACTCTAATAAATTCACTGCAGTGGAAATGAAGGTGGTGGATCTCTAGAACTGAGAATAATTTCATCTGCACAAGCAGATTAAACCAGGGAGTCTCAGCAGCTACACTCAGCTCAGAGAGCAGATTTGCTCTGTGACAGACCTGCAGTTTGGGTCCCCCAGCTGTGGGGCATGAATTTGCCCCACCACCTCCCATTTGCTCTGTACACCTTGCTGTCCTTTCTATCGGAACCAGAGATGGAGGCAGGGCAAGTTGCCAGACTTGGAAGCAGAGAAGTTTAGACACAGCCTTTTCCATGGCATACTTTTGTTTGGACTACATTGATTGATGGTAAGATTTTGTTTGTCTGTACTGACATAATGAAATTAATTAGCATTTTTTCAGCACTGCAATACTAAGGTGATAAGCACCATGTAAATGCCAAATACAGGTAGTCAAATGGAGGGAGTGGGGTGGAATTGCTGCATGTGTCGCACCATAAAAGATGGTACATGAACTAAGCCCAAGAGAACTGCAAACTGAATTTTTACTGGATACTCTGAACAGTTGTTCCTAGGACCCAAACTGTAAAAATAACACCCAGTTGAGTGAGAATGGCTTGCTGCTCTCTAGAAATCAGTTCTGTTCCTGGCACTGTCAGTCAAAACTGAGAATTTGAACTATGACTGCACATGGTATTTGGGATTAAGAAACAAAGACCAAAAGTGAACTTAATTTTCAAAAGCATTTGAGAACAAAGGAAGGGAGGGGATGAGGGTGTAGGTGGTTCATTGAAACAGACCTTACAGTGCTGAAATAGTAAAGAGGGAACTCCTTGCTGAAGTACCCTGGAAGACTACCAGGAGACTCTACAGTAGGCAATTCTCCTGCACCACCAGCATGTAGCAGAGGATTTTATTTTGCCACATGCAAAGAAAGCTGCAAAGAAACAAGCTTTTGAGGCTTAAAATTCTGGGCTCAGGCTTTCTGCCACAGGCTGGCATAAGTCAGAAATAATTCAAATATAGTTATGCTGAGCTCACAGAGAAGAGCCCATCACCTATTGCTGTGCAAGAAATAGAGACAGCCCTTTTCTGTTTCCCCTCATTGAAACTCCAAGTACAATTTGCTTTATCCCGCCATGCAAGTGACTGGCCCAAAACCACAACATGCAAATGGAGCATGTTACCTGTAAAATATATTGGGTGAGATCAACTGCCTCCTTCTTCTCATGGAGGAGTAGGGTTTCTTTATCTTTCACTGTGATGATATTAAGCTCCCCACGGCGCTCCTCTCTCAGGCCTAGAGGACGTTTTCGGACACACACTCTGATTTTTTCACTTTCTGTCCATGGAGTCTCTTTCTCAGAAGTACTGGATCTACAACAATAGTATAGTTTTGCATTTTAAAATCAAAAATTTGATTACTACAGGTTACTACAGAATCTAGAACATGCATAAATTTTACTTGGTTTGTTAGCTTTATCAGAGGAATGTTTCTGTCTTTAATGGCTTATAAAAGAAACACCACCACACCTCTCATTGTTACATGGTGAAGTTTCTGCTGTTTTTTCCCTAAATAGACTGACGTCTTTTGTGCACTTCTGTTAAAAGAATAGTTGCTTTTATACAGCAACGTTCCTGAGCTTGTTGCTGGACTGGCACATTTTCAGTTGTCCACAAGCATGTGATTGACGCTGTCGAGCTGGCACAATATACAGGTTAACTTAAGAAAATTTAATCTTGCTGAAATTATCCACAGTCATGATTAGGTATTTAAATACGTACAATAAGAGTATGAAGAGATCTTGAAAAGAAGAGGGTATAATACTTAGTTGCTTTTCCTCTTATACTGACTTTAATTCTTCCTATTACAGGCTGCCAAACAGGTTACAATTAAATGACTCAAACTGGGAAACAAGACAGTATTCACCATGTTCTTATCCACTGCAAAGAAAATTTGAAATACCGATTTCATCATCATCTTCCATTTGGTCTTATATCCGATTTGTTTCTTTTATTATAAAAAGTTACATGGTTTCAGATCACTGGCAAAGTTGTGGTCTTGTGTTTTGGCAAGTCTACTTTAGTTCCCTTCTAGATACGCCAGAAACATGAGGTTGTTTCATGTTTCATTGATTAACTTGCTGTGTAATGTATTTTGTGATGCAGCATACAGAATATACATGAATTCAACCAAAATTTATTCATTCTGCCTTTCCATTTTTAGAAACTCTCTTCAGTCAAATGAGTAATAATTTTCAGCATGGACTTGAATGTCAATTTGTGATAAAATTATTTTTAACCAAGCCTTGACTTGCCCAAAAGCAGTGTTTCTGCTATGCTGTCCAAATGCCCTTCCAAAATCTCTTAATGTAGCAACTGAAAACTAACATATACTAGTTGTCTAATAAATTACAACCAAACCCACAGTTACTCAATATCTCATTACAACTAGAAGCTTGTCGTTGCTGCTAAGCTGTATGATTCCCCAGAAGCATACGACATGCAGTTATAAATCTCAAGATGTGGTCTTCAAAGACAGCACATGAGTAATCTTTACTTGTAACAGGAGTCCCTTTAATTTTAGCACAGCTTTCCCATGCAGACCAGGATCAGGCCCTGCATTTAGATGGAAAATTCTTTCCCCGAAAAGAAAGACAATAATACTTGAAATAAGATGCTTCATAAGCTAGCGTGAGCTTATGGATAGCACTAGGCACCAAATGTTGTCCAACAAATGATCAGAGGCTCACGACCAAGGCTGGATTTAGTGACCTACAGAAAGAGCCTGTTGTGCTCTAAGACCTTGAAGAAGGAAGGAGTGATTGCAAGATTTGACAAAGGAAAAACTGAAGACTTGGAGGCTCTGATTATGAGAGAAATCCTGAAGTTTAGATTTTCTGTAAACATTTCTTAAACAGAAATTGTATTTTATAACAAAATACGTTTTTTTATTACTAGAAAAACCAAAAATCTCAACACGGATCATTAGAAACCTGATTAGACAATAGTTCAGAAGAATCACTTGTGCCCTGTCTGCTACCGTTAGAATCAAGCCATTTGCTGTGGGCAAGTGCAAAATATATTTAAACATATCAAAAAAGCTCATTATCTTTTTGCCATCTGAAATCATGCCAATGTTTTCCAATGTTTCTCATATATGAGACTAGCCTTCTCAGTGGTCAAATCACAAGGTGGCATGGGATGGATGGATTCAGTGAAGGAGTTAGGTACTTGCAAAACAGGAATTACAAACACAAATGTCAGCAGACTGGCCCAAGCGCAGAAGACACAACACATAGTCTGTGGTCGAAACAAGAGAAAGAGAAACTTGGGCTGGTCAGGATGAAGAGGCAGAAAGCACACAGGATGAACCATAATGCTAGGCATAGAAGAATGTGGCTGGAAAAAAAAAAAAAAAAGGTGAACATGGCTCTGTCGCACAATTAAAATTCTTGAATTCCTCTAGCTGAGCCATTACATTATATTTTTTTGTAATTTTTTTATTTTCCAGCACTATGAATCCTGCCCTTTTAGTTGCACCTTGGCTTAACATCTAGAGGAGGCAGAGAACGCACTAAGATGCCAACATATGTAGGAGGTTAGCTTACTTCTGTGGAAGGCGGAAATTAATTTTTTCCAGCAAAGGGGAGTTACAAACCTTGGTCTTTCATTTCACAGGTTAAGTACTCTAACTACTGTCACCTTAGTACTTTTCCATTTTGGCAACAGCATCTACTCCTCCATGCTACATGCATGCTCAATGGAAGTTGTAACTGACACCCCAGCTCCATGTATCCCCTTACACACCAAATCTTTCCGCACAGCTTTCTTAGACCAAGGCACAGCCTCATACATCCACCTCTCTTTACTGCACTTCAAAACAAAAATGCCATGACTGCATTGCAACAAGCTAGATACTGGTAGTATCTGTGCAGAGAGGTATGTGTTCTACTGTTGAATCAGGAAAAAAATTATTTTGTGCTTTAAAAATACCATGAAGGTAGATTTACCAGTGGTTCAAGATAACCATAGCCCTTTTTACCAAACACTAGGAAAAGTAAGAAGGTTATAGATTATGTGCTTGGGGAGCAATTGCAAGGCATCCCTTTCACCACCACGTCTGTATCCCGTCACAGTGATAATCATTCTGTTTCTTTTTAAAGCTCTAGTTCAGAAATTTCTTTATAAACAAATACAGCCATCACAGCACGTATCCTTTTTACTGGGAAAAACTTGACAAACTTATCAACAGATAATGCCATATTTTGGAAAAAATAATGTTTTTCGAGATAGTCTCATGGAAATAGAAAGAAAGATTGGTCAAAACCCCAAGAAAACAAAGCCTTATATACTGGAAGACAATAAAGACTATTCTTAGACAGTCTTGGTGAGTAGCAGCTGGTGAAATTCAGCTGATTCCTTCTGCCAGACTTGGAGAGCCAGAGGTGCTTATTAATATCTCTCTTCTCTGTGAGACTTTGCATTGCTCTGTAGTATAGGACTGTGTATTTGGAGGTGATAAAGACAGATTCTCCTCCACAATGAAGAGAAAATTAATTATTAATAACTTGAAATATAGTAAAATAGGCAACTGATTATTACCTGATACAGGAATGGGGTAGTCCATAATTATACCCTGAAATGTGGGTTATTCTTTGTATGATAGGAGCTTCAGAATCCCCCAGGAGAGGAGCAATATCATCAGAAACCGTCGGACAGCTCAGGTCCTTTTTTGTGCATATTCCAGGAGTATTTAGGTCTCTTCTAGTTAATCTGATCAGCTGTGAATCAGGTGGTTGAATGTGTCCCAATATTTCCCCTAAACTGTTCTTCTCTTCATTGGCACTGAAATCAGATGAAGCATATGACTCAGGTTCAGAGTCTTTAAGTGTTCCATCATTTTCTTCAAAGAAGGACTCAAAACGCAGCTGTCTACGGGGACCTGATCTGGTCAACTGAGGCTGAATGAAAAGGCTACTTGGTTGAAAATCTTGCTTGCTTAAGTCAGCAACATCTTCCTCTTGCATAATTTTGATTATTCTAATGAGCTGAAAGAGTCGTTTGCGGTCATTCATGTCATGGATCCCCAATTTTGTATAATCTTTCATGGAAACTTTGGCAAGCTCATCAATCTTCTGAAGGCCAAAGGCAGCAAAATGGGGATAGTATTTTTCAAGTTCTGCCTCACAAAGGCATTCATAAAGGCATGATGCCATCTTCAACCTAAGGTTTACAAGAAATCAAAATAAATATTAGAATAATATGAAACATCACATCTGACAAAGTTACTAATGAAGAAACTACACATTTCCTGATGCCATTACCTGCAGTGAGGCTAGAAGCTTATTAAACTCCAAGTTTACAATACACTAGGCTGCCAAACACTACAGAATACAGCAATAACAACAATAAACCAAACATGAAACAAATATTTTATCTATGAAACTATATTTTAAAATCATAGAGAATACACAATAACATGTAAGAAATGCACAATGCAGTGTTACTTACTGCTGCAGAGTTCCCACACGCCTGATGCCTACTTGATGAATGCCGCAGCTACTGAAACCCTGTCCTCAAGCTATAGAATGTAAAATGCCTAATTTTAGACACTCAATTTAATATCAGGGCATGTGGTCTAATGTGGGTCAGCTATCCCTGGTTAACTAACAAAAGGAGAAGAAATTGTAATTGTCCTCCCCTCCCAAGCTGAATAATTAAGACCATTCATCTTATGGATGAACTACAGCAAAGTTGTAGGTTTGATGTGTAACTTTCTCTTGTATGTCATGAATCTTGTGAGCATTTCTAAGTGTCTTTGAAAGAATAACCAAAACATTCTGCGAAATCTGAAACAGAATTTCTCTAAATCTATATATGCTACTGGAACGCCATACTTGCATTCTTGGAAAACCCAAAAAAGCAACGTGCACCACTTGAAAGGTATGCCAAAAAACCCTCAACTCCTTCACTCATGTCTCCCTAGCAATGTATTGTGCAGCTGTCTGTATCCAGATGGATTAATATCTGCAGATATTTTTACTTGTTCCATAAAATGGAAAAATGATAGCACTTCAAGTATCTGTTGCCCACTGCCTTCTTGTACGTTTGTTCAGTCTAGGACCTTAGCAAATAAAGCTCTTACTCACATTTGGAGGTTACAATAACATTCAACAAAACCAAGTTATTAAGTTTTTCCTCCTGTAATTCACAGTAAGTTCTTTAGCAGATTTTCAAGCATCTCTACAGTAACATTACACAAGAAAATAAGGTCACCAAATATCACTCCCAAATTTTATTCAATTAATTAACATATTATGCTGAAATAATAACACCAAACAATAAAAATTATATTAAATTGCTGATTGTATAAGATTATATCACAGAGGCCAAAAGGTGCAGTAAAAGACATCTAAAATGACTTAGAAGCTAGAGTCTAAGCTGTAGATAGTAGTTACCCATAATAAAATTACGAGATTCAGCAGCAACAAGCTTCAAGACAAAAACATTGGTATGTAGGTGGACTTATTTAATGTGTATGTAATGCGATTCTGAATCTTGAGGGAAAGTCAAAGCCACTGCTCTGTTGGATCCTGGGAGGGGGAAATAAAATTTGACAGAGAGGATAGCAAACCCAAAGATCAGAGAGGCTAACTGTGACACATGTTGCAAGAGTTTTCACCAGCATTCACAATTTGCCAGCTTTTCTATCAGACAAAATTCCACAGGAACTTCAGGCTTCATTTAAAGAAGGGTTATGTTTTTTAAAAAATGCTTATTTTACATAAGTTAGCTTAAAATATAAAACCAGTACAAGTCCTGGGTAACTAACTGTCTGCGTGCACTGCCATGGGGAACTTCTTTTGTTCGATGAAAGGAGCAGCTAGAACACAAAGCCAAAACACCAATCTCAAAAGTACGGAGAATCTGTTGAAGATTAAAACAATCCAGCTAACTTATTTTCTCTGTTCACACTCTATATCCTAGGTTACACCTACATCTTCATATATTCTTAAGTTAAACACAGAGGGGCCAAAGACCAGTGCAAGACCTAGTTTGATGTTAACATGTTTGAATTATAATGTTGAACACAGGAGAGAAAAGAGAGGATAAAAAGGAAAAAAAATTGAGACATCTCCCAGAACAAGAGCAGCAGACAGAGGACGGAACTAAGAATTTTAAGGTCAAAATTCTAATTAAAAATTAAATGAAATGTATTTAAATAGCTAGAAATTACTGTATAGACAGGTCTCCATTATCTGGGGTAACAAGGGACTAGAATTCTCAAAATATGGAAAATTCAAGTAACATAGGTACCGCAGAACATTCAAGAAGGTTAGTACCAAGACATGTAAGCAGCTCTGCAAGGCTTATTGGCTAAGGCTCTGTGCCATGTGAAAGCAACTAAATGGCTTCTTAATGAGAGCTTACCCGGAAAGTAATGTAATCACTTCTGCTTCCCAGAGATAATAATAAATCTTACTGAATCTAAGTGGTTTTAACAGATAACTCCAGTGTCTCTCAACCCATGGAAGAGCAATTTCACAAACTAGGAAAATCAAACATTGACTAATGAAGGAGGAACAAATTCACTAGCCATGGAAAAAAATTAAGCAATCGTCATGCTGAAAAGTTCTAGTATTTCTGATTACTTTAAAACCCAAGAGTAGAGAATTTTCTAAAATATTTGGTCTTGTTCACACACGAGAGTATTCAGGGGAAACAGCATTTGTCAGTGAAACTTTTCCAGCCTTTTAATTGTCAATGCTCTAAAAGAAAGGATCACCTTTTCACCTCATTAAAAGAATACTTTAAATCATCCAACACTGTACAGTTCTTCGTAGATGAAGACACTGTTTCTAAAACAGATACATAATTTTTCATAACAAACTGGCTTTTTTAATAATAAGAGTAGGGGTAAATTTTCAAGAATCCTAAATTGTTAATGATAATGCCATCTTCTGGCAAAAAAAAAGATAAGACTTTTACTTTTTTACAATACATAACAGCCAGCATTCCCTCAGTTATTGTCAGGATTTAATTTTGGTTTTGTTTGCCTGAGAGAACATTGTGTCCTGGGGCAGAAAAATATAATATTCTTCACTGTGGTAGTGAAGAAATGAAAGCCCAGGTCTTGTTCCCTGCAAAGCTGTGGATGGCTTCGCTGAAAACAGGATTGACACAAAATCCTAAGACTTCTTAAAACAGTTGGATATAACATATTTTGAGAAAGAAGTATGTCAGTATGGAGGTATAATTTTCCATGAGCACTCACTTATAAGGTCAGATAGTCTCAAGCCTAAGAAAAACTTTTCACTCAATCTCTATTACAATGTCACTTGTAATTTTTTGCTGTTGAGTGGTTGCCCTTCTCATTTTAGCTGGCAGAAAGACTCAGCTTCACTTTGAAATTTTCATCTTCTTCTCATACAAGGGACCTGCTCTAACACTGACAAAAAGATGCTGGAGTTGGTCAGTGAAACAGCAAAGTCAATGAAGTCCAGAGCATCTTTACTAATACACAAGTTAGCAGTAAGGGAGAAACAGCTAATGGCGATGTACCTTACTGCTGGAACATGCAAGATGTCCAAACAAGGGACCAGTCAGCCTATCATCTTTTTGTGGCAAACCTGAGTTCTCTACAACTTATTTCTTATAGAAAGAAGTTTTACAAAGATCTTAAAAGGCTGCCAGATGCTGGTAATGGATAAGTACTTACTGTAAAAAAGCATTAGAATTTTATATAAATGGAGCATCTCAAAGCACAGAATAAGATCATAGCTTGTCATCAGAGAACTCCTCCTCTGTTTCAGTAATAGAGGTTTTTTAAAGGTCATAAAGCTGGGGAAAAAAAAGAAAAGTTGGGCGTAAATACTGGAAATGAGTGGTTACATTTTACATATTCTGAAGGAAATTATCTTACCGCAAAGTTATGCTCTAGGAGCTGATCCTCCATTTTAAATTGCTTTTAATTATTAATGAGCTTTTACAGAGATCTTTTCCTACTCAATTCAGTTTTCAAAGTAGAAAAAGGCTGGCCTTCAACGATACTCAGTGAGCATCAGTGACTGTACATAAAAGAAATGACATAAAATCCTTACATAGACTCTTTTAAGAACAAAGCAGCCTTAGACCACTACATCTTGACCCTTATTAAACTCTGCTGTGTTAAAGAACACAGTTCACTTGAATAACACTCACATGCCCTCTTATCCCTCTATAGTTCACTCAGATTTACCAGACAATTTTAGCTGACTTCCACTGATACACCTGACTGCCACCACCAAGACATAACACAAGTATCACCATATCCATATTTTAAACTAGGGAAATTAAGACATGGCAAAGTGAAGAAATATTGTGTAGCACTCCTACAAATGCAAACTAATGCAGCTATGCATTTAATCCTGCAAATAATGTAAGATAATTATTATGAATCATAAGCTCTGGTCTGATCATTAAATAATTTTATTAGGCACAACTTTCAAAGGCATCTGATAAATGTAGCACTTAATCAGTGTACAAAACCTAAACAGCACCTTGTTTTTCTGCCTATAACTTTGTATTATGTAAATAATTTTGCTTTAAAATCACCTTATAAAAAACAAAAGTTGAGAAAGTATAAAATTTGTAAATGCATGTAGCAGGTAGGTATGTTTTTCCTCCTGACCACAACTACAGCAGTGTATTGTACGCGTTACTTGTAACTGCATTACCCCAAACAAGTCTTCAGCACAGGCTTCATCTGTGCCACAGTCTGCTGGTTTTTGAAGTATAGAAGCAGAAGACCAGAACAAAACCAATCTGGCAATCATACGATAGAGAAAAATAAGAATTATTCGTCATCAGTCATACATCTTTATTTCTTATTCATCTGAACTTTTTTTCAACTGTGATCCAAAGCCAAATCTGATCTAGCTCTAAAGAAGTGAGGGGGTAATTTGCTTTTCCATAGCACCACCCCAAATGCTTTACCTTTAACTATTCTGACACCCATTCCTTGGAAATTAGGGTATTCCTGTGAAGAATGGGGACAGCACGTGGCTGCACTTTTATAAACACAAGCTCCGTAAGAAGAGATAATCTGTACTATAACACAAGTTCTTAATTTTAGCTTAATGTAATAGGTAGGGATCTGTGAAAGAGTGTTTGACGTTGCAGCAAATCCCTTTGTAAAATCATAGGATTACACCCTGCAACTCCCTGTGCACCTACACAACATGGTGTGAAACATTCTCATTGTAACAAGCGTTGTAGCAGCCTCTTTTGAAGGTAAGGGGAACAAAGCTGAATACCAGCAATAAATAACCTCTCATAGTTTCATTATAGTAAAAGTAACTGGAGATGAGGGAATACTGTTAATGACAGCTGTTTTACAGTTGGACCATGATGCAGGTCTTCTCCCTGCAGCAACACTCCTACTTCCTTTGCTGCTGACATACCTAACACAGAGTCAGGTACTAGAACTACAATTCATGCCATTGCTCTTTGAAACAGACTTTAAAACAACAGCTAAATGTTGGTTTTCTTCCTGTTTTCCAACAGAGTATTTTTCAATTGCCAAGAGACTGCTATTTTTTATAACCATCCCTTCATACTAAGTATACTCTGGTGATCTCAGCAGAAGAGACTCCATCCTACAGCTGATCCCCGACAACTGCTTGAAACAACAGCTGCACGGGAACGGGAAGTGTCCAATATTCAACCGCATGCTAAAAAAATAATCTACAAGTTACACTGGGATGCTGATTATTTGAAAATTGTGCCTGAGCTTCTCTTGCCAGTAAGATTTACCAAATGGCTTTCAGTATTTATTTTTAAATTGTATCAAAACAAACTGCTGTGCATCTGCAGTTACACTGTATGACTACGGCTGGGGGGCCACGGTTACTGAATTTAGCCCCCGAGGGATTTTCAGCTCCCCTCACTGAAGCTAGTTCCGGACTGAGGAACTTCACCGCTCCACCCCCCGCGGGCTGAGCCCCCGCGCCCACCATCTGCGGGCTCTCCTCAGCCTTCCCTGCGCTGCTCCCCCCACCTTGCTCCTCTCCTCCCCACACATCAGAGCCGGCCGGGACACGACAGAGGCGGTCCAGTGGACTGCACCGCAGCCAGTTCGGGCTTCACAGCGGGGGCTGAGAGAAGCCGGGGGAAGCCGCGGCGCTGCCCCGCCGCCCAGGGAAACCGCTGGCCCTCGGGACAACTCCCCCCGCCCCGTCCATCGCGGCAGTTCCCGTCGCCTCACGGCAGGCACCCCCCGGTCACCCCCCACAGCCACTCACCGCCCGCAGCGCCGCTCGGCAGCAGCGACTAGGCCGCGTCTCCATAGCAACAACGCTTTTCCCGCTTCAAACGCTCGCGCGCAGCCTCGCGCCCGCAACCAACGAATAGGGCGAGGGAGAGGCGCGGATGGGGCGTGTCTCGGCGGAGAGAAACCAATCCGAGATCTCCACAGCCGGAGAGGGCGGAACCTAGAGAAAAGCGTGAGAAGTAGAGAGGACACAACGAGATGGGAGGGGCTACCTCTAGCAACTGTGCCGCTGTGACTGGCTGACGCTGCCTTCAGTCGTGCGCCGCGCCCCGCCTACTCCCCAGCCCGGAAGCGAAGGTGAGGGCGGGGGTCGAGGGCGACTGCGGCGGGGGTAACTTGGGCCTTGGGTCTCCGTGTCCCGCTGACATGGAGAGGCTCTCCCTTGAGGCGCCAGGCCCGGTCCCTCCGCCTCAGCCCGGTGCCGGGAGGGCCTTGCCCGCTGGGAGCGGCCCGGCAGCAGGTGGGGTGGCGGGGAACAGGGAGCGGGGCCCCGCGGCGCCCGGCAGCGGCAGGCCGGCCCGGCCCGGGGCTGCTGGGCTGGCGGCCCCTGGAAAGGTTCGTCCTTCCAGGCCCCGGGCGCCCGAGCGCGGCGTTCCCAGGCGCGCACGGGAGGTGGCGCTGGTCTCCCGCCTGCGGCGGCCCTTGGGCCCCACCCCCCCCAGCCGGGGTGGGCCGGCTGGGCGGTGGGCGTTATTTTTGGCGTGACTGGTCGGAAAGTAATTGTGGCGGTTGAAGAGGGGGGGGTTAACCGAGAGAGCTGGGGCTCGGTTGGTGGTGAAGGACTCTGCTGTGGTTTCCCAGTCTGGGAGCTGGGGGTGTGGTGATGCCTCACTGGGCGTCCCAGGGAAAAGCAGTGTTGTGTAAATCTGTTACTTACTGAGATGTGCGGCTCTGTCAAAAAATCTCTGCCTGGAACTGGGAGTTCCTGGGTTCTTTGAAATTATTTTCTCATCTCCATTGCTTTTGCTCTTTTTCTGTGTACAGCCAGTTGTCCTGGCTGTTTAGCTTATTAATTACAGTAATTGTCACTTAAGAGTTGTGTTCTTTTCTGTTTATGTAAAATTAGTGCTTAACACATATGCTAAGAAGCTTTTCGTTTGGCGTGACAACCTCATGTCTAGCCGAGGCAGCAGGGAGCCTGTCCTTTGGCATTCATTTTCTCACCTCTGCTGAAGGGGATCTGACTTAGGTAGTTATTTCTCTATGCCACTTCCAGTAATGTTGGGGTATTGTCTTCGCACAGAGGCTTTGGATTTTTGCAATGGAAAAGCTTCAGGGCATTAATCACTGGCTTTCCTTTTGCTTTTTTTTTTTTTTTTTTCCTCCCGGTGGTGTGGTTTGTAATGTATCAGTAGCAAATCACTGTCATAGAGGTCATATTTTATGCTTCTTGATAACTTTTTTTTAAGCTTTTATATAGGTTCCTGTTTCCTTGCTTTAAAAGAGAAGGACTCCATTTTTTACAATTCAGAGATAGTTAATAAGATGGAGTTTAGTTGTGTAGTAACTACAAACAGACGACTTTCAGTGCACACTGAGATATGTTTGCTGGCTAAATACAACTAGTCTGAGTTCCACCTTGTATGTTGTTCCTGGTTGATCCTCTGTGCTCTTCCACAGCTCTCCGTGGAGTTAACAGAGGGGCATGGCTGTGAGAGCCTGTGGCTTGATCATCTACAGGAGGCTGCAGTCAGCGCCGTCTTCTAAGGTCACTGATGGTATTGAATACCTCCTCCTTCAGACATCGTATGGGACCCATCACTGGACCCCACCCAAAGGTGAGGTTCGTTCTGAACGCACTTCAAGGTCGTTTGTGTCAGGAGAGAGTGAATTTACAGACTGACTTTTGTCTGAACATTCCTATGGTCAGCTTTGAGGGACAGTTAATCAGTTGACAGTAGCTCCTTCTTATGCAGTTTTTGCAGCTAAGTGGGGAGTTTTGTGGCCAAAATTCTTTGCAAATTGTGACTGTCTGAACTGTCGGGCATGACTGATTGGGGCTGGGGGAGCCACTCACCCAATCATGCTCCTCAGATGTCTGATGTTTCTTGCAGACATTGAGCAGACAGCTGAAATTATGTAGCTAATGAAATGTCTACCTTCTCACTCAGGTCTGGCCCTCTGCCAGTCACCACTGTTGCCAATACACGGTTGTTGGACCACTGTATAATCAATCGGAAGGGTCACAGTTTGCAGCACGACATTAGAAGGCAAACTGAAATTGGTGATGATTTACTTTAATATGCCTTTCTTAGAAGATTCAGGAGTGTCTTTAATTTCAGGAGATCATTGTTGAAGAGCACATACCTAATGCAGCAGAGATGAGAGGGACAGCTAGGATAAGTAACCTTATGGGCCATATTCGCCTAAGACATCCTTACTCATCAGTGAGGCCTTAAAGGAGAAGACAAACCTGGTGCTTCAAGGCACATAGCAACACCTTGACCATAAAGACACACGGCAGAGCCAGTGTTTGGTAGTACAAAGTCACAGCCCTGGTCCTGGGAAAGGTACAGCACAGAAATACTTCAGGTTCCTTGTAGGTCTTCTCATATGCTGTTTTTTACCTTCTGGAATTTCTTCCTGCTAGTTTTTGCTCCTTGTTTTGTAAAATGCAGTGCTCTTAAAGCCTAGTGTAGGAGCAGTTTGCAAACAGGTATTTGCGAATTGGAAAAAAGTTTGTAACATATCAACTCTGCTCTCCTATTAAGGGAAAGAAAAAACTTCCCGAACATCCCCCTTTGTCCACTTCACCAAAAGCCTAAGGCAGTAGAGTTTGCAGCCTGCCGGAAAGCTAAAGAACATGCACTGGGACATGGTTAAATGTTGTGAGAGGAGAGACCCATGTGGAAAGGTTCACTGCAAGCACAGTAAGTCTGGATAAGCGATTGAAATAACTTTTAGACATTTCAGTAGGGAGTTAAATGACTCATAGGCATACATCTCACACACTGGAAATCATAGATTAGTTTGGGCTGGAAGGGACCTTTAAAGGTCATCCTGTCTAAGCCTCCAGCAATGAGTAGGGACATCTTCAACTAGATGAGGTCACTCAGAGCCCCATCCAGCCTGACCTGGAATGTTTCCAGGGATGGGGCATCTACCACCTCTCTGGGCAACCTGTTCCAGTGTTTCAGCACCCCCGTGGTAAAAAGTGTCTCCTTGTATCTAGCCTGAATCTACCCTCTTCTAGCTGAAAACCATTATCCCTTGCCCCATCGCTACAGGCCCTATTAAAAAGTCCATCCCCATCTTTCTTATAATCCCCCTTGAAGGACTGAAAGGTGGCAATAAGGTCACCCAGAGCCTTCTCATCTCTAGGCTAAACCCCAAGTCCTTCAGCCTTTCTGCACAGAAGAGGTATTCCAAGCCTCTGGTCGTGTTTGTGTCCCTCCTATGGACCTGCTCCAACAGGTCCATGTCTTTCCTGTGCTGAGGACTCCAGAGCTGGATGCAGTACTCCAGGTGGGGTCTCACCCAAGCAGAGCAGAGGGGGAGAATCACCTCCCTTGGCTTGTTGTTTAAGGTTTTATAGATCAATAGCCACAGTTTGATGGCAGCTGTTAATAGTACCTTGGGACAGATTTGGAGGCAATAAATGAAGGGGACCTATTACATTACATGCTCTCTGTGATATGAGTGGTCTTCAAAGGCAGCCTCAGGTTGTGTGATGCAGTAACAAGACTTGTATATGATGCAGACATAGATCTAATGTGGCAGGTGCCAGAAAGAGAAGTTGTAATTGTCTCTCCAAGAGCATGCAAAAGGCAATTTACTGCTACAGCTGTACACTGGTATTTTAAAGTTTCCTAAGCAGCTGCAACCCCTATGGGATTAAGCTGGACTTGCTTGGATCCCCTGGCATGGGCTTTACCAGCCTCGTCTCTGCTCCTAGAACTGTGACTTTGCACTATCTGAGGCTGATGGGAAGGGGATAGAGGGTTTATTTTCCTCCTCAGCATACTGGAACTGCATTAGTGCAAAAGGCTAGGAAGATCTGGAAGCTGTGGTGTGAGGTGCTTCCAGCAGTCTTTTTTCCACCCAGTAAGGTAGATTGTCCTGCACAAAGTTGGAAACTTACTGAGCTTGGACTTGAAGTTATCAACAGCAGGGTGAGGTGATGGCCCTTCCCTGTACTGTGCTATTGCACAGATGTCCTTTGAGTTGAAATGAATCTCAGCCCTCTAGCTTTATTGCTGCCTCAACTCACTGCACATTTGGTGACTACAAGTCATGACTATCCTAAAAAATAGTGGTTACTTACAGTTCATGGATGTTCTGTGGGCATTTGCTGTGGGTAGTGTAAAAAGTAATCCAGCTGTGCAAGACCCAGTGGATTCTGTTTCTCAGCTATTAGTAGTAAGTCCCAGCTATAGAAACGCATACTGTGTCAAAAAGGAGACAGATTGACTTGCAGTGCTGATTTTCAGGAGGAAAATATTTTTACTTAAAGCTTCAGTGTACTTGATCTCAAATATCCAAGACATAAAGTGCAATATCAGATGCTGTTTTCTGCACAGTCACTGCTTGTAATGGAAGCATATTTTCCATTTGAGATGATGTCGCGTTGTAAGAGGTGTTTAAGCTTCTGATATGTAGACAAAGAAGTGAGTGAGACCTGCTGGGAAAGCAAAATGAGCTTCCCACATACCCCAGTTCTAGCACTAAACGGTTGCTTCGGATACCTGGGCCCTGAGGAAAGTTTAATCTTGTGATGAAATTAGAGCTATTTGCGGACAGCTACGTAGAAAATAGAGTGACACCAGGGACAAAATAAATCTTAACTTTTTTTCCTCTTGAAGCTTCCCAACTCCTATGTTGCTTTTTTGAGACCTTGCTTGCCTTGTTCTATTTATGTTCTGGTCTGGAGCTTTCATGAGAAAACCAAATCTGACATTTCTCAACAAAAGTACAAATGTCTGGGGATGTGATATATTTATCCGTTGTTTGTAATGGCACTTCTCATTCTGAGCAATGTAAAGAAAATTATGTGTCCTAGAAGAACTCCACAGCTGGTGAAAGGACTGGCTTTTAGCCTTGCTGCATTTCAGAGAGGAATATGGGAGAGAAATAAAAGTATCCCTAACTGTCTAACTGAAACCGACCTTTTAAATGGTATTTGTTGGTGCCTGGTCCCGTTGTTTCTGGGCTGTTGGCATGAGTAAGAGTTTTGCAGAATTGGGCCTTAAGCTTCTGTGGGAGGGAAGGGTTGAGAGAGGACTAGGACTCCTGCAGATGAGCCCTCTACCCTCTAACTGGATAAAGGAAAAGCATTCCTGAGGCACTCAATTTTCAGTGTAATCCAAGGTGGAACGTTCCTGGAAATATTCAAGGTCAGTCTGGATGAGGCTCTGAGCAACCTGATCACATAGAAAATGGCCCTCCTCATTGCAAGGGAGTTGAACCGGATGGTCTTTAGAGGTCCCTTCCTACTCAAACTGTTCTATGATTCTGTGGTTACGGGTGCAGAGTGCTGCAGAAGAGGAGAGGAGGACTGTGAAGAAAAGATATCTAGCGCTGACAGGCCACTGGGAGTTTCAGAAAATGTAGCATAAACAACAATCCTAAAAGCCACATGACAAGGACAAGTCATGTAAGAGCTGGAAAAGCAATTTCATTTCTCCAATTTCTGTTTGATTCTGTATCAGCTACAGTGTACTCTCATCTCTGATTCCCAATGTTTTCTAGTTGTGAAATGAATAAACAAAATCTGAGTTTCCTTCTCAGGAGCTTACTTTTTTTCACCTTCTTGACAGGCCATGTGGATCCAGGAGAGGATGACCTGCAGACAGCCTTCCGAGAAACGCAGGAAGAGGCTGGTCTTCAGGCCAGTCAGCTCACCCTCATAGAGGGGTACAAGAAAGAACTGCACTATCCTGTCCATGGCAAACCTAAGACCGTCATTTACTGGCTGGCAGAGATGAAGGACTGTAACACAGAAATCAAGCTCTCGGAGGAGCACCAAGCTTTCCAATGGCTAAAGCTGGAGGATGCTTGCAAATTAGCAGAATATGAAGACATGCAAGCTACACTGAAAGAAGTGCATCAGTTTCTCTGCTCCAAAAAATAAATGCTTTGTGAAGGTTAAGGGGATCTTTTGAAGAAGTATGGCCTGCTTTTTTTCTTTTTCTTTTTTTAACCAGGAGAACAACTACGTGGTTGCAGAAATGTAGATTTGTTTTTTTAAATCTATACAAATTTAGTGAAGAGTTTTTAAAGAGTTTTTGTCTCCCTTAGTCAATGCAAAAAAGTATGGTCTGATTGAACCATCAGCCGGAGATGTCTGAACTGAAACCTAACAAAGACTTCCTCTGTCCCTATCTCCTTTTCTTTTTCCTTTCTTCCCCCCTTCTCCCCCCCTTGAAGTGCTCAACAACCACAGGTCTTTGTGAAGAATAAAACACACTATTTTCTGCAGTGCTGATGTAGAACTACAGAGCTGAGAAAATGAGCATATGGAGATTTTTAATAACAATATGTTTACTGCAGAAGTTGTACCTTTCATTTCAAATAGGGAAGCAGTGCTTCTGTTCCCAGCTCCTCCACTGATACGCTGTGATAACTTGTCAGATCATTTCAGGTCTTGTTTGTTTGTATCATGAACTTATGTACATCACTAATGTACTGTTATGAAAACATTTTCCATCAAAAGAGTCTTAGTAAACACCTGATGTACAGTATTTAAATGGTAAACTTGAAGTTCTTCTTTTGCCTCTTATTTTTTTGCTCTTTAACAGACGTGTTGGCCATACATTATTTAGGGGGTTGGGAAAGGTAAATCTGACTGCCTAATATAGCATTTTCTGCAGACAATATCAAAGCTAATCAGGATCAGAGAGGTTGTTTCCAATGGGGATCTTACAGTAGGCATCTGATACTGACCAAACCAAGATGAAAAGGCCAATGAAGCAATATTTGGGTCACTTAAGCAAGCTTTGTGTCAACAGAACCTGGTTCTTATAGGTGTCTTCAACTACACAGACATTTGTTGGAGGAACAATACATCAGCTCACATGTCATCCATCAAGTTTCTGGAATGCATAGAGGACTACTTCCTCATACAAATGCTCGATGTGCCAACCAGGAATGAGGCACTGCTGGACTTGCTACTCAGAAACCAAGAAAAGCTGCTTTGTAATATTTCACTTAGTGATAGGCTTGGCTGCAGTGATGACAATATTGTGGAGTTTGGGATCCTGCTGAGCATGCTGAAGGTTAGTACTAAGACAAAGGTTTTAGATTTTAGAAGGCCAAACTTCAGGTTGCTCAGAGCTCAGTTGGAAGGGATTCTGTGGGAAGCTTCCATGGGGGAAAAAGGTGCTAGTGAGTGCTGGGAGTTTTTCAAAAAACGCTCTCCTGGAAGCACAAGAAGAGTTCATCTGCTCTAAAGCTAAGGGAAGTAGGTGGAGCAAGAGACACTCTTGGCTTAAATGCAAGCTTTTGAGTCTGCTTCAGATACATAAACAGCAAGCAGAAACAGAAGTAAAAGAATGGCTGCTGTTAAACAGGAGAGGTGAATTAGTCACCAACAATGCCACAAAGGCAGAGGTTCTCAACATTTTCTTCCTCTGTCTTTGCCAGCACTGTTGGGCCCCAGGCCTTGGGAACAGCAATCCAGGTTGATGCAAACACAGACCCACTGTCAGAGAAGTAACAGCTGGTATGTGAACTATTACAGGAGCTTGACCCCTGCAAATGGATGGGCCCTGACAATATCCACCCAAGGGTGTTGAGAGAGCTGTCTGACATCTTTGAGAAGTTGTGGAGATGGAGGGATGTTCCATGAGACTGGGAGAAGGTTAATGTCACCCTCATCTACAACAAGGGCTTAAAGGAGGATCCAGGAAATTAGAGGCCCATCAGTCTTACTTCAGTCCCTGGGAAAATGATGGAAAAAGTCCTCCTGGAGCTATCACAAGTCAAATTAAGTCATGGTCTTCATGACTGGGAAAAGCCAGCATGAATTCATAAAGGACAAATCACGCATGATGAAACTTATCACCTTCTAAGACAAAGTAATGTGCTCAGCTGATGTGGGGCAAACAGTGGACACTGTCTACCTGGATTTCTCCGAGGCTTTCGATATGGTTTCCCACAGCCTCCTCCTAGAGAAACTGATGCGTTATGGTCTAGGCAACTGGTCTGTGCGGTGGCTGGGGAACTGGCTGACAGGCACCACACAGAGGGTGGTGGTAAATAGTTCCTTTTCAAACTGGCAACCTGCTGCAAGTGGCGTCTCCCAGGGATCGCTTTTTATCTTCATAAGTGATTGGGATGATGGGATCAAGTGTACCCTGATTAAGTTTGCTGATGATACCAAACTGACGGGGGGAAGTGGACACCTTGGAAGGGAGAGCCACCCTGCAGGAAGACCTGGATGAAGTTCAGCAAGGACAAGTGTAAGGTCTTGCACCTGGGAAAACATAACCCAGGGGTGCAGCACAGACTGGGATCTACCTGTGTGGGGAGCAGCTTTCTGGAAAGGGAGATGGGGGTCCTGGTGCACAACAAGCTCAATAGGAGTGAACAGTATGCTGCTGCAGCAAAGAAATCCAAGAGGATGCTGGGTTGTGTCAAGGAGGGCATCACCAGCAGAGACAAAGAAGTCATTATCCCACTCAACTCAGCAGTTGTCAGGCCACACCTGGAATACTGTGTTCAGTTTTGGTCCCCACCATGCAAAAAAGATGTGGACAGGCTGGAAAGGGTCCAGAGGAGGGCCACAAATACGATCAAAGGACTGGGAGCCTGCCATATGAGGAAAGGCTGAGAGAACTGGGTTTGCTCAGCCTTGAGAAAAGAAGGCTTAGGGGAGACTTTATCAGTATGTTCCAGTATGGTGGAACTGCAAAGGGTGGCTGCAAAGAAGATGGAGACTGCCTTTTTACAAGGACTCACGTGGAAAAGACAAGGGGTAATGAGTACAAGTTACTCCTGGGGAGATTTTGATTAGACACAAGAGGAAAATTTTTTACAATGGGAGCAATCAGCCATTGGAATAATCTCTCCAGGGAGGTGGTGGATTCCCCAACATTGACACTTTTAAGATTCAGCTGGAAAGGGTACTGGGCCATCTTGTCTAGACTGTGCTTTTGCCAGTTAGACCAGAAGGTTGGACCGGATTGATTCTTGAGGTCCCTTCCAACCTGCTATTCTGCAATTCTGTGATTCTAATGTGCAGTCTGTGTTTATATGCTAATCAATAGCATCTGTGTTTCTGTGGCTGCAGCCTGCACCCATGTATGGGCAGCAGGGCCATGTGCACTGCCGGTGCTGTGCTGTAGATACTCGTGCTGGATGGCTGCAGTGGTACTGATGAGCTCACCTGCATCAGCTTTCTTGGGGACCTCTCTTTTGTCATTGACGTTGGTGGGAGGTGAGGTTGTTAGCACTCTGTGTGATTATGGATGTTCAGTTCATAATGTTTCATAATCTTTTTGATGTTTTGGTACATCCAAAAAAAGATGATGGCATTGTTAAAATTTTTAGGTGAGAAATGAGTTTTCTGAATCCTAGGGAATGTCGAGGGAGAACAAATGTCCCTTAATCCCTATGTCTCCTCTAGCCTTTGCTGCTTAGGCACTTGGACCTTGCAAAGCAAATAAGTGTATGAGAAAGTGGGTTCTACTTCCACTTTGTCTTCCTCCTTGCTGCAGAAGTGAAACGAGGGTCATCAGCACCACATCAGCCCTGGAGAAGACCTGGTATACCAGAGATGCAGCATATAAGAGCTGAGAAATACAGGTGGCAGTTTAGTATCATGTTACTCTCCAGTTATGCAGCACTCATCCTTTGGTGCAGCATGCATTAATAATGGTAGTACTGTTCTGACAGCGGTGCCTTGCTCATCACTCTGTTTTCTTTCTGTAGAGTGATTTATAAAAGCTGACTTATAGTGCATCCTTTTTTATGTGTGTGTGTATATATATATATATGCACACACATACACAAAAAAGGATGCACTGTAAGGGGGCTCTTAATATATATACACACACACATAAACAATTTCAGTGCTCCTCCACTTTACAGTCAGGTTTTATTTTGATTACGAGCACTGTTTAAAAAGCATTGCATTCAGGTGCTGGCAGAGAGTGAACAGCACATAAGTTGTGTGATTTCTCTGAGTGTTTCTCAGCTAATTTTATAAGCAGAGGATGGAAGGTGTCTCCCACTGTTGCCTGGTCCAGCCCCAAGGCAGAATCAGCTATTTTGGAGCTTTCTTGATGGACATTGAGCTAACATACTTTTTAAGACCTCTTGTGATGAAAACACACCTTTAGCTCCTCTGTCCATACCTTGGAAGATTTGGTCTCTAGAATCTAATGTAGGCAAACTTGTGACAAATAACTAGAAGAAGAGAACCAGTAAAAGAGAGGGAGAGAAAGCAGTCAAAAGCCTGTGCTGCTTCACAGTCTCATTTTTTAATTATTGTTTGAGTTACCATTTAATCAGTGCTATGTAAAAAATTGTGGTACTGCCTTCATGTTTATGAGCAAGATTAGCATATTGAGTATGAATTATAGAGAGTCATTAACAAGTCATCTGTTCTGCCAATTCAGCAGTAGTGAGCGTGAGCACTTGCTGCTTTGGAAAGCACAAGATTAGCTGAACTCCAAGTAAGTATTTGCATTTCAGTGGCACTGCATACATAGTGTTTCCAAGTCAAAAGTTTTTGGAGGGTAACAAGTGCTGTGCACTGGAGGGCGATATGGTCCTTGGACAAAATTTCAAAGGTGGGCATCTTAATTGTGGTAGGAAATGATACAAGGGATGTAACTGTGATAATTGGTGCGGCACTGCCTGTGCATTTTGAGTGATTTATGTACAGAATGTATTGCCACAATTTTAGTGTGTAAAATGATTGCTTACGCATTTAGGAAACTTGACCCAAAAGTCTTTGTATTTGTTTTAAAGTGGAAAAATTGGAAAGTCAGAATTTAATTCTGTCTGTGTTGTTTGTGTTCACTGCTCACTGGTGAAGGAGTTCTTCTTCTGCCCATGACTAGTAGTAAAATATTTTCCCAGGAAGTGTGTGGGAAACCCTCCAGTAAATAATTGTGGAATAATCTGCCTGGGGAGGACATTTATTTCCAAACTCTATGATTTTTATGCCCTGAGCCAGTAAGGTTTGTATTTTCTTTCTTGAGACCAGCTAAGTTTTTGGTCATAATAATATATTGTGGCAGTTAGCTTCTTACCAGGCTGCCACAAAGAAAAAAAAAATCAGAGACTTCAAATTCCCTAGAGACCTCACTTCTTCCTTAGGTTAAATAAAATCAAACTCAAGAGAAGTCCAAGCTCCACTAAAATGGTACAACAAGTTAATTTGGGTAAAGTGAAAAGTGTTGTTCAAGTCTGAGTAAGAGGCAAGTTAGGATATAGGATATGGTTTCCCTTGCTCTGCTGAACAAATAACTGACGCAGCTCGTACTTGTCATTTCTTAATGTTAGTATTTCTTTCTCCAAATAATTCCTGGTTTGTAGCTGTGATTATGGTTTACATCATCACTAGATCAGAGAGAATGAAAGCATAAATTCATTAATATTAGGAAAGCACTAAGACATTGCAAGTTTCACTGAGAAAAGGTCAGGATTGAATGTGATGGGTCACAGGTAATGATGTTCATACAAGCGTAAAGGCTGAAAACAGTGTCTCACTCCTTTCTAGAAAAAAACCCCAAACCTATATTACTCCTCTAGATAGGAGCAGTATATCTGTTCACTGACTATTCCATATGACTATAGGAAATCTGAGACTGTAGCTGATATAAAATGGCTGATTAATGTATTATCCCTGACAAGCATCACTGATGTTACTTGTCAAAAAAAAGAAAGAGGATGTGTGTTATAATATGGTCTAATACATCTTAAATATGGAAGTATTTTGAGAGACCCTTACTCTCTCAGCAGGACTCTTGCAATGATGCAGAGAGAATGATGGAGTGCTACCTTTTAAGATAGAAAAATTACTTCCTCTTACTTAATTGATAATTTAGTGGGGGGAGTATTTTGGCAGGGATCTGAAGGATACTCTTCAATCTTTTGAGTCCTGAAGGCAGCACTTATTAGTTGTGTTCTCACACTGACACAGTAACTGACAACCTTCTGTGTCTGTTCGCAGCTAGTTATATCTAAAAAAGGATTTAAGAATCATCAAGACTTCTGGTTTTCACCTTACTCTTTGTCTCAAAGGATTTACTTTCTTACATGCTCAGTAACTAGAATTTCAGGGAAGTGGATAGTTGCAGCTGGCAAGAGTCTCAGCTTCATTTAGCAAAATCTGTGTTTTGTTATGGGTTAAATCAGCTCTGAAAGAGCTAAGTAGCGTGTGCCTGTACAAACCAAACAATCTGCTCTGCTTGCTTCAACGTCGTGCTGTGCAAGAAGATTGTTCTCAAGTGTAAAAATCCCCAAACAGCGCTTACAACTCCCTGCCAAAACAGCAAGGCTAGGGAGGAGACTGGCTATGGCTGTGGTGGCACTCTTCCTGGTGGGAAGAGTGGCACAGCGTGGAACAACAGCTCCGTTATTTCAGAGCTAGTCCATTTGGTAATTGGCGTTATCAAAAAGAGGAGTGACAGTCCCGTCTTTCCACTCAATGAGGATCTCTCCACGCTTCAAGGAAGGGGAGCGAGATGGTGGAAGGTATGGCTGGGGGCCTCTTCGTAAGGGAGACGGCTCCTGTAAGTCAGCTCTGCTGCTGTTGACTGGGAAGCTCTTCAGAGCAGAGAGGATTTTCTTCTTCCTAGGTGAAGAGAAAAGACAGTATGTAATTGCATCTGCCTGTCTTTTGGTTGCTTCTCCATGTCAACGGCATCAGCAACCACAGTGCCCAAATCCCCTAGAACTTCAGGATGGTGCAAAGTGTGTAGGGGAGGAGCCAAAATTAGTGGCTACCTTTGGATGGGACAGTGTGTGGGAGGGAGAAACAGCGTGGTAGAGAGGAAAAGTCATCAAGGGTGGCATCATGGGTGAGCAGAGCCATCTGCTTAGAGCCAGAAACTTCAAGTGTGGGATTGGGAAGGGTGCCAAGATCAAGACTTTTGTTTTGAAATGCTGGACAGGGAAGTGGCAAATGGAATGAACCTTAATCTGACTTACTTGTTGTAGTGAACGTTGAGTGTCAGTATTATTAATCCCAGTATGAATGCCAAGGGGCTGAGGACCAGCATGGCCGTCTTCCAGTTGGTGCCTGAATAAATATAATAGAAAACAATCGTGTTTGCTGTACCTATCCCTGTTCTTATGCAGTAGCCACAATTGCCTCAAAAAGGACCTGTAATGTTCCTGAAGACTAGGAGATAACAGGAAAAGTGCTCTGTCCTTAAGATCAACACCTTACAGCTGCTTTACACTGCACGGCATCCTTCTATTGAAAATTGACACAAAAAGGGTTTTTTTCTTGCTGAGAAGATAATAACTATCCACGCTTCTCTGCTCTGCATCTCTCTGATACGAAATAAGAAGGGCTGAGGGAAGGCACCAGTGCTAGTGGGTAGCTGTTTTAGGTGTTTCTCCTTGTGAGTGGAGACAAAGCATTTTCACATTTTTACTGACTTTTGTACTCCAGGCCTGGGAAGATTTGTTTAACTTTAAAAAAGTTTTTCTGACTGGTAATTTGGTGCCCTCATACCCTACTGAACATCTTCAGCAGGACCCAGGGGAATGTAACTCTGTATTGACAGGAAGGTCAGGGCACTGATGAACTTCATCTACCTGATCTCTTCCTCCTCTGGCTGATCCATGGACCTACCTGCAAGCCTGGCCCCCGCATTTTTCCCTCGATTTCCATGGTGCTTTTTAGAGTGATTGTGGGACACATCTGGGGGAAGAAGCAGAGAGACTCAGATTAGCAGCTTCTGCTGTTGGACTGGAGGAAGCTCCGACTTCCTTCTGCGGCTGCACTGTAACTGCATAGCCCCTTTGTATGGAGCTGTCAGGGAAAGGGAACTTTCTTGTTCCCCAGCATTCCCCAGCCACAGATATTTTTTTGCTCCTAGAACATCTCGGGGCTGTGCTTCCAGGTTAAGACAACGGCAGTATCACTGAACTGCTTGCCAAGGCAAACATCTCAACATGTCGTACGAAAGCAAACCCTTGAACCACTCAGTGGTGCATATGGAAGTTCTTCAGAAGTACTCAGGTACTTACCACCACTGAAAATACTTAAGTAATCTCTAGATGCCACCCACACTTTCCTTCCTGCTGTTCTCACATATGCATTCAGAAAAGAAAAGTGCTCACCCTCGTTTGCTGGGAGGTATGTCTGTTTGGTCTTTGATGGAGACACTGTGCTGTTAAATTTGTTAGCCAGGGGTGGGTCAGTCAAGCTCACAGAAGATTCTCTGTCCATGGCATCAATCTTTGATGAATCTATGGTTTTAGCTTGGAAGGAAATAAAGCAAAGATGTGTGTGATTATAATTTACTTTTTGTATAGAAACCTGGAAATGCTCAGTGCCCAGCAGGAAAAAGGAACCCAGCCCTGCCATGCTAGTCCTCTACCCTGCAAGGGAAACGGGACGTGGTACAATAGCCATCACCTCCTCCTGTGTAGCAGTGGCCTTCAGTTCTCACAGATTTCAAAGGTGAAATGAACCTTCAAGACTGAATCCACAGCCAAAGCAGAGCTTGATTTCTGGTGGTAAATAAGGTCATTGGTCTAAAAAGTATGACTGGAGCACCCACTGTTAAAGGATGAGGTGTGAGGAAAAGGTAAGCAGAATTGTAGCTAAGCATCACAGGTATTACCAACACAGGAGATGAAGAAATGGTGGTAAATAGTCCATACATCTTGAAAGGCTCAATGGGGTCCTTTGCCTTGCCAGTCTTACTGGAGAAGTCAGTGTATGTGAGGTATCAGTTACTGCTAGAGGGGAGATTGTGGGAAATCTTGTGGGAGCAGTAGTCACCCCTCACCTGCACTGATGCATGTGGCAAGATCAAGAAACTCGTATCTGCAGGGTTCCCTGCTGCTTATCCCAACCTCACCCATGGGTACATGGGTGTAATTCATTGAGCAAATAACCCACTGAAGTAGAAGCTGTCAGTTGATGGTCAACTGAAATTGGATAAGAAAGGTCTAAACAAACACATAGAGCTTTGATGTTGTTACTGAGTAGTCAAAGGTTCTCTCCATTACATGCTGAACCATGAGGTCGATAGGAGCATTATCAGTTTGCACAAGACACAATAACTGGCACAACCTAATTCAAAGCCTGCTCTGTGTTTACCCTTGCAGCCTTATTTGGGGAGCCTGGCTCCAAGGCAGCCCTAGGCTGCCAGGAACATTGCCTTGGGGAATGCAAATGCCCTTTTCACATGCTTTTTTCCCATATCTTAAATGTTGCACATATTTCCTAGCCTATATTTAATGAGCTTATTATGGTATCTAATTTGTATTGTGTAAATTTACCTCCATGTAAAACAAACAGTAACACTTGTGACTACTTGTCTGTGATAATTACATGTTAACCTTCTAGTTGGCTAATTAAAAACCTTGGTAAAAAAGCCATCTTGTCTGAACGTGACAGCCAACAAAGCTATTGTGTCTCTTCTCATTTCAAATTAGATATAGCCTCTTTGTTCACAAAGTTATAATCCATTTGCTAATGTAAGTCAGATTAATCACATTTTCTCTTCACTCATTTCTGCAAAGCTGAAAAATCTCATTGGGGCCATCAAGCCCCAAGGTAAAGAACAGCCTCATGTAAGGGAAATAACATCCCCTGAGGGAAGGGAAATTACTTCCCCTCATCACCTGCAGAGTGGGCAATCATAGAGTAGTCATTTTGACCACCACTTCTTTTCTGGTCCCTGGGCTGGAAGAAGGGAGAGGAGAAGATAATAGGGGGAAGAACTGACTGTGATTTTCAGATCTCTGTTCTGCACTCAACTTCACAAGAAATATCCTGAAACCACCTTCCTTTGCATACGGGAATAAATGAGAGAGGGAAACAGACTGAACCGTGAATTATCAGTGGTCAGCAATGGGCTTCAATGACCGTCTGACAAATGATGACAGTCATATCTTGATGCAATGACCATAGCTGATGTCTGTTAGCCTGGTGTCCAAAACCAAAAACTACAACAGAACCAGGGTTTCTGCCATTTTTCTGTCCAGTCTTGGCAGAGGGTAGTGAACACTCATGAAGGCAGAGATTAAATTCTTTTTACCAGAGGCCAAGCCATAAAGCTAGTAACATAAAACTGATTTTTTAATTATATTCTGATTTAATGTTTTGCCTTTTCTTAGTGAAAAGGGAGGTCAGTGTTTTAAGTGCCTCCCACCACTCCTCTGTTCATTAGTGTCTCTGTGGTTATATCAGGCTCCAGGAGTGAGGTTCACCTTTGAGGATCATGAGAGCGTGGGATGAAGGCTAGAACCATGGTTTCATTAGCCATAGGAGCACTGTTGGACTCTGGCAGGACATAACTGTAATATGTTGCTTAGAAACTGAAGCAACAGTTTCTCATTTCAAATATAGCAGCTACTCAATAATTCATAAACGTTTAAAAGAGGTTTTCAGCTGCCTCCAGTTTTCTTGTTACCAAAAAATGACATTACAAAGTACAAAGTATCAAAAATCCCTTCAAAATTTTAAGCACCTGATTTTATTGGACTTCCTTGGTTGTTTTGGTCTTGGGAGGCTCAAGCAATTCCAACTATTCTTAGCTCTGGGCACCGACTCAGATGAACCTCCCAAAATAGTTGACTTTTGCCTGTCATCAGAAATGCAGCTGGAGTTTAGAGACCTGATTTTGTAAGGTGTTACATACTTTCTGGAAAACACTGAAGAGCAGCTACTGGGAACCAGTGGTACCAAGCAGCTAGGCTGACTTGGAGCCATTTGGTATCTCTCCAGATTGGGCCAAAGTGACCCTGAGTTAGAATGATGGATGCAAGCCTGGTGTTAGGTGGCTTGGATGACACCTAGAGTTAGATGTTATCTGACACTAAATCTACCTCATCTTACTTTCATAGATCCACAGGCGTGTGTCTACAGCTTGTTGTGTTGGTTTGCTGGGCCTTGGAGCTGCAGTCTGGGCAGCAGCACAGATGGTTTCATCTGCTAAAGTCTTCCACCTGCTGAATTTGTCCTTCTCCTTTGACACGAAGACCTTGTGACCTCCTTCCTTGGTGCTGAGGTGGAAGCCCAAGCTCTGCAGAGTCAAGTGTCCCTTCTTGCTGCAGGACCATGCTTGGCGTTCCCAGTCTCCACACGGCTCCATCTTGACCAGAGCATACTCCTGCGTCTTGTGGGCCGACAAGCACTGCTTTGTTTGAAGGTTGATGATGGTCCTGATGGCGGGGTCCCAGCTCCACTGCTGCTGCTGGGAGTGCGCCTTGCAGTCAGTCAGGCTGATGCTGTTGGTCTCGTGGTGGGAGATGTGAATACACTTTTCCAGATGAGTGTTCCTTATGAGGAAGCCTTGTCCCTCTGCTACTGCAGTACAATCAGAGCATGGTTTAGTACTGTGCATGTCTGAGGCAAACGTGTCTTCTGACATTGTAAATTCTCTGGGGAAGGGGAGGCATAACCCACCAGTCCTTTCCTGGATGGGCATGCCTAGATAAACAGTCCCCCCAGTTTGCTAATTCCCCAGAATGACATTAAAAAATAAAAATATGGGGTGTGCAAATAGCCAGGAGAAATACTAGAGAAAAATAACAAGGACATAAGTAACCCATGTAACTAATAGGGAAAAACTCACCATCCTTGAAAAGTTGTACTGTTATGGAATATCGGCCTATATATATTTAATTCAATATTTCAATGGCTTTAAATAAGTACCCATCCTTACCTCCTTCCAAAATAATTGGATTGTTTGGGATTTTTTTTGCTCCTATCTGGATCAAATCTTTCTTGTAAAAAAAGCAATTGAAACTCCTGAATTCCCTAGCTGATATTCATCTGGGGCCAATTAGGCCACCTTGGGCTACTGTTTCCATTAAGTGGCTTCTGGTGATATTACAGCAGTGCTGGTATAAAACTATACCCCATCAGAATTCTGGAAGTACTTGGTTGACACAGCTCATGTAGGTATTGAAGCAAAATAGGATTTAGCACACCTGACATTGATCTGTGCTCCCCAGTCATAATGGTACCATTTTTAAGGATCCTTTTGTAAGAGAGAGACATTACAGCTGCCCCACAACAGACACACAATTTAAAGCAATTTCTGTAATTGCTTGTTGCTTTTGATAGGGTCCCAACATCTCTGATGGATATTATCCTATTAGCTGGACAATTGCCCCCATTTTCAGTACAAAGCCATTAGGTGTGGCCTGTGAACATCCTGAGCAAAATGTTAAATGCTAAACCATCTGTCACTTATGCGGGCGTACCTTCTGCTGTGGTTTTTATGCCTAAGACAGATGGATAGAAATAAAAGTTTCAAGCTTCTGCACAGTCTGAGAAATGTTTTAATTTTAATTTCAGTTAACACATGGTAACTCCCAGCTTTTGTGGAGAATGTTTTTTTCCTCTTTTCTGAAGGAGTTAGTGTTATAAAAGCCCCATCAGCATACAATATTGAGCATAAAGAGTAAGAGGAGACTGAAAAGTGATGTTAGAGAACACTGACATTTGTCTAAACAACTACTTCTGCAGAGTTTCCCCTCCCAAAGCAAAGAACAATACTTTTCCCTGGCAGCAGCTATTTGGGTCGGTACCTGAAAAATCTAATGACAGTGTAAACAGACGCCAGTACACAATACCAAGGCTATGAACAATAGCTTAAAAGAGCTGTTATGTTTTCTCTCAGGAAATTCTAGGAGTCTGCTAAGTTAATAGTGCCTGGGGGTTGTTAAAACAGAAAAAGCTCAAGGTTTTCTGCTCAGAATGAATGCATGGGGAGAGGCAGCAAGAAACCACGGTACAACTCCTGTGCCGGCTCTGGGATGAGAATGGACATGTCTGTGCTAGAATATTGAGTTTCGTGAAGCTGTGACACCCGCCAATGCAGGCAATTCCTGCCGAGCCCATGTGCCTAAGTGGAAATTAAATCTCTGGGGGAGCCGTGGACAGCTCACAAGTCCTCTTCTCTTTACCCCTTATTGAGGGCTGGATGGAGGGAAAATGTTTAATGCACCTTGGGCTTGAGTTTCTGCCAGCTTCCAAAGGCAGGAGAAATGTCTCATATATAATCTCTCATAATCTTTAGAAAATCCAAACAGATTAATACAATCCCCCCCTGCCTCCCCCATGTTTTATTCTAGGACCTGGAATCCAGGATTCTCACCTCTTTGCTTCATTTTTACTGTCAGAAACCCATTTCCAAAGTAATGATCTCAGAGACACACAAAAATGTAACAAGGGAACATGAGAACTGTGCTGGGTCAGATGAAATATTTTTTGAGCCCAATATCCTGCTTCCAGCACTGGGCATTAGCAATTGCTAATAGGGGAAGAGGGTAAGAATCAGACAAGTAAAGAGCTCACTCAAGACAGCAAGGATGCCAGTGCCTCCTTCCTCAAATGTATCAGCTAGTTAAGAGAGTATCGCTGGGTATTTATGGTTAAAAGGGTTTTTCCCATGCACACTACATTGTATTTTTCAACTCTGAAGTTCAAAACCTGTTTTGTTGCTCAGTCAGTAACATGAGCTCCTACTGCAGCTCTGCACAGTCAGCTCCAGCTTTGATTTTTCTGCATAGTTTTGTGCCATCAGCAAACTTTATTACTTCATTATGCACCACTTTTCCTAAGATCACTGTGTGGAACAGAACTGATGTTTGTTAGCACCTGCTGATACTTTCACTTTGCTGTGATCACTGTCAACTATTCCACCTCTTTGTTCCAGCCTGTGGGAGAGGCTGTTTCTTAAGGGTCTTGGTGAAAAAATCTTTCTAAAAGCCTGTTGCAAACACAAGCACAAGGTCTAGATCAGCTCACCTTGTTTATGTGCTCATTGATGCCATTACGGATGTCAGGCATTCCCACTACAAAAACCATATTGACTTTTCTTGCATCTATCTATGTGTCTGCAAATTCTGTTTTTTGTTTCCACTGACTTGCCTGGTGTCAAAATAAAACTGAGTGATCTGTGTTTCCCCCAGCTATGCAAGGATCCCTCTTAAAGATGGAGATAATTGCTGTAATGCCATCCTTTGGTGCTGAGGCTGCTTTAGGTAATAGTTTACATACTCCTTAGAAGTTTAAAAAAATGTCATCTTTACTTTCCTGTAACTCAGTTTGAATGCTATCTGGGCTGGTCTTTTGCCACAGATTATTTATCCTTTTTTTTTCCCCTAAAACTTCCTCCACTGACAATTTTGTTTGATAAGAGTCTTCAGACTGCAGAGCGTGGCTGCCTAGTGAGGTCCTCCCTGACCATGTCTGAAGTGAACACCAGCACCAGCAATCCATGCAGCGTTTCAACCTTGCCCTGCCTTGGATGTCCTTCTTACATCAGTTTATTGGCCTCCTTACTCCTTCAGAGTTCCTACTTCAGATATGTTTGAAAATTTCTGTTAGTAGTTCCTTATGCTCCCTCTAGGTTGTTCCTCTAAATCTTTTTCTCATATGTTTTATTATGGGTTTTGTTATCAAATATGCTGGCATCTCTGTTTTGGTTGTGGTTTTTTTTTTTTTCTTCTTCTTTTCCTTGGTTAGCAATGACTGTCTATTTGAAAGTTTAATTTTTTTAAAAATTTTGAAGAGCATTTCTGTTTAACTCAGCCAGCACAACTGTGTTTTGTTCTCTGTGTACAGTCCCCGCTGGTATACGATGTTCCCCTCTGAAGAATCGCCACGTTACCTGCATGTTAACAGAAAGCATTGCGTGCCCACATGTTATCTACCAACCTTTTGCACTTTTGATCTGTGCCTTTCTACCAGCTTTCCTGGTTTTTTGCAGGTCTCAGTTTTCAGAGACTCACCCCACTGAAGGTCCAGGGCAGCCTGCCTGCCGCAGGAATACACGTGAGCTGAGGAACCTCACCACTGCCACTGAAATGCTTTCCTTTGAGATTTGTATAGCTCCTCAGTAGTGTACGACACCAAGTTACTAAAAGATTTTTATCTTCAAACCATACCTCGGGTCCAGCAGTATAACCATCATTTTACAGCTTGGGAACAGAGGTCTAGCTAAACTCTGCTTAGTTCAGTATTGCACGGGAGGGTGGCGGCAAAGCAGAGGCCGTAGTCCTTCTCCTCTGAACTGTGGTTCAAGTGCCTTCCCTACCAACAGTGGTGTTGAGATCTCTGTAAGGCTGGCTGTCAACAGCAGTATTTTCCTTGTGGTGTTTCACGTGATCCTTGCCAAACAAGATGTGAGCCTGTGCCTGCTGTACAGGTTCATCATCCACTGCCTGTACATTATTGCTCTCCTGAGGCTGCGATGTTGCTATCTAAGTGAGCAACTTAAAGTTAGATACAAGTAACTGGCAGCCATCATTGCACCATCCCACACAGTCATAAGGGGTAGATCCACAAATAAAGCTGGCGTACATTTATTTTGGGGTACCTATCAGGCACTAAAAATCCTTACTCAGGAGGCAAAATGACTTTTTTTTTCCTAACATTGCCAAGTCCCACTGTCCAGCAGCCCTACAAATAAGGCTATCAGCCCTAACATTTTGGGAATGTTTACCTGGAGCAAGCAGAGCATCCAACATATTCCCTGGGGATGGGACTCAGCGTCTCTGGAAAATGCCAGCCTTACCCACAGAGCCTGAGTAGATGCCTGCTTTGAGCTGCTTATGCTTGAACATTTTGGCCTCTTCATATTTTTAGGAACAAAATAAACAATTTCTAGCACAGCACTTGATGCCACTTCATTTGTCCTATGATACTGCCACTCTGTCTGGTTTCAAGAAAGGAAAGCAAGCAAATATAGCCCCCTCCTTCTCTGCAGAATTGCCACCCTAGGGACATGCTGTTCTCTGCAGGATTAGGAGCAAAAAACATGCAACATTCCTAATTAAGGTAATACCACCAGGAAAGCCTTGGTTACCAGTAGTCTCAGTCTCGCTGGTAAAGTTTCTGCTGTTTCTAAGCAGGGCCTGTGATGGCTTGATCAATGCTATTTGCAAATCGTTTGGGGATGGATTACTCCCTCTAAAGGCTCTGCAGAGGGAGAGGTAAGTCAGAGCTGAGCAAACACAGGTTCCCAAAACACTCCAGTTTGCCCAGGAACCTCAGCATTGGCTTTGGCCTCTTGTACCTTCCCTGGTGGGGTTTCTAACTCTTTGAAAATACTTTAATTAGCTCAATTTCTCTTGCCAAGTGGGTGTTTTCAGTAGGGAGAAGACAACTTCTGTGTCACAGTCTAGAATTTACTTTTTCCTGTATCTATCTGTCCTGGAAGGCATGCCTCCATCATCTGTGGCAGCCACAGCACCTCTCGTAGGGACTGCTTTGCGAGGACTGCTTTGTCCTCCCCTGTGAGGACAGGCTGAGCGAGTTGGGGTTGTTCAGCCTGGAGAAGGGAAGCCTCCAGGGAGACCTAATAGCAGCCTTCCTGTACTTAAGGGAGGCCTATGGGAGGGATGGGGAGGCACTCTGTATCAGGGAGTGTAGCGGTAGGATGAGGGGTAATGGTTTTAAGCTGAAAAAAGGTAGTAGATTTAGATTAGATAGTAGGAAGAAATTCTTCACTATGAGAATGGTGAGATACTGGAAGACATTGCCCAGAGAAGTTGTAGGTGCCCCATCCCTGGAGGTGTTCAAGGCCAGGCTAGATGAGGCTTTGAGCAACCTGGTCTAGTGGAAAGTGTCCCTCCCCATGGCAGGGCGGTGGGCATTAGAAGGTCTTTAAGGTCCCTTTCCAACCCAGATCATTCTATGGTTCTATGACATCCTGTGACCTAGGGGAGCTCCCACACCTGGCTTTTCTTGGGTACCACCATATGACAGCAGGTCATCCCAAGTCACCCAGGCCATGACAACAGCAGCTTGGAGAAATGTCTCCAAGCTGACTCTGCTGCTTCCACCCAAAATGAGCACAGCACTAGGGGTATATGCACTGTGGCTGAAACCTTGGAGCCAGCAGTGCCATAGCTTGAGTTATGGTGTGACATGGAGGAATTTCCTGCTCAGGTTAATCTGCCTCCACTGCTCACCATTGCAATAGATCATATATTCTCTATGGAGCATGCACCAATGGAGACTGACCCACACTGTTCTCATATACATTACATATGTTTGCCTTTCTGCATAACTCAACCTGAATATCAGCTCTCCCAGGATTCAGTGTCCCTCTGTCTTGTTGGACTGCAGCTGCAGTTCAAGGGACATCAGGTGGGAAGAGGGTTTAGAACACTTCCATCCTCTTCAAGTTGCCCTGACAGCAATTCTGGTCTCTGCCCTAGCTCTAAAAACAGCTGTGAGGAACTCCAGGTCCTACCAGAAATGGCCTCAGCCCAAAAGAAATAAAAATTAACCAGAGAATGTGGGGAAAGCCATCTTTAGTTGGTCAGACACTGTGGTGATGGGGACAACACTGCTTCCCATCCTGCTACTGATTATGGGACCCTCTCTCTTCAGGCAAGCACAGCATCTAACCTGCCCTGCCCTCTTGCCATGACTGCTGGGCCTCACACTGGTAATGCAGAGCTACCATATTTTCTATCCAGATCCCTCACTGGGATTCAAATTCAGGACTAAATGTAGACTGGGGCTTTTGTAGCACATCTATAAAACCAGGCAGTCTAGAAAGACACTGGATGAAGGAGGAGCAATTTGCTGCACTGGCCTGAAGTTACCATATCCTGCCATGACGCCTCTTCTTAACAGGAGGAGCAGCTGTTTCTGAGCTGCCCTGGGCCCAGCAGGCTGTTTCTGCCTCCTGCAGAAGGTCAGGACCAGATAGAAATGAGAGGATGCAGTGGCAGAAGAGGGAAGCTCCCAGTTAAGGCAGGAGGGTTCCCTGTGCAGATGGAGCTCAGTGTGAGATGTTACTCTGTGAGATCATTTGTAGGAACATTACGCTGACTCTAACTGAAGCAAGCAGCTTGAGATGCTATCGTGTATGGGCAAACAAGGCCCTGAACAAGCGTGCAGGAGCAGACGTGAATACAGTCCAGTAATAACTCCTCATTAAAAGTTCTCCCTCCGTCCAAGGGAACAAGCTGCCTGCACAGGAGACCAGCCCAGGGCCATGGGATGATGAAATAAAAAGCAGCTGGAAGACACTTACTTGCTGCCCTAAGAGGAGCGTGGTGACCCAGGTGTGTTTGGTCACTGCAGGAAATGCAGATGTGCACAGGGAAGTAGTGAGATTGGCACTTTGTAGTCTGTTTTGCTTGAATTTATACCCAAGACCAGCATGGAAAAACACATGGATAAATTATGGGAAACAGGGGAGGTCAGTGAAGTCATGAAGCTGATGCATGTGGGGAAAAACAGTCCCTGGGGGCAATCTAATGGAGGTCTGTAAAATCCAGAGAGCTCTGGAAAGGATGGGCAGAGGCTGACTGTTCAGGAACTGGTCCCAGATGGGACATGGGGGAGTCACGGGAAGGCTCACTGCATGCAGGAGGTGACTGCACCCAGCAGCCATGCATCCTTGCTGCCAAGGAGAGCCTGCACAAGCCAGGGGAGGAGATCTGATAGCCACTGAAGAGTTAAACAGACTGGCGTCAGGAAATCCCCAGAGCAAAAAATAGTTGAAGGCTGGAAAAGTACAGGGGGGGAGGAGAAGTATCAGATAAGCTTGGCCTTTCTGCCTCTTCAATGTGAGGTGCTTAGGGCTCCCTTAGGAGAGCATGGCATGGGGGGTCAGGGAGCAGCCAGCACTGCACATGGGTTTGGGAGGTAGGAGAGTGGCCCCCCCCCCCGAGGATACGGGCTCAGGCCAGGCTGCCAGGCAGAGCCACTGCCAGCCTCACACTCAGTGCATGAGAATCAAGAGCCAGTATTAAATGTGGTATTGCAGCAGTTTTCTTTCTGCTTGTACAGGCACAGATCCTGCTGGTGCCCGAGTTCCCACCACCCGTTGCACCTCACTAGGTTACTGTTAAGCTTGACTTCTTAAGAAAACAATTCAGCTCCCTCCCTGCTTTCAGGGACTTTCCAAAGAAAACTCTGTCAGAAACAGCTTAGGCAATTCCAGGATTTCCAGTTACCAGCAGGAAACTGAACCCTCTAAGCTCTGTTGAGAGAAAGCACCTCTGTCCCACTGGCAGCCATAAAACTCAGCAGCCCCAGACAGGATGGGATGGGAGAGGCTGCTGCACAGGGTGATCAGCCCCAACCAAGAACATGTTTGCTGTCTGTTCTTTGAGCTTGCTTTGGACATTGCCAGCTATTGGAAAGATAAATCATTGCAAAACAGTTGTGTTTCTATTAGTGTTCTACCTGAAATGCAGCAGTGGATCATGCCATTGCACCAAAAACATTTCACTGGAAAGGAAAATAAATTTCCTGTGGAAATGTCATATGATCCTCCTTAATTTACTAATAAAACATAGCCATGAGGCTGCTGTTTTGTGGCAGCAGTAAAGAACCACTTTCTTCTAACACTGGACAAGATCTGTATTAGAGCAACAGAAAGGGCAAGACCCTGAAGGGTGTTCTGCTCTCCTAGCATCTCACCATGGTGTCACCTCCAGGTCCTAACCAGATCTCCTGTAACTTTAAAAGATGCACATGCTCACTCCTCACTACCACAGTGACGTACCCTCAGCCTGGGGCTTTAAAAAAAGAGAGATTCAATTAACGGGATTTACTTCAATTGGTGAGATTTGGGGTGTAAAAACCCACAGTAGATGGAGCAAAAGTAAAATCTGTGAGAGCACAAACCTCTCCTCTGACCTGGCTACAGAGCAAATGGATGGCTAGCTGCTCAAAGCAGCGCAGAGGTTGTGGAGCAGGGAATGTAAAGTAGCTGGTCAGAGCTGCCAGTAAGAAGTTTGTGTTTAAGGAATAAACATACCAGCTGTGGAGCCCAAGTAGCTGAGCTAGGGAGCTTGAAAAGCTCTGAGCAGGTAACCTGCGAAACTGCAGGGCTGTTCTCCTTACAGCTTCAGGGACTGAATGAGCCTTGAAGCACCTCAGGGATTTATTTCAGTGAGTCCCTTTTAATCTGGCATCTCAGGCATAATGACAAAATTAAAAGGTAATTACTTATTAGCTCAAGGGCTTCACCTGTTTTTAAAGAAAATAGATGCTGCCCACTGCCCATGATGGGATGGGCGAGGCCACAGGTCGCACCACTCCCAGGTAGCTATTCCTGGGTAGCATCGATCTGTCTCCGCAGCATGATGCTCAGGAAAGACTTCTGCTTTCCTCATCTACCCATGCATGTCAAAACCAGTGCTGCTTGGATTCAAAATACTTCTGTGTACAGGCAGGATACAGGATTTGAGCAACCTCAGCGAGCAGCTGAATGTGAACATAAGCCACTACCAAGTTTGCTCTGCAGTGATAAGCAGTGCAGATTCTGCAGCTCCCCAGCACATCCCACTCCCAGCTGACCACGACAGGAGCAGGACTAATGCAACAAGGTCCTGGTCCCCTTCCCACCACCCTCTCCCGTGCTGCCAGCACGCTCCGAGCCCATTCCTGCTGGGAAGGAGCAGCCAGGGCAGGGAACAAACACAGTGCTTCGGAGGTCACTTTGTGCTTGCCTCACGCCCAGAGCAGGTTTAATCATCCAGTCCTCTTAGCAGTTTAAAAGCACTTTGCAAAAGCAGCCAGCATGATGCCATGGTGTTGCTGGCCAAGCCATCCCAGCACCTTGCCAGCCCGTCCCTCACTCTCCTGTACCCCTGCATTTAATCCCATTTAAAATGCTGCCTTGAAATGCACCCACAGGAACTTCTTTTACAGCTGATGGGTTCAAAGCTTTGCAACCCTTCGGCAGTAAAGCAGGTTAGAAACAGAAGGGCAGTTCACTTCCCATTTTCCAGCTACCCCAAAGGAGGAAAAACTTACCCTCAAGCCAAGGCAGAAGCCAAATACAGCCCAGGCTCAGCCTGAAAAGCTCCATGTTCTGCCAGCACAGCAGGGGGGAAGGATTCCCCAAAGCTTCTTGCTCGGGAGGAGTGCCTGACAGCTTGCTCTTCCCCCTTCCTCTCTCATTCACAGCAGAAAAACCTTCTGGGAAGAGAAAAACTCTTTCGTCTTAGCGCTGTAGACTTGGCAGCTGGCTTATCAGTGGAGGATCAGCTTGGAGACGTGGTCCCGCTCAGCAATTATCCCTTAGGAGAAACCATATGACAAGCCAGGATGGGGGGGGGAGGGGATACTGGACCAAGATGCTTGCAGCCGCCAAGCTCTGCTCCTTAGCAGCTGTAGTTGCTCCCAGCAATGAGAGCTGAATGCTAAGCAGGCTGTTAGGCTGCCTTTGCCAGGGCTGGGAATGGAGGAGGATACAGGACTGCCCTGGCAAGAAAAGGCAAAGTTCGTCAGGAGTACCCAGAGGGGCGTGGGATGTGTCTGCTGAAACCCTGCGCATGGCTGCGCTGTCACACAGTCATTTTCTCCATAGGGAGCATTATCCCCATGGAGATGAGTTTGAGCACCATTATAGGTTGCAGTGGAGATAAAACCTCACAAACCAGCTGCCGGGGTACCAGAGCTGGAGGGTGATGAAGGGGAGAGACAAGCTCCCGGCTGGGGAGAAGGGTCCCACTGCGGATCTGGCCTGATGTTCCCCCCTGAGGGTCGCTTGAGTCAAGTTTGGCTTTTCATGCTTTAGTTTGGACTCTGCACAGGAGGAAAACCACACATGCCTCCTCGAGGGACAGCAGCAAAGGCTGTAGGGTGAAACTGCAGTGGGGGAAACCACCAAAATGAATCAAACATCAGCCCCTGAGATTTTTAGGGCTTCTAAACACCACTTTGGCCTTATTTCTTATACATGCAAGAAAGTATTTGCATATAAAATTGCTCTGTAGCCTTAGAGCTGATTCTTCTGTGATGCACTGGCTAGCTTACGGCATGACATGGCCTCATGCGTAGGGATACTTCCTCCAAATCGTTTTCACAGCTTTTCCTAAGCTGTCCCTAGGAGAGAGCAAGCTGCTTTCCCGCTGTGGTCTCTCTTGTGTGGAAAAGGATAGTCCCATTATTGCTGGTATCAGTCACATAATTTCCACATTGGTTAGTCATTGCCAATCTGAGGCCCATGAAGCAGCCTTGTTCTTGGCTCCATCGTCAGTGTGATGGGTGCATTGCTTTTTCCTCTTCATTTTGCAGCTCACAGTGAATTTAGTCAGAGGGAAGCAATGAGCAAGTGAAACTTTATCTCCTGACAGGGAGATGGTGTTACCCACTGCCTCTTCAAACTCAGGGATCACTGCCAACAACCAAGTGCAGCCCTGCCTTGTGTGGGACAGGCACAGCTTTCCATCACTCAGCAACTGGGACAGCAAGAAGAGACAAATATTTTGCTAGCTTGAAACCTGAGGGATGCTCAGGAGCAGCACAGCCATCTGTTAGGCTTTCACCCCAGCCTTGGAGCCAGCAAGACTCTTTATTGAGCTTAAAATCTGAGATCAATCCTGTACCCTCCGTCTCATCCTAGGACAGGGACAGCAAAAATGGCATTGAATCCCTGGGGTGAGGAGGGCTGGGGCTCTGGGGGGCTCTCAGATTGTTCAGTATTTCAGGGTTGAGAGCTTCCTCTCACCCTCGGTAACCTTCTTTGGGCAGAGATACAAATGCTCATTAGCTTTCTTTTCTTTTTGTCTGTCTGGCCTTTTGCAGGTTTTTCCATCTGGGTGCCTGGTTCAAAGTGCTTGTGAAAGGATCAGCTTCAGCCATGTGGGGTAATTTCTGAAAAACCCAGGGAAGTCCCTCTTGCTTATGACCAGACTGAGTTTTGGTGGCAAGACCCCTATCACATCCCTCTGTCTGCTGGCTGGCACTGATCACAGTTCATTCCTTCATCCACATCTGCTTTGAAAATGGGCTTTCATTGCCCTGGTCAAACTTGGATAAGTGCCAAGGCAAGTTGTGGGGTCTGGACATGGGGTTGTCTCTGCAGTGAAACCTCTGATCACAGAGAAGCACTTGGCATCAAACATTTAGGAAAATAACCACAGTAAAGATCCTGTATCTCCAAGAAGGGATACAGAAGAAAAGAGATTTTTACATACCAAAACTCTCCCATGGGTGGGAAGTAGAGCCAGTTTGGGATAAAGCAGCATCTCCAGAGATGCCTGGGTTAGATGTGGTCCTCATAGCCCTGCTTGCATGTGTGCACCAGGCTGAGACTCTGGGGAGCCTGGAGCAGATGCCCTCAGCCTGCCTGAAAGCCTCATCTCCCACTGTGGGTGCACCAGTGCCACAAGAAGTTCCATGGGGCAGGTGTGAGATAAATTTCCCAGGACCCCTCACCCTGGCAGGCAGTTGGCTTAACCCATGCAGAGCTGCAGGCATCCCTCAAGGACCTACCTGGAGCTCATGTTTGGTCTCGCTCATTCTCACAAGACAGTAGCAACTGAGAGTGGTTCCCCTCCTAAGTGAAAGCCTTCAGGCAGTTGTCCCTCTTTATCTCATTGCTATTGCAGGCAGCTTCCAAGGGCTCCCTCTCCAAGCAGAAGCTCCAGCTGAGCCTGGGTCTCAGTGGGAGAAAGCCCAGCTCAGAGCCAGGTGTCCCTTCCTGGCCTATTCCTTCACCTGGCACAAGTGCAGCTCACTGACTTCATTCAGAGCAGCCTGAGATGTGAGCAACATTTTTTTCTCCCTTTTCCTATATTTTCACTGTCCCCCAGCCTGTTCACATGATTGCAACTGCAGCAATCCCAGTGCCTGCACTTTGGTTATTGCTCTCTGCTCAGTTTGCTTCTTGTCCTGATTTTGGCTGGGATAGAGTTAATTGTCTTCATAGTAGCTAGTACTGGGCTATGTTTTGGACTTTTGCTGAGAAGAAAATTAACTCTATCCCAGCTGAAACCAGGACATTCTTCACCAGGGGAAGGTACCTCAAAAACTCCCTGGAGCTTCTCACAGGCACTGATCTTGATGCAACAGGATCTGACAGGATGAGTGCTGTGCAGGGGATGCCTTATGACGGGTTACCCTGCAGCCCTGGGACAAGCCTGGCAACACTCCATGAGTTTCAGCCTGGGCCGTTGGCTCAGCAGAGGGAGCTCCTTCCCAAGGATGCGGCAGAGCTGCTCGGTGTGCAGTGGGATGCTGTGGCCACTGCTCACAGCTTGGAGCAGCACATGGATGCTGTGTGCAGGTTCAGGAGTCAGAGAGAGCCGTGAAATGGGGAAGGAGTTTGTTTTGCATGTTTTTTTCTGCTGGCTTGAGAAGGAAAGGTTTGTTCATATAAGAGGACAGGAGTGGTACTTTCCACTGCCTGCTCCCAGAGCAATTAGGACTGAAATACCTGTGCAGTAAACTCTGCTTTATTTCCAAATAAAGCAGCATCTCCAGAGATGCCTGGGTTAGACATGGTCCTCACAGCCCTGCTCCCATGTGAGAAGCAGGCTGAGACTGTGGGGAGGAACTGGGATCTTCTGGATAAGGAAAAACCCCAGATAATATTTCTGCTCTAGACCTGAGCTGGATTTGCATGGCTCCAGGGGTGTTATAGCACTGTCAGGCTTGCACGGGATTACCAGCTTTGCAGCAGCACTTTGTACAGGCACAAGCCAGCAAAGTCTGTGCAGCCACCTTCATGCCGAGATGAGATAAAAAACTTCCAGGCATCAGGAGCCATGGGGAGCAGTGCTTAGACCCTCAAATCAGCACGGCTGCCAGAAACAAGCCTGCTCAGAGCAGTCTGGTGGGTGCAGGTCTATCCACGCCACTGCTGCATCCCTGCAGGATACAGGCACAAGCCTCCCAGCACGTCAGACTCTGCTGCTGATATGGGTTAATAGGAACCAAACTGCTGTTTCAGCCCAAGGCCTGGGTGAGATTCCTATGGGCCAAGGGTTGAGGTGTGAGGCCAGCCACCACTGCTGCCCTCACCAGAGCTATCAGGAATTGCTCAAAGCCCAGAAGTGGGGTGAGGGGTGTATGCAGCCCTGTGGCTAATATCCTCCCTGCTTCAGGGCACAAGTGATCTTTGAGTTTTTCCAGCTCTCAAGTGCAGCAGGATCATGCACTGTTCCATGGGAGGGACTCTGGCCACATGCAGGGATGCTGGTGACCCCACCTGCACCACACGGACTGCAGAGCATACTTGGCAATGTCAGCTCACCCTCTGCATCCATCTCCCAGCTCCTTCCCTCTTGCATTAAGCCTTGTTAGCTTTGTAGCTAATCTGTGGCCGCTCACGTGATAATCTTGTCTCTCCCTCGCTCCCACTCCTTGTCTGCAGCGATAGCAGATACCTCTTTTCTCACGTCATCTATACACACAGAAAACTGGCGAGCAAACCTCCCCTGGGGCCCCCTTTAGCAATAAATTTCCCATAGGACACCTGCATGTGCCAGACTGCTACAGTAAATGCTGGCTGATAGGAACTGCTTTCTTCTTTGGGTGTGTTCTCTGTTAAAAAGGTGCCATTTGAAACAGTCTGAAAGGGCTCAGTAAACGATTAATCAGTTCTTGCAGAGTTTGACAGGACGATAGTTTATGACCATGACTTGTAGCTACATATGGCACTTTCTGTTAGAACAGGTGATATACTCTCCCTACGAGCACCTGGTAGCGACTCCTAAGTGTTTGGTAATCTGTTCTAAAAGGAATCCTAATATAGCAAACTATCCCTTTATTTAAAAGACACCAGCAGGCAGGTGAACATGTTGGAAATTTGCAAAAGTTGGAGGATTCGGGTGTTACATAGCTGGGTCCTGGACTGGGGCCTGACAAACTTCTTGTGCCACGTGTGCCAAGAGATCAGGGGGGGTTGCTGGGGATAGATTTGGCCTGGAGGAGGCTCTGAGAGTGGGTGTACAAAGGGGTTTAGGCATGTAGCTGCTCTTCAAGCTGGCTGACATGCATTTCATCACTTGAAACTCTTGCTTAGCTCCCATGTAACTCTAAGAAGGTCTAAAGTCCTGTCTCATTTTCTGCACACCATAGTGCTGAGTATGTCAATGTTTAATCTGTGCATGTTAAGGGCTACTGAGATCCTTGGGGTGAGGAATCCTGGCTCTGTTTGGAAAAAGTCCGGGGGTACTGATGGGGCCAGACCCATACCAGGTCAGCATCTGATAAAGCAGCCCAAATACAGTACAACTATGTCTGCGTCCCTGGGCCATCTGGCTTTTGGGGTGCTCTGGGAGCATTCATCTCATCCTGTCGTGGAAGTGGTTGTACTTTGCCTGAGTTAAGTATTCACTACTGGAGCTGAAAGGTTTTGCAAGGACCAGTTAAATATTCATGGGGAAGGGATGCTGTGATGCCATAACCCCACGGACGGAGCAAGGAAAAGGCTGGATCCGGGCTCTGGGTGACCAATGTGCACCCCTTGGCAGCATTCCTTCTCATCGCCCCCAGGCAGCACTCAGGCTGCTGGCTTGGCCAGAGGATGTTTAATGAGACATAAGCCTGGAAGGACAGGGGTCTGCAGCTTCAGAGACTCCCTGACCCTGGTGGGATCTAGTTGGGGGAATCCCAATTTCATCCTTCTCTGCCTCCAAATGTGCCAGCACTTACTTTTCCCACCAGCCACCCACATCTCCCAGGCTGTAGCTCTCCTCTATCACATTTTAGGGTGCAGGAAAACCCAAGAGACCCTGGGGACAGGACATCTTGGCCCAGGAGACCAGAGTGCCTTGTATACTCCCTTTCTGCCACTGATCTTCTGTTCCTGGGGGAACCAAAGGAATTAAAGCAGTTGTCTGGGAGAGAAATCACTGCACTGAAAGCTGGAAAAGTTCCCACACATCCTTTATTCTTGTAGGGATTTTGGAATCTTGATTGCTTTTTTTTTTTTTAATGTGTTGCTGTTTAAAAAAAAAGGCAGAAGTCCTGAAACACCTGTTTCCGTCTCCCTTTCCCTTTGTTGCTTTTTCACCTTGAAAAATGGTGGGGTTCATCTTAAAGGAGAGTCCTGTCACCAGGCTGGCTGGGAGGGTGAAAGGAGGAAGGAAGAAGAGGAGGAAAGGTCTGACAGCGGCAACCAAGGACTGACAGAGCACATAAAAACATCTTCAAAGTGAAGAGGTTGTTTTGCAGAAACACCAGTGTTTTGCTGGAAACCATCCGAGCTGGAGCTGCAAAGCCGTGTCAGGAGCTGGGCCAGCACCAGGGAGCCTGCCAGGTCTGAGCACTTTGGGGCTGGCAGAGTGCCCTGAGCACGTGTGTAACCCAACCTGCTCCCCAAAACTGCCCCTGGCCTGGATCACCATCTTTTTGGGGCAGCAGCAACCTTCCTTCTCTTGCCCCCTACCCCAGACAAGGTTCACGCAGGAAGGCTTTTATCCAGTTTGGCTCTTTTTCAAAGCAAAACCTCACTCATCCTGAGAGCACATTACAAAAAATAACCGAGCAGGCGGTAGGCAGGCTGCTGTGACTGATCCCAAACATGGTGACCTCTGGTATTTTTAAGGGCTCCCTGGGCAGCTTATCGTCTCTGTATACTTAGATACTGATGTCATGGCAGCACGGGTAAATACACCCAGCAGGTATTGCTGGGCACAGCTCAGATGAGCAAGCTGGCTCTTCTTCCTCCTCTCCATACAGGCTGCTCCTGCAAATTTTCATCCTGTCAGATCTCACAGACCCCAGGATGGGGCCAGAAAAGCTGGGAACCTGGTTTCACAGAGTGTATTGCCTCAAGCCACCTGCCTCAGTTTCCCCTGCCTGTCGTTTTTGTTGGCAGTGGACGCTCTTGCACATGCTGCTAGCTGCGCTGCACCTGCTGGCTTGGTGATGCTTGATGCAGCTGGAACGTGCTGTCTTGTGCACTTCTCAGCAAAAACAAGGTTTTAATGTAGTCTTGGTCTTCCAATAACTTCAGTTTAATACCCCTATCCCCAAATTCTGTGCCTAAATATCATCCACTCACACTGCATAGTAGTGTCTTGTCTGGCATAAGCCTGAGAGTTACAGAAACTGAATTAAGATAAAAAATGAAGAAGTGACTGCAGGGAAACATCCCCTTTTTCCCCTGCCCAGGCAAGAGGGGCTGTCCTGGGGTGACATCTCCAGGATGGGCAGCAGGGCAGGCAGCTGAAGGGCTCTGCCCAGCTGCCCTGGAGCAGCGCAGCGCTGGTTACAAAGCATGTGCATCCCCTTGTCCCTGCATCCCCATGCAGCTCAGGGAAGGAGCAAAGTGCATGGAGATAAAACATCACTCACTGGCTGCGTCCCCAGGAGGTGGTGGAGAATGGCAGGCAGAGGGTGGACACCTCAGCACGGCATTTCTCTACCTGCATTTGATGCAGAGAAGTTGGGGACAGGTGGTAAAATATTGTCAGGGCATATAATTAATGTAAAAACAGATCAGCTTGTAATGTCCAGCTTGTATGCTCACGCACCAACCCCTTTCCCTGGCCCTATTCTTCTCCAGGCTCTGGCCTGACTTCCATCCCTTTGCCCTTGCTCTGCGGGACACAGTGAGGCTGCAGCCAAAAGAGTGTCACGGGAATCCAGGCACAGCCCCACTCTGAAAAAGTTCAGCCCAGCTGCCAGTGAACAGGCTGCTGCAGTACACAGCAAAGCAAGATAGAGCTGCAGAGCCAGGGAGGCTGCCAGACTGCAAATGGGAGGAGAGGAGCTACGAGTGTTTTCAAGATTTAATTGTTTTTTTTGTGTATTTATAACCCTCTGTTTCATTAAATAACACTGCAGGTGTGAGCGGCCAGGCTTTGCAAAGGAGAGTCTGACCACCTTCATGCAGCATCGTGGATTTTATCTCCACCAGTTGGAAAGCAATTCAGCAGTGGAGTTTCTAACGAAGTAGTCATGGACAGTCTGATTAAGCACCGCATGAGAAGACAAGGACATGCTCAAAAGGGGGATGCCAAAGAAGCGTATTTGCCTGAGAACTTCACACCGGTGAAGCAGAAGCCCTCGAAGGAGCTGAAGCCCATGCTCGGGGCTGTCACACTGGGCCTCATCCTGTTCATTGCCGCAGTGGTGGCCTGGTGCTACTACACAGTGTCCCTGCGGAAGGCAGAGCGGCTCAAGACGGAGCTGATGGACCTGCGGGCAGATGGCTTTGTCATCAGGAACCAGCATGGGGAGGTGGTCTTCCGGCTGGCCTTCCGCTCGGGCAGCCTGGACCTGGAGTCATGCTCCAAGGAGGGCGAGATCTTGAGCTGCACACGGTCGGGCAGGGGGCCGCTCAACTTCTTCATCCAGACAGTGAAGCCCAAGGACACGGTGATGTGCTACCGCGTGCGCTGGGAGGAGCTGGCAGCCGGCCCGGCCGTGGAGCACACCATGTTCTGGGAGGACGCCCACTGGTACGGGGGCTCGGAGATGAGCACCCAGCACTGGCCCATCCGCCTGGCTGGCTACCAGGAGCCCGTGCCCTACGTGACAAGCGACGTCTACTCCTTCCGTGACAGCTTTGGTGGCATCCTCGAGCGCTACTGGCTCTCCTCCAAGGCGGCGGCCATCAAGATCAATGACTCCGTGCCCTTCCACCTGGGCTTCAACGCCACTGAGCGCACCCTCTTCTTCCAGGCCCGCTACAAGGACTCACCCTACAAGCCCCCGCCAGGGCAGCCCCCCTTCCCCGAGCTCAGCTACCGAGTGTGTGTGGGCTCCGATGTCACCTCTATCCACAAGTACATGGTGCGCAGGTACTTCAACAAGCCCTCCAAGATTCCTGCTGAGAACGCCTTCCGATACCCCATCTGGTCCACCTGGGCCCTCTACAAGAACAACATCGACCAGGATAAACTCTTGCGATTTGCTGAAAAGATTAAGAAGTATCGTTTTAACTGCAGCCACATTGAAATTGATGACATGTACACGAAAGCCTATGGAGATTTTGACTTTGACCCTGTCAAGTTCCCCAATGTGACAGAGATGTTTGCAAAACTGAGGGAGGATGGATTTAAGGTCACCCTCTGGACTCACCCTTTCATAAACTACAATTCCTCCAATTTTGGGGTGGGGATCGAGCGCCAGCTGTTCATCAAGGAGCCATCAGGGCGGCTGCCTGCCATGGTGGAATGGTGGAACGGCATTGGGGCCATCCTGGACTTCACCAACCCAGCAGCCCGGGACTGGTTCCAGAGCCACCTGCGTCAGCTCCGTCACAAGTATGGCATCTCATCCTTCAAGTTTGATGCAGGCGAGACCAGCTACCTGCCCAAGCAGTTCAGCACCTTCCGCCCACTCTCAGACCCCAGCATCTGGTCACGGCGCTACACGGAGATGGCCATCCCTTTCTATGAGCTGGCTGAGGTGCGGGTGGGCTACCAGTCCCAGAACATCTCCTGCTTCTTCCGCATCATTGACCGTGACTCTGTCTGGGGCTATGAGCTTGGCCTGAAGTCCCTCATCCCCACAGTGCTCACCATCAGTATGCTGGGCTACCCCTTCATATCTGCTGACATGATTGGGGGCAATTTTTTCCCCAACAAGACAGATGGGGCGGTGGAGATCCCCGACCGGGAGCTGTATGTGCGGTGGCTGGAGCTGTCAGCCTTCATGCCCTCCATGCAGTTCTCCATCCCACCCTGGCTCTACGACAAGGAGGTGGTGGAGATTGCACAGAAGTTCACAGAGCTTCATGAGTCGCTGGTGGCCCCGCTGCTGCTGGAGCTGGCTGGGGAGGTCACCGACACAGGCGACCCCATCATCCGTCCCATCTGGTGGATCTCGCCGCGCGATGAGGCCACTCACAGGATCGACTCCCAGTTCCTCATAGGTGACACCCTCATGGTGGCACCCGTCCTGGAGATGGGCAAGCAGGAACGTGACGTCTACCTGCCAGCAGGCAAATGGCGCAGCTACAAGGGAGAGTTGTTTGAGAAGACCCCGGTGCTGCTTACGGACTATCCCGTTGACCTGGATGAAGTCGCCTATTTCCTCTGGGTTTCCTAATAGGCTTCTCCATCAGCTTTTGGATAACCATGCCTTACCTAGGACTTTGTAACAAATAATAATTCTAATTGCACATTTCATTTGAGACTGGGGATATGGAAGGGAATTAAATAGGCTTCACTGTCCTTTGGGTAATCTTTTTTTTATTTGGCGGGCTGTAATTTTTGGTTCTTTTTAATTTGGGGCAGGTGGGAGACTCTAGTTGTGTTACAGTAGGCAGAATTTTCTCTTCAGGTCAGAAAGAAGTTGTCAGTCTTTCTGCAGACGCATAGTAAACCCAATACCTTCTCAGTTCCCAAGCATTTCAACAGGTGGAAGTTGGTTAGTGGCAGTGGGAGCATCTCTGATCTTGCACGAGTACCCATCACTGGGCATCGGGGTGTCTGATTTGGGACAGTTGCTACAGCACAGCCTGCCTTAAGTTTTATAATATAGCAAATATATTTAAAAGGACTTTTTTAGGAGCAGAAAGCAAACTAGAGATACATATATATACATTTTTTTCCCTCTTTAGTCTAGTGTGGCACTGGACTAACAGTTGCCCCATGCTCCTGCTTTCCCAGGTACCTGGCGGGCCAGGTTACTTGAGGGATGTCCAGGTATTTTAACTGTATGGGCTGCATATCACTTTCTGGGGCAGCTGCATCCCACCTCTTCGCCTGTTTAACACCTGTTGAAAGGCACTTGCCTGTGTGTTTTGCCTTGGGTGTTGATGTTGCCTTTCCTAAAGCAGTACCATCCATACCAGCGTGCCCCATTAGTCTTTTTTTTTTTATGGCCCGGCTTTGTTACATGATTATTCTGATAATATAATCCTTTTTGATTTTTAAGGACAGATGAGCTTTCAGGTTCATTGCTGGCAGAAGGACTGCCTGGAGCAAAGCTGTTCTCAGAAAGTATGCGCGGCGCTTCCTCGGGAACAGCCGGTTCCTGCGAGCGGCACGTGTCTTGGATTGACGGTGACGTTTGCTGCTAGCTGGTGGGAGGAAAACACCGGCTTTTGCACTGATGAGTCTGTGCCAGTGGGTGTTCTCACTGCACCCGTGGAAATGTTCTCATCTACCATTAAATTAAGCTAATACCCATCTCCATCTCAGGTCACAGTTAGAGAGGATGATTTTTTTGAGAGGTTTTCTGAAGCAGCCCTTTTCTCTCCCCGGGAGAATTAGGGCTCTTCCTCAGGCAGTGTTTGTGGTGCTGGAGGTGGAGTTGCTGTCAGAGGGGTTTGGAGGGGACACAGGATGACATGGTCCTGCACCCCAAGTCCCTGGCAGCCAGGATGGAGCTGCAGAGATGCCTCTTTCCCAGCTTTGGTTTTATACGGGAAGATGCATTTACAGAGAGCCATGCTATTGAAGTCTGGCAGCCTTCCTCTCCAAGGCAGGAGGTTGCTGGCTGTGCCCTGGCTGGGAGCACATTTCAGCCCCTGAATTTATAATGAGCCTCTGCAGAATTGAACTGCTTTGGCTTCGAACGTTTGGGGCACTCTGCCAATCCCTGAAGCTCTCCTATGGCCAGCCAAGGAGAGCTCAGCATTAGCAAGGTTTCTCTTGGGATTGTGTCTGGGGTGAGCATGAGTCTAGTATGAGTTTGCCATCCAGGGAGATCGTCTGTGCTTTGGGTAGGGTTAGGTAGCGGGGAGGATCTTTCTCAAAGCCCATCTCCTCCCACTGGGCTTTTCAGGAGGCAGAAAAGGAGATGCACTAAACCTGGGGGTTGTGATGGGTTCCAGGAGCAGAAATTTGGGTGTTAAGGGCAAAGTCTGAAGTGCTTTTATAATTAGGAAGGAAGTGAGGAAGTCCAGTTTGATGTATTCTTTGGAGCATCCCTTAAGGTCTGAATTTACCCGACATAATTTGGTGTTTCAGCCTCAAAATGAATACAAGGGAGCCCTATAGGTCCCTGCCCAGCTGGTGCACAAGCTTATTCCAAAGCCTGGTTCTTGTGGCTTTTAACTATGAAGGACTCAAGTTTATTCCCTGCCCCCAGTGCAAATAGTGGTTATGTTGCAGATTACAGACACCCTCTAGCAGGACATTAATCCTGGAAGCCTTAATGACCAGTCGTCAGGGCACTGGCAGGATTTGGCCCTTGGACAGGAGGGTGGAGGTGAATGTGAGGAGCTCCTGGAGATGAGTCTGACCACAGGGTGCGGAGGGGCTTCTCCAGCCCCAGAAATGTGTAAAGGCCATGCTTTGATTGTTTCCAGCTCTTCCCTTTCAACCTTTGCTTGTGAAATACTTCTCTTCTCTTGGCATGGGAGTCATTGGGTGGAGCAGATGTTGCTGCACAGCTCAGCTGCCAGTGAAGAAATGGGATCCTTGGCATTGGACTGCATGGGAAGGATCCTAGCGTGACCAGGAAGTGTTGCATGTCTTCTCCTGTCTCCGCTGTGCCACTTCACCACACCCCTCACTAGTAAGGGGTGAGGCTATGTGAAGAGAAACAGCATTCCTGTTAGTATCCCCTTATTATTAAAAACAATGGGAGCAACCAGATGAGTGCCTTCAGTCTCCTCACAGTGGTTTTGGGTGCTGCAGGGAGGTCATGGAGGAAATTCTGTTAGACACACCGTCTTCCTTCCCTGCCCCTCAAAAGAAAGGATTTTATTGTTAAAGTTTTAATTTTATTTAACTCTTAAGAAGGAATGGGTAAGATTATGGAGTACCCTTATTTTTCTAAATGCTGTAGTTAGGGCATAAGTGGCCGTGGCTATTCAGTGCTCCAGCTAGGAGAAAGGTAAAGCTGTTGGGAGGACATAAGGAATGATGCTGAAGCATGGGTCCATATAGGTGGCTCTCTGTGGGTCCATGGCACCAAGCCTTCCCCACAAGTTGGGGACAAGCTCAGCAGTGCTGCCTCAAGATATCTCACAGGCTTCTAGGTGCCCTTTCCATCCAACTTTTTACCAAAACCACTACTTCTAACACTGCTGTAGCACTACAAGACTCAAGAACCTTTAGGACCTCGCAGACCACAAGCACTCTGTGTACAGACACCTTGGGAACTACCCCTAAGGAGATTTCTTCAATTTATGCTGTGGGCCACGGGTGAAAGCAGGGTTTAGTTAAACTCAGCCAAGGAAAAGCCTCGAAACAGGTTTGGGAGTTGGATTCATCATTTTCTGCCCCAGCCCACAGCAGGCTGTGGCTGAACAGCAGGTTATTGTTATGCCCATGTGTTTGAATTTTGAAGCTTGCACTGTCGTGTATCGGGTTTTCTGAATGTTTGTGTTTGCACATGCCATCGTACATTGGGCTGGAATGCTGGTGGGCTTGTTTTTAACCACTTTTCTAATTCTTAATTGTTATGAAGACAGAACTGTAACATGAATCACCTTGACTGATATAAAATTTTGGAAAACAAAATTAAGTTTAACTCTGTCCATCTGTACAAAGTACATAGGGCTGGTGGTTTGGGCATATTTGGGGCTTTTTTTCACCCTTGACTTCACTAAAATCAGAGTTGAGGTTCTTGATTTATTTGAAGTTTTATAGCCTGCAGCTTTGATGTATGTTTTAACATGAGGAGCTGGCAGCCACCCCACTCTTGTGTTTGCAGTGGTGGCAGGAGACGGATATATGGAGATGACCCATTGGACCACGGATTGCCCTCCCTTGGGTCCTGACAGCAAAGGGAGTAGGTATGCCTTAGGGCTCGCCTGGAGAAGACCATGTCCAGGCAAACCCTGACATTGCATCCACCTCCAGGGTTGGGGACCAGACCATTGCAGTCCTATTTCTGCTGACACCCACACAAAAAGGGCCCATCAACACCACGTCTGTGGGGTTTGCTGGTCCATGTTGCTCTCATAGGATACATGCTTTGGAACTGTTTGCAGGTGCTGAAGAAGAGGAGCCTGCTCTTGGCTTCCCATGGGCACTCCAGAAGGTTTGTCTGGGACCTGGCTGTCACCACTGCCCCCAGGGTCCCCCTTTCCAGGTGGTGCTGATGGCCAGGCTGGGGATGGAGTACACGTTTGTGGCTATGGGAATGCCAGAAATGGAGCATATGAAACTCATTCAGGAGCCTACCTTGCCCCATGCCACCTTTTCCCCACAGTTTTTCCTGCCCTTTCCATTGTTACTGTACAAACCACAGCCTGCCTTGTGCCATTACTAGTGCTGGCCAACACATGCAGCTTGGCTTGAGGAATGAGAGGGCCTTTGATTTGCTCCTTTAGCAATAAAAGACATTTTCCCAGTGCTTTTCCTTTGCCTTCTACCTTGGGTGCGAGCAGCATCCGTCACTCGGCTGATGCTCACACAGAGCTGGCACTGGCTGGTGAGCTGGGGGCAGGTTGGCAGCTTGCAGCACTTGCAGCCTTGCAGCAAATCCTCAATAATACAGGAGTCCTCCCTGGAATTGGCAGGTTTGGGTTCAGTTTAGGTTTGCATCCTCCCAAAAGCTGGTGCTGTGTGCAGGGAGGGTGTGTGAGGCTTGCCCAGGACATGGGGGACAATGAGTCGGGTGTGGGTCCCAGCTAAGTGGCAATGCCTGAAAACACATCCCTGGCTGTGTACAGCACAGGGAGGAGTGTTAATGGCAAAATCAAAACTATGGTGGGGCTACAGCAAAAGCTCAATCTGTTTGAAACTGGATTTCAAGGAGGTGCATATGGGTGACAGCAGAGCAGTGGCTGCTGACCCAGGAGATCCTGGCTGGAGGCATGTCCATCCCTGCCGAAGATCACAGCTCTTATTAGTTAAGAAAAAAACAACAGGCAGGCAGAGCCCAAGGCTGGGGAGAACTGTGGTGAAAGGACAAGCTGACAGCAGCAGAGTCCCTTCAGGCATGTGGCCTGGCTGGCAGCCTCAGGAAAAAAACCAACCTCCTCAACCACAGCTTATGCTGAGCCAGGCAGGAGCTGCCACCCTGCACATCCCTCACGCTGGGAGAGCCATAAAGATGGTCTGGGCTGATGCAAAATCCCAGAGGCCAAGTAGAGAAAAGCAGGGATTTCTATTTATTTTATTATTATTTTTTGCCAGTAGGGCTGAGTGGTTCTTAACTCAGCAATCATCGAAGATCAAGGGCAATAAACTCCCCCAGCAAAAAACAGGCAGCCTGGGGTGAGTGATGGGCTGGGACAGAGTCCCATGTCACCAGCACCTCCAACAGACCGCTCTTGCTTGGCACTGCAAGTGCAGAAAATCAACCAAGACTGAAGCTTAGCAAGGCAAACAACATGTCCCTCTGGCAGCAGAGACAGCCGTGGTGTGGCAGGAGGGTGTGCAGTGGCGGCTGCGGCACCGCAGGATCCCTCTGGCACCAATCCTCCATAACTCCTTGTGGCTTGGCTGGGCAGCAAGAAAAGGCACTGGGGGAAAGACTGGAAAGGGGTGGGGATTTGGGGGAGAGATTTTTGCAGCCAGATGGTACCAGGAAGCTTGTATAATCCCTAGAGTTTGCAAAAAGTCTTGGTAACGTGTTGTTTTTTGGTTTTTTTTTTTCCCCCAAGCCTGTGATGCAGGCAGGCAGCAGAGCCGTGCCTGTGCATACACAGGACACTGATCATAGCGGCAGAGGTGCAGTATGAGGGAGCTGGAGCCTGGCTCACCCACTTCTCCCCAGCACCATGGGCATCAGCTTTTCAGAAGGCTTTTTTTTGTTGTTGTTGCAATGGTAGAAAGAGAAATTTTGCTGTGACCCCCTGGGACCTGCTGGTTGCCCCAAGCCCAGCTGTCAGGGACCCCTCAGGGCTTCAAAGCAGCAACTGAGAGAGGAAGTATTCAGAAATGCATTCTCATCCTTGAGGGAGATATATCAGTAGAAACTACTGTCCTGGAGTGGGAGAAAGCCCATGGTAAGGACCCAGAGATGGTCTGTTAACCCTGAACACTGCTGCCAGACTGAGCATTGCTTTCTCTTTCTCATCCCTGGATTAAAGGGGGGGTTTCCCTCCCCATCACCACACCAGCATTAGCATTACTGCAGCTTGAGCTGCTTTCAGGGACATCTAGAAGACGTTCTGGCTCATCCCACTTGGCACTGCTCTTGTGGCACTGTGACCACGCAGGGTCCTTGTGGCATCATGGACCCAGTGATGGGCAATGGGGTCTGATGGACTGCCCCACCTGAGCACCAAACCAGCTTTGTAGTGAGTGGAACGTTCTCCAGCCTGTTTACTTTTTGTATGGACCAGATCTGGGGAAAACCCCAAAAGAAAGGAGCTTTCTCCTGCCTTGGGGCCATGCACAGCTTTAGCTCCCAGGTGCCTACTAGCAGCATGCTGGGGTCAGCAAAGGAATCACTCTTTTGCTTTGGGAAGGCACATTGCCACCCAGAGACCCAAGGACTCTCCTAAACTGCTCAGTCATCTCACTTTTAAACTTCTCTTTGCTTAAAAACAGGACGATTGGACCAAGAGTGGAGAGCATTTCACAGCCAGCCTGCCCACCCCAAGCCTGCAGGTGCTGCTGAGACACCTTCACCCAGGAGAAGTGACCTCCATGGGCAGCAGGATGCTGGCTCACGGAGAGGGATCTCCATCAACACAGCTGGTGGCATGGGAGAATATTTTCTGTGGGGAAACTGAGGCAGGAGGGCACTTGGGCTGGTTTGTTAATTGTTTGAACTTTCTCAGGAAGATGATGGCTGAGTCCTCTCCTGGGACCTGACGGATTACACCTTCTGGCTCTAAATGTGGTCCCAAAACACACATGGATCCTATTAGATCCTAACCGATGCATGATTTGCTGCTAGTTTTAATTTTGGCTGCCATGAGATTTCACCACATGCATTCAGGCTTGGTTGAATCCACACCACAAGCATGGCCCTCAATAATTTCTTCCATTAAAAGCAGGAAAACAGTTGCCACAGCATTAGCAAGTGCTACAGCTTCTTTCTCCTAGCTCAGGAGAAAGCTGAAGCCATGGGAAATGCAAACTCACCTTACTCCTGCATCAACACACATCTGATGTGCAGGCTCAAAATTGGGCACCTTCCTCTTCAGGATAATCACAGACTGCTTTTTGTAAAAACAAATGTACTCTGCTGCAACTGCATCCTTCACTAAGTAAACAAAATTACAAATATCTCAAGGGAACAGATGTGAAACTGCGTAACAAAGGAGTCCGTATAATTTCCATCATAAACCAGAAGCGTGCATGGCATTTCTTGCTGGGAAACGATTACAAGCAGAGACTGTGTTTCTATCGATTGTATTTGTCATACTGCTGTAACAAACACAGGCATTGAATAGATTTTAAAGAGTAAGTTATTCTACAGCACTTGCCACCAAAAAAAAGAAGTCATAGTGTTTTCTTCAAATTTCACACTGAAGTATTTATACTTTAAAAACTATTAAAATTCCCAGGTTCTTAAAGACATTGGTTCATTAATCCCTGAGACCATCGCACACCTTATGAAGGAGCCTATTAGGAAACCCAGAGGAAATAGGCGACTTCATCCAGGTCAACGGGATAGTCCGTAAGCAGCACCGGGGTCTTCTCAAACAACTCTCCCTTGTGGCTGCGCCATTTGCCTGCTGGCAGGTAGACGTCACGTTCCTGCTTGTCCATCTCCAGGATGGGTGCCACCATGAGGGTGTCACCTATGAGGAACTGGGAGTCGATCCTGTAAGTGGCCTCGTCGTGGGGCGAGATCCACCAGATGGGACGGATGATGGGGTCGCCTGTGTCGGTGACCTCCCCAGCCAGCTCCAGCAGCAGCGGGGCCACCAGCGACTCATGAAGCTCTGTGAACTTCTGTGCAATCTCCACCACCTCCTTGTCGTAGAGCCAGGGTGGGATGGAGAACTGCATGGAGGGCATGAAGGCTGACAGCTCCAGCCACCGCACATACAGCTCCCGGTCAGGGATCTCCACTGCCCCATCTGTCTTGTTGGGAAGGAAGTTTCCTCCAATCATATCTGGAAGCACAAATGGGTAGCCCAGCATACTGATGGTGAGCACTGTGGGGATGAGGGACTTGAGACCAAGCTCATAGCCCCAGACAGAGTCACGGTCAATGATGCGGAAGAAGCAGGAGATGTTCTGGGACTGGTAGCCCACCCGCACCTCAGCCAGCTCATAGAAAGGGATGGCCATCTCCGTGTAGCGCCGTGACCAGATGCTGGGGTCCAAGAGTGGGCGGAAGGTGCTGAACTGCTTGGGCAGGTAGCTGGTCTCGCCTGCATCAAACTTGAAGGATGAGATGCCGTACTTGTGACGGAGCTGACGCAGGTGGCTCTGGAACCAGTCCCGGGCTGCTGGGTTGGTGAAGTCCAGGATGGCCCCAATGCCGTTCCACCATTCCACCATGGCAGGCAGCCGCCCTGATGGCTCCTTGATGAACAGCTGGCGCTCGATCCCCACCCCAAAATTGGAGGAATCTGTGTGTATAAAGGGATGAATCCAGAGGGTGACCTTAAATCCATCCTCCTTCAGTTTTGCAAACATCTCTGTCACATTGGGGAACTTGACAGGGTCAAAGTCAAAATCTCCATAGGCTTTTGTGTACATGTCATCAATTTCAATGTGGCTGCAGTTAAAACGATACTTCTTAATGTTTCTTGCAAAATGCAGAACTTTATCCTGGTTGATATCTTTTTTGTAGAGGGCCCAGGTGGACCAGATGGGGTATCGGAAGGCGTTCTCAGCAGGAATCTTGGAGGGCTTGTTGAAGTACCTGCGCACCATGTACTTGTGGATAGAGGTGACATCGGAGCCCACACACACTCGGTAGCTGAGCTCGGGGAAGGGGGGCTGCCCTGGCGGGGGCTTGTAGGGTGAGTCCTTGTAGCGGGCCTGGAAGAAGAGGGTGCGCTCAGTGGCGTTGAAGCCCAGGTGGAAGGGCACGGAGTCATTGATCTTGATGGCCGCCGCCTTGGAGGAGAGCCAGTAGCGCTCGAGGATGCCACCAAAGCTGTCACGGAAGGAGTAGACGTCGCTTGTCACGTA
>WKFP01012590.1:13145-23543 GCA_011057875.1 Pterocles orientalis | reverse complement strand
AAAAAAAAAAAAAAAAAAAGAAATAAACTTGCCGACACAAAGGTCAGAGAAGGAGGAAGGGGAGGAGTTGCTCCAGCTTCCAGAAATTCAGCTGCGACCTGTGGAGAGGACCGTGGTGGAGCGGGGGAATCATCGAATCGCCGAATGGTTTGGGTTGGAAGCGACCTTCAAGATCATCGAGTTCCAACCCCCTCCCATGGGCAGGGCCACCTCCCACCAGCCCAGGTTGCTCGAATGAAGGAAAAGTGTGAGGAGAAAGGTCTGGCAGAGAGGAATTGTTATGGACTGACCACGACCCCCCATTCTCCGTGTGCCACTGTCCTGGGCTCAGCAGGGATAGGGTTAATTTTCACAGAAGCTGGGATATTCCATCCCATGTTGACGTCATGCCCGGGATATAGGGGGAAGCTAACCGGGAGAGGGGTGGGGGATTTTTTGCGGCGTTTTGGTGCGGTGAGGTCTTTCCGTTGTGCGTTCATTCTCTAATCCTGTCGGTATCTTCTCTTTTTCCCGTGTTGTCTTATTAAAATCTGTCGTTAGGTCAACTCATGAGGTTCAACCTCTTTTTTATTGTCCCTTCCACCGTCTTACGGGGAGGGGGAAAAGCAGGGGGAGGGAGCAACCACGTGCTGCTCGGTCCTTACCCGCAACAGCCACTCAGGGCTGGAGGCGAGTAGAGAAATCAGGAGGAAGGGAGTGACGTTGGGGCTGGGAAAAAGGAGCGTGGAGAGAAGGTGTTTCAGATTTTTGTCTCTGTTTCTCACTATCCAAATCTATTCTAACTTAGCAGTAAACGAATTTTCGCCAAGTTGAGTCTGTTATTCCCATGGGGCTTGACCATCTCGAGAAAGACTCTGAAGGGATGAAAAAGGTCAGGAGGTAGGTTTTTCCGTGGATTTTTGGAGCTCCGTGGACTATCGATTGTGTCAAGACCCGTGCATGGTGGGAGGCATCCCTCTACGGTTTTCCATCCGTCTGTTCCGTGCCATCCATGCCCCATCCCTGGATGGGTTCAAGGCCAGGCTGGATGAGGCTTTGGACAACCTGGGCTAGTGGGAGGTGGCCCTGCCCATGGCAGGGGGGTTGGAACTTGGTGACCTTCAAGGTTCATTCCCAACCAAACCATTCGATGATTCTATGAAACACCTGGATTATTCCAAATGGATTCTTCCAAAATTTCATGGATTCTTCCAAAATTTCGTGGATTCTTCCAAAATTTCCATGGGCTGCAGGGTAGTGTCAGCTCTGGAGCCCAGAACCCTTTTCTGACACAGGGCACCCAACCTCCAACTACCAAAATCTTGCCATTTAAACCCCAAAAAATACAATTTCTAACCGGAATTCAACCATTTTGACGCAAGCAGCCCTGAATTTTTTTTTTCCCAACAAATAGTTCAGAGATGGGAAAATAAAAAACATGAACTAAAATGAAAAGAAAGTGCAGATGGTATGAAGATCGGTCTGTGTACTGTTTATTATAAAGGTTTTGTGGAACATTTTCACGTTCGATGAGACCTTCAGACATTTAGTCACGTGTTTTTTCCCGATTCTCCACGGCAGATTTTTTTCCGCAGAGACTTCTCTCCTTTTGATTCATCGTGGAGTTGCTGAGGGAAACACGTACTCAAGGTCGCATAAATGAGGAGTAAAAACCAGATTCAAATGGGGAAAAAAAAAAAATCTTTGTCACCCAACCGTGTTCTAATTGGAGACAACAGAGAATGTATCGGCGCATCTACAAGATGGAATTCCGTAAGAATCATAATGATTCGAATGGTTTCACTAGATAATCCAACGCTTCTGATGTTCCTTTTATACCTCAAGCACCGATTTTCTTCGTATCCATTCATAGATCATTCAGAAGGAACAATTAATGGATTTTTTTTCTTTATCCTGGACTTACAAGAGTAATTTCTTTTTTTTTTTTGATGGCTTATACACTTCTTGGGATTCACACGCAGCTTTGAGAATATTCTCCGCCAAAAAGCAATCAAGAAAGACTTTTTCAAATAATATCAAAAAGTCCCTTTCCTTCAAAGTGGTTTTTTTTTTCTCTGAGACACTCTAATTTTCTCTCGTTATTTCTCCATTTTTTTCAGGTTTTCCTGTTTTGTTCCCAGTCCTTCTCTCTTTATTTTATAATTGCTGACATCCTAACCTGTTCCAGTGTCTCCACCTCTCAACCCTGACCTCTTGGCGGAGAACTTTAACTCTACAACACGTTTGATTCAAAATTTCGTTCTACAGCATCTCCAGAGGGACAGGGATTAAGACCGGGTGGATAAGAGGTGTGAGCGTCCCTTCCCCCTTAGATAGAAAGGGATAAAACCTTTCTGCAGGTTCCTTTCCAAGCCTCAGAGACATTCTCACCATGACGCCCATCTGCTCGGCTTCGTAGAAGTTCACCTGCCCTTCCTCCAAGTCCAGAAGAACACCGATCACCGAATAACTCAGCTGCCGCTTCTCAAGCCTGCGGTCTCCTTCGCTGGAGAAAATCTCTCCCCGGGACCTGTGCAGAGCCCAGTAGTCCTCCCCAGGAAGGGTCCCTTCCTCCTCCTGTCCCCCTGTCTTCCTCACCACCCCCAGCACCCAGTCCTGCTGCTCGCCAACCTCCACCTCCCAGTACTGTTTCCCAGTTGCAAACCCTTCCTTCCCCACCAGCACCGGGACCGTGGAGGGAGCGTTGGGGTCAGCGGGTTGGGACGTGTTGCTCTGCACATCTGGAACCCCGGGCACCTGGAGCTCCAGGATGCGGCCGTCAGGATCCACGGTGATGGGAACTGGAGGGGAAAACCAGAATCACCCGATGAGCAGAGTGGCTCCGGGACCTCTCTCCACGCGGGGCTGTGGGTTGAAGCGTTGGAGGGTCTGGACAGTCCTGGCACGATTCAGCGAAGAATTTAAACCTTCCCCAGAAGAGGGGATGCTGTCACTGATGAACGGAGAGTCACCTTCGAGCTCTCACAGCCCCGTCCTTTCTCGGGGCACAAGTCCACACGCTTTGCAATAAATCTCTTTCTTTTTTCCCATTTGGCCACCCGTCCTCTCCAGAATTTGTAAAATCATGGAATGGTTTGGGTTGGAAGAGACCTTTGTCATCATCCAGTCCCACCCCCTGCCACGGGCAGGGCCACCTCCCACTAGCCCAGGTTGCCCAAAGCCTCATCCAGCCTGGCCTTGAACCCCTCCAGGGATGGGGCATCCACAGCTTCCCTGGGCAACCTGGGCCAGTGCCTCACCACCCTCACAGTGAAATATTTCTTCCTAATATCTCATCTCAATCTCCCCTCTTCCGGCTTAAAGCCGTTACTCCTCGTCCTGTCGCTACACCCCCTGATCAAGCGTCCAATTGTGTCCACACCCCACCCAAGACACCTTCCACCAACTTCTTTTCTTGGTCTTCCCATCAACCCCATCCCACCCTAAACTTCCCGTTATCCAAACCCGGCATCTTCCCATGACTCCTCCTCCTGCGACAGCTCAATTTATAAATCTCTAACTTCATGGCGCTGTCATTTCAGGGTAGTTTGGAGAGATGAAAATTGAATTTTCCCTGCCAGCTCACCTGCGTGGCTCCGGGCTTCCCAGAAATCTACAGAAAGAAAACGGACGTTACTCAATTATATTTTTAGAGGGCAGTCAGATACTTCCCAGACTGAAATACTGAGAAGACTACTAACGTACGATTCCTGTCATCACTGCGATTCTGCGTCAATTTTGGTCTTCTTCCTCTTAACCCACCGATATATCCGATTTTTAGAATTTTTAACTACTTACCCAGCTCCGCCTTCAATCGAGCTGAAAAGGAAAGATAATCCAGTCACTAATCTTGCTTATTTTTATTTTTTTTGTTCCCTTTTTCCAAAATAGGAGGAGCCCAAAGCATGGAATGGGAGAATATCCATGGAATCGTAGGCTCTATGGTTTGGGTTGGAAGGGACCTTAAAGACCGTCTCGTTCCAACACTCCTGCCACGGGCGGGGGCACCTTCCTCTCCATATTTTGATGTTTCATCGTGTTACTTGGCTTCAAATCCAGGGATAACATAAATTTACTCACCCGAAGACTTGTCTCGTGGTTTTTAAACTTGACAAGAACGACAGGTTTACGTCAAACGTGTTCTCTTACCAAAGCGTTTTTTGAGTTCGGACTTTGCTGAAAAGGAATAACGTCAATGAGTGATGTAAAAACTCAAGGAAAAAAAAAATTAATTGTGAGAAAGACCTTAGCATTACATCCCCGGTTGTTCCTTAGGGGAAGAGCGTGGACACTTAAATGGGAGAATTTTATCGTGACACTTGTGGGATGAAAACATTTATAGTTTTTTTTTTTCTTAGTAACGCAAGAAGAGGAGGAGAGGATGAGAAAGCTGAGCTGAGAGTTGGGGTTGTGTGAAATTTGCCGTTGCGTGAAGGCGAAACGTGGCGCCTGGGGACGTGGACTCAGTCGTGTTAACGGTTGGACTCGGTGATCTCAAGGGTCTTTTCCAACCGAAATGATTCTGTGAAACCACAAGGGAGAGGGAAAAAAACCTCGAGAGATGTCAGTGGGATGTCAGCAGCGGCTAAGGAGCATCCTGCACGTGTAGGCAGAGAAATAAAAATCGTCGGCCTCTTTGTAATCACCTTTAATAACGTTTCTGAGAAGTAATTTTAAATAAAAGTAAGATAATTAGAGCAGCTCATTTCCGCTGAGGCTGGACAGCGTCCGCTCTCAATGAATATTTTAAGAAAATGAAATTTACCTGCTCGGTTTTTGGTTTTCTCTCCTTCTGAAAAGTTCAGCGCATGGAATAAAAGAAAGAATATTAACAGAGTATTTATTGGATATCGATTGGAAGTTAAAAGTTATTTTTGTTCCATAAAGCCTTAAACTTTTGTCGTTTCCGTGGGGAAAAAGAATCCATCCGACACACTTTCTACTAGATTGTCTTACAGCTAAGCACACACAGAAATTCTACAATGCCTAAAGCCTTTATTTTCTGGGGGGAAAAAAATAAAAAAAAGAAAAAAAAAAAAGGAAATATCTCAGACTATACCTGGAGTTTTTCCCATTAAAATGATTTGATTCAGCTGAGCCTTGTATTTAAATTTAAATGCTTCAGGACGTTAAACAGTGCCGTCAAACTCAGACCAACCAACCCCCAAAAAACCCCAAAGGTGGACGTAACTTTAGCAAAAAGACAATGAAACACAAAGAATAACAAAAGCATCTTACCTAACGTTGAATTCAGTTGGTTTCTTTCTGGAAAAGACAAGACACAGATATCAGAGGAAGTTCTTCGATAGAGCGGCTTAATGCACGCAAAACATATACGAACCACGTAACCGTATAACGAGCGCGTCGTTGGATAACGCTGTCAACTGCTTTGAGTAAATCCCATTCAACAATTTAACCCATGAATGTGTCACATTATTTCAACTTCATTATCTTCAGACAACTCACAAAGTTATTATTTCGATAACTCAGGGTGGCAACAAGATTTCTTTGTATTGCTGGCAGAGGACTTCTTTCGAAGCCTGTTTATCGCCTTAATCGACAAATTTATGAGGGATATTCAGATGCGTAGGCACCTGGGGCGTTTGAGGTGCCCTGGGGTCTCTCTAAAAGATCTCTGATCTCCTCTAGGAGCTCTGGAAGTTCCCATTGTATCTCCCAGATACAATCAAAGATCGCTGATCCATCTGCGTCCTTCCAGGATGGCAGCTAGGAGACGAGTGGGATGACCAAGGACGTCACAAATGACCCAAGGCGCCCATATGTACCCAAGTGGGTTGAGCCGTAGGCATCCAAGATCTCAGTGGAGACCCATAAATAAAGTTCTCAGGGTTGAATGGGCCACTCCGCTAACTAAAGGTAGTTCTGAATAATCTTGAAAAAATGCAGAAGAGTGGCCGCCAGGAAGAGAAGGAGCGTTAGAAGCTTGCTAAGAGATTTCCATCCAACAGCAGGGATTTTATTGGGAATTTTCGAAACGGTCACTGTTGGCCCACACGAATTCCTTGTCAACATCCGCAACCTTCACTAGAGAATAGACCTCATGTGGGATACGACGTGCGGTTGTCACTGTTTCCTTATTACTGAAAAGGGCTGCCACTCCTGCAGTCGCTGTATCGAAAATCAACATTATTTCCCTGAATTTACGTCTCTCAGATCTCTGAATATCTTAGCGTCACAGCAAACACAAAAGACTTTTACCTTCTTCCATTTCCATCCTCACTTTTACTGAAAAATAAAGAAAATGGATCATAATATTAATTATTCTTGTATGCAACCCTTGTCACACAACAGTGTACATACAGAAATAAGTGGGGTTGAAATTTTAATTTAATTTAACCCAATGAACTTCCCAAGGCTTCTTGTTAGTCCAAAGAATTCTTATTTTTTGTACAAAAACATGTCTCATTTCTAATAGTGTTCACAAAAAAATTAGGTAGCGTTCTAAGACACCCAGTCGTCGAATCACAGAATCATGAATGTTGGCCAAGACCTCAAGGATCATCATGTCCAACCGTCAACCCAACCCACCAACCATGTCCCCGAGCCCCACATCTGGTGGGTTGGGTGGGGTTGGGTTGATGGTTGGGCTTGATGATCCTTGAGGTCTTGGCCAACCTTAATCATCGAATCATGAAGGTTGGCCAAGACCTCAAGGATCATCAAGCCCAACCGTCAACCCAACCCCACCCAACCCACTAAACCATGTCCCGAAGCTCCACATCGACACGTTTCTTGACCCCCTCCAGGGATGGTGACTCCACCATTTTCCTGGGCAGCCTGTTCCAACGCCTGATCACTCTTTCCGTGAAGAAATTTTTTCTAAAAAATCAGCCTGAGGTTCAGAGACCAGGAATAAATCCCTTCTTGGCCCCATGGACATGTGCATCCCCCAGTGCCAAACAGAACCAGATGTGCCTCAGGGAATAAAATTCTTTGGTTAATTAATTTTTTAGAATAATCATAGAATCCCAAAATGGTTTGGGTTGGAAGGGACCTTAGAGATCATCCAGTCCCACCCCCCTGCCATGGGTGGGGACACCTCCCGCTAGCCCAGGTTGCCCAAGACCTCATCCAGCCTGGCCTTGGACACCTCCAGGGATGGGGCATCCACAGCTTCTCTGGGCAACCTGGGCCACTGCCTCACCCCCCGCCGAGGAAAACATTTCTTCCTAATATCCAGTCTGAATCTCCCCTCTTTGAGCTTAAAACCATTATTCCTCATCCTATCACTAGTATCAAACACGTATTCGAAGAGTAAGTTGCTTTCGGAGTCTTGAGATGACCTTGGGTTGGATCCTTGAATTGCTCTTGACTGTTTCGTTAACTGATTTGGATGCAACTGAAACTGTTCATTAATTTCGTAATTTAAGAGAAATAAACCTTCCAACTTACAAATTGTCCGAATCTTCATATTCATCTTCCTCGTTACTTACCTGTGCTAAGTGTTTTCTTTTGATTACCTGGTTAAGGGGGGGGAAAAAAAAAAAAAAAAAAAACCACAACCTTTTTTGCGTGTTTTTGTAGAGTAATGCCGCCAGAAATCAGATCTCTGATTTGCCGTTATCACCGCAATGATTACAGAAAGAGAACTACACCCGTAGTTTATCTCCCAGAATTCTTTTGTTGTACCTAAAGCCCTGCAATTTGCTTTCCTCCTGGCTCACACCTTGCGCTTTCCCGTCCCTTTTTTGTCCCGTTTCCTGAATGTGGTCATTAAACAATCCCTGGTGACTTTGCTTCTGAGTTTTTGTTACAGTTTATAGGAACCGTTGTGATATTTCTATACGTTGAGAGTGATAACGTCCCAAGAAATACTTACTTCTCAGCTTAGAAAACACGGTGGAAAATACGACCATGCTAAGACATAAAATTGCCAGGAAGAGGATCAACCATTTTGAAACAGAAGGGAAGAAAACACCTGGAAAAATGACCAAAAGAAGTTATATTTTATTAGGGATTAAATATAAAGACAATGAGAGCTTAGGATGCAGTCGAGGATACGGCAAATTTGTATTTCACTTGAATTTTGACAATGATGTTGCCGAAGAAGAGATCTAGCCCTCCCCAGTGGGACTAATCCAGGAAGACTCTTTCTCTGGGTGCCAGGTTCAGAGTTATGGAAGAGATGTGTGACGCAGTGTTGTGGTTTTGACCCTGGTTGGCAGCAAAGCACCCCAACAGCCGCTCACTCACCGTCCCCCCCTCCAGAGATGGGGCAGGGAGTTAAAGGGGTGGAGGGAAAAAAGGGTCGTGGGTTGAGATAAGAACAATTTAATAACTACAATAAAAATGAAAATAATAATGTGAATAACAAGAATAATATATGCAAATATACAAATGAACGATACACAGTGACGCTGCCTCCCCCACCCGATGACCAAGGCTCAGCCTGTTCCCAGCCAATAATCCCGGAGCAGGGAGAGTCCTAAAACCACAATCCTGGGGAAAAAAAAAAATCCTGAGCATCTGAAAGACCAAGAGCTGACTGAAGGAGTGAGATGACCCGAAGAGAGGGGTGACTCAGAGAGAGAGAACCGCTGGACAGAGCCTCTTCGATATACCGGGTATGATGGGCCAGATAATAGACCATTGGCCAGTTTGGGTCTCAATCCTAAACCCGAGGTCGAATCCTGGGCTGGTCACTGGGGCTGTGCTCCCTCCCAGTTCCCCTGCAGACACGGGCACAGCAGAGAAGCTGGAAAGTCCTTGAGTGTCCTGGCATCAGCTCTGCCCATCAGTGTGTGATCAGCTTCTCCTCAGCACAAACCCAACACAGCCTCACTGCGGCTGCTGGGAAGAAAATTAACTCTGTCCCAGCCGACACCAGGACGGAGAGGCGGGCAGGTTTGCGTATCATACTCAACTGAGCAGGTGATGGAACGAAGGAAGAATCCATCACCACTGGACAAGAGAGACACGTTCACACTTATTTCATTTGATTCAATGATTAGCGGATTCATCCTGCTGAGTATAGTGCGTAAACCAAGAAGGAGAATAAGATTTAAGACATTCTCCACGTTGACGGTTTCCTATTTTCTCTTGGCGGTTGCCTCCACGCTCAGTGTTCAATTGTCTGAGGTTCAATAAAGCCAAGTGCTGGGTCCCGCACTTTGATCACGACAACCCCCTGCAACGCTCCTGGCTCGGGGGAGATTGGCTGGAAAGCTGCCCAGCAGAGAGGGACCTGGGGGTGCTGGTCAACAACCGGCTCAACATGAGCCAGCGTGTGCCCAGGTGGCCACCGGCATCCTGATTGGGACCAGCCATAGCGTGGCTGGCAGGAGCAGGGCAGGATTGTGCCCCTGGTGAGGCCACAGCTTAAATCATGGGGTCAGTGTTGGGGTCCTCACCACAAGAAGGACGTTGAGGTGCTGGAGCAGGTCCAGAGAAGGGCGACGGAGCTGGGGAAGGGTCTGGAGCACAGGGCTGACGAGGAGCGGCTGAGGGAGCTGGGGGGGGGTCAGTCTGGAGAAGAGGAGGCTGAGAGGAGGCCTCATCGCTCTCTACAACTGCCTGAAAGGAGGTTGTAGTGAGGGGGGTGCTGGGCTCAAGTGATGGGACAAGAGGAAACGGCCTCAAGTTGCGCCAGGGAAGGTTTAGGTTGGAGATTAGAAAAAAATTCTTCACAGAAAGAGTGCTCAGGCGTTGGAACAGGCTCCACCAAGTTGACCAGCTTTAACTTAAGGAAGGGAAGACCAAAAGTCTTGATACTGCCTGACCCCTTTTTAAGAGGAAAAACTGACTTACTGGGTACTGTCCAAGGCCGTGCAGTGAACAGGAAATAAAGGGGGAAGAAGACTGTAGCTTGCGTGAACTTTTTTCCGACATTGATTCTGGCTTGATACAACATTGATACGTCTTCAGACCAGTTTGTGGGACCCACACCATTGAGACAGTCTGTTTTCTTAATCTTGAAAACAGATAAGCTTTCACCTAAGCGTTGACTTAAGCTTTGACCTAAGCGTTGACTTAAGCGTTGACTTAAGCATTGACTTAAGCTTTGACCTAAGCATTGACTTAAGCGTTGACTTAAGCATTGACTTAAGCTTTGACCTAAGCATTGACTTAAGCGTTGACTTAAGCTTTGACCTAAGCGTTGACTTAAGCGTTGACTTAAGCGTTGACTTAAGCTTTGACCTAAGCATTGACTTAAGCGTTGACTTAAGCTTTGACCTAAGCGTTGACTTAAGCGTTGACTTAATCGTTGACCTAAGCGTTGACTTAAGCTTTGACCTAAGCGTTGACTTAAGCGTTGACTTAAGCATTGACCTAAGCGTTGACCTAAGCGTTGACTTAAGCGTTGACTTAAGCGTTGACTTAAGCTTTGACCTAAACGTTGACTTAAGCGTTGACTTAAGCGTTGACCTAAGCGTTGACCTAAGCGTTGACTTAAGCGTT